>OX377619.1:46078747-46597704 GCA_947397865.1 Polietes domitor | reverse complement strand
AGCACAACTTTTGTTTTTGCGAAAAAACAAAATGGCAATTCTAGAATTTTTGGCGTTTTTGGGACTTTTACAAAAAGTTGGCGCTTTTTGAAATATGATAGCAAAATTGTGCTAGGCGAGCACAATCCAGCACAACTTTTGGATTTTTGAAATTCGCGTTTTTTGCAAAGTTATATGGAAAATGGCAAAAAAGTTAAAATGGCGATTATTTTTATGAAGCGTTGAAATGAGCACTTTTTGATGTATCACGAAAAAATTGTGCTAGGCGAGCACAATTCAGCACAGTTTTTGGATTTGCAAAAATCGCGATTTTAACAAAATTAGAGAATTTTTTTGAAAAATCGCCAAAATTTTGATTAGCGATTTTCTCGAAAACGGTTTGAGATAGAACTTAGCTTGAAACGGCACAATTGTCTACGCGGCTAGCACAATCCAGCACAACTTTTGTTTTTGCGAAAAAACAAAATGGCAATTCTAGAATTTTTGGCGTTTTTGGGACTTTTACAAAAAGTTGGCGCTTTTTGAAATATGATAGCAAAATTGTGCTAGGCGAGCACAATCCAGCACAACTTTTGGATTTTTGAAATTCGCGTTTTTTGCAAAGTTATATGGAAAATGGCTAAAAAAGTTAAAATGGCGATTATTTTTATGAAGCGTTGAAATGAGCACTTTTTGATGTATCACGAAAAAATTGTGCTAGGCGAGCACAATTCAGCACAGTTTTTGGATTTGCAAAAATCGCGATTTTAACAAAATTAGAGAATTTTTTTGAAAAATCGCCAAAATTTTGATTAGCGATTTTCTCGAAAACGGTTTGAGATAGAACTTAGCTTGAAACGGCACAATTGTCTACGCGGCTAGCACAATCCAGCACAACTTTTGTTTTTTGCGAAAAAAACAAAATGGCAATTCTAGAATTTTTGGCGTTTTTGGGACTTTTACAAAAAGTTGGCGCTTTTTGAAATATGATAGCAAAATTGTGCTAGGCGAGCACAATCCAGCACAACTTTTGGATTTTTGAAATTCGCGTTTTTTGCAAAGTTATATGGAAAATGGCTAAAAAAGTTAAAATGGCGATTATTTTTATGAAGCGTTGAAATGAGCCCTTTTTGATGTATCACGAAAAAATTGTGCTAGGCGAGCACAATTCAGCACAGTTTTTGGATTTGCAAAAATCGCGATTTTAACAAAATTAGAGAATTTTTTTGAAAAATCGCCAAAATTTTGATTAGCGATTTTCTCGAAAACGGTTTGAGATAGAACTTAGCTTGAAACGGCACAATTGTCTACGCGGCTAGCACAATCCAGCACAACTTTTGTTTTTGCGAAAAAACAAAATGGCAATTCTAGAATTTTTGGCGTTTTTGGGACTTTTACAAAAAGTTGGCGCTTTTTGAAATATGATAGCAAAATTGTGCTAGGCGAGCACAATCCAGCACAACTTTTGGATTTTTGAAATTCGCGTTTTTTGCAAAGTTATATGGAAAATGGCTAAAAAAGTTAAAATGGCGATTATTTTTATGAAGCGTTGAAATGAGCACTTTTTGATGTATCACGAAAAAATTGTGCTAGGCGAGCACAATTCAGCACAGTTTTTGGATTTGCAAAAATCGCGATTTTAACAAAATTAGAGAATTTTTTTGAAAAATCGCCAAAATTTTGATTAGCGATTTTCTCGAAAACGGTTTGAGATAGAACTTAGCTTGAAACGGCACAATTGTCTACGCGGCTAGCACAATCCAGCACAACTTTTGTTTTTGCGAAAAAACAAAATGGCAATTCTAGAATTTTTGGCGTTTTTGGGACTTTTACAAAAAGTTGGCGCTTTTTGAAATATGATAGCAAAATTGTGCTAGGCGAGCACAATCCAGCACAACTTTTGGATTTTTGAAATTCGCGTTTTTTGCAAAGTTATATGGAAAATGGCTAAAAAAGTTAAAATGGCGATTATTTTTATGAAGCGTTGAAATGAGCACTTTTTGATGTATCACGAAAAAATTGTGCTAGGCGAGCACAATTCAGCACAGTTTTTGGATTTGCAAAAATCGCGATTTTAACAAAATTAGAGAATTTTTTTGAAAAATCGCCAAAATTTTGATTAGCGATTTTCTCGAAAACGGTTTGAGATAGAACTTAGCTTGAAACGGCACAATTGTCTACGCGGCTAGCACAATCCAGCACAACTTTTGTTTTTGCGAAAAAACAAAATGGCAATTCTAGAATTTTTGGCGTTTTTGGGACTTTTACAAAAAGTTGGCGCTTTTTGAAATATGATAGCAAAATTGTGCTAGGCGAGCACAATCCAGCACAACTTTTGGATTTTTGAAATTCGCGTTTTTTGCAAAGTTATATGGAAAATGGCTAAAAAATTTAAAATGGCGATTATTTTTATGAAGCGTTGAAATGAGCACTTTTTGATGTATCACGAAAAAATTGTGCTAGGCGAGCACAATTCAGCACAGTTTTTGGATTTGCAAAAATCGCGATTTTAACAAAATTAGAGAATTTTTTTGAAAAATCGCCAAAATTTTGATTAGCGATTTTCTCGAAAACGGTTTGAGATAGAACTTAGCTTGAAACGGCACAATTGTCTACGCGGCTAGCACAATCCAGCACAACTTTTGTTTTTGCGAAAAAACAAAATGGCAATTCTAGAATTTTTGGCGTTTTTGGGACTTTTACAAAAAGTTGGCGCTTTTTGAAATATGATAGCAAAATTGTGCTAGGCGAGCACAATCCAGCACAACTTTTGGATTTTTGAAATTCGCGTTTTTTGCAAAGTTATATGGAAAATGGCTAAAAAAGTTAAAATGGCGATTATTTTTATGAAGCGTTGAAATGAGCACTTTTTGATGTATCACGAAAAAATTGTGCTAGGCGAGCACAATTCAGCACAGTTTTTGGATTTGCAAAAATCGCGATTTTAACAAAATTAGAGAATTTTTTTGAAAAATCGCCAAAATTTTGATTAGCGATTTTCTCGAAAACGGTTTGAGATAGAACTTAGCTTGAAACGGCACAATTGTCTACGCGGCTAGCACAATCCAGCACAACTTTTGTTTTTGCGAAAAAACAAAATGGCAATTCTAGAATTTTTGGCGTTTTTGGGACTTTTACAAAAAGTTGGCGCTTTTTGAAATATGATAGCAAAATTGTGCTAGGCGAGCACAATCCAGCACAACTTTTGGATTTTTGAAATTCGCGTTTTTTGCAAAGTTATATGGAAAATGGCTAAAAAAGTTAAAATGGCGATTATTTTTATGAAGCGTTGAAATGAGCCCTTTTTGATGTATCACGAAAAAATTGTGCTAGGCGAGCACAATTCAGCACAGTTTTTGGATTTGCAAAAATCGCGATTTTAACAAAATTAGAGAATTTTTTTGAAAAATCGCCAAAATTTTGATTAGCGATTTTCTCGAAAACGGTTTGAGATAGAACTTAGCTTGAAACGGCACAATTGTCTACGCGGCTAGCACAATCCAGCACAACTTTTGTTTTTGCGAAAAAACAAAATGGCAATTCTAGAATTTTTGGCGTTTTTGGGACTTTTACAAAAAGTTGGCGCTTTTTGAAATATGATAGCAAAATTGTGCTAGGCGAGCACAATCCAGCACAACTTTTGGATTTTTGAAATTCGCGTTTTTTGCAAAGTTATATGGAAAATGGCTAAAAAAGTTAAAATGGCGATTATTTTTATGAAGCGTTGAAATGAGCACTTTTTGATGTATCACGAAAAAATTGTGCTAGGCGAGCACAATTCAGCACAGTTTTTGGATTTGCAAAAATCGCGATTTTAACAAAATTAGAGAATTTTTTTGAAAAATCGCCAAAATTTTGATTAGCGATTTTCTCGAAAACGGTTTGAGATAGAACTTAGCTTGAAACGGCACAATTGTCTACGCGGCTAGCACAATCCAGCACAACTTTTGTTTTTGCGAAAAAACAAAATGGCAATTCTAGAATTTTTGGCGTTTTTGGGACTTTTACAAAAAGTTGGCGCTTTTTGAAATATGATAGCAAAATTGTGCTAGGCGAGCACAATCCAGCACAACTTTTGGATTTTTGAAATTCGCGTTTTTTGCAAAGTTATATGGAAAATGGCTAAAAAAGTTAAAATGGCGATTATTTTTATGAAGCGTTGAAATGAGCACTTTTTGATGTATCACGAAAAAATTGTGCTAGGCGAGCACAATTCAGCACAGTTTTTGGATTTGCAAAAATCGCGATTTTAACAAAATTAGAGCATTTTTTTGAAAAATCGCCAAAATTTTGATTAGCGATTTTCTCGAAAACGGTTTGAGATAGAGCTTAGCTTGAAACGGCACAATAACACCCTCCTCTAGAAGAACCTAGCACAACTTTTGCTGCCCAAAAAACCTACAATGAAAATTTCAGCGATTTTTGTTGCGAAAAGTTTTTTCGCTGTATCTCTGTCAATTTTCATTTTTTCGAAAAACTTTTTGCGGCACAATTGGGCACAAATCTAGCACAATTCAGCACAACTTTTGTTTTTGCGAAAAAACAAAATGGCAATTCTAGGATTTTTTCGAAAATAGCGATTTTTTCGAAAACGGATTGAGATAGAACTTTTTTAAAAACGGCACAATTATGTACTCCGCTAGCACAATCCAGCACAACTTTTGTTTTTGCAAAAAAACGAAATGGCAATCCCAGCGTTTTTTTTTGGAAAAAAAGTTTTTTCGCAATATCTCGGTCAATTTTCAATTTTTCGAAAAACTTTTTACGGCACAATTGGGCACAAACCTAGCACAATTCAGCACAACTTTTGTTTTTTCGAAATTCGAAAATGGCATTTTCAACATCTGGGACATTTCTTCCTTCAATACCACGCTCTCACTCTCTGCATAATGTGTCATGTTGTTGTTGTTCGCTGATGGTGGTGATGGCGCTGCTGTTGTTTGGTTATTGTGTCATCACAACAATATTTCCATTAGTCGAATACTTGGGGGAGTTACAACACGCACACACACACCCACCCACACACACAGGGCATGTCTTGTCTGCCTGACTCGACGACCTCGTCCTCATCCCTGTCGTCGTCATCATCACAATTCACACACCATTCAGATCGTAATTGGCTTAGTCAAATCTTATTAAATACACAAGACGACCGTCCCACCGAACGAACACTGAACTCGTGCTGCCAGACATTTGTACAGTTGTATGGTTCTCTCTCCCTCCCAACACACCCGAACAAAAAAGTGGAATACACCAAAACAAAGCACAGTGAGTGAAGGAAGGAAGGAATTATTCAAACGGTTGCGAAGTAGCAACAAAAACGTAAGCTCTACACATCCAACACTTTACCTAAAGCCCCCCGCCTCACTCCCTGAACACAACAAACTCATAAACCTAAACGTTACTTGACGAAATGAAAACAAAACAACATGTTGTAGTCGTAAGAAGAGTTGGCTCCCTTTTTTGGGGGTAAATATACGAACATTTCTCACCAAAATGAAGTGTAATAAGCGTGTGTTGGAAGAGAGGGGGTCGTGAGCAAAAGGGCACGCATAGGGAGTAGTAGGAATTTCCCCAAAGGCATATTATACAAAAGACATAAAAAGAAGAAGGGGATGGACGGACAACATAAAGAAAAAGAGGGGGAGAAAAAACGCACAACTCTCGCAAAAAATATTGGGATGCAAATAAATCTACAGCCTATGCGGAAACCAATTAGGTACTCTGTTTTATTGGGACGCAGGAATGACTATGTATGCATACTTCCTTCGAAGTGATACAAAAATTAGCTGAAACTGCTTTTTCCGATGGACGATTTAAATAATTGCCTGCGGACAAATGTGGTGGTCACATATGGAAAAGACATCCACTCCACAGATCCACTTTCTTTGTAGACTTTCCTAGTTTTGTCTTCTTATTACACGAAAAGTCTACAAGCCTTTTCAGACTGCAGGCGAAATCTAGCTGAAATTACATAAGGTCGATTTACACATGTCAGATTCATACAAATTTTGCATTTGAAAATCGATCTTATTTAATTGTAAGCTGAAATCGAATGATTTCGCATGCAGTCTGAAAAGGCTATAAGTGGCCAACCATAATCCACACTTGCAGATAAGTTGGTGGTTGGTCAGTAAAACATATCATGTATTAGACATGTTCGATATGTATTTTAAGGAAAAGTTTCGTGTCAACAAGACAACTCACTGTCTAATGATGCCGAACGGGGAAGTGTAGGGTATTTGGCTGCTAACAATTCAAAAATAAAAAAGAAGCGACATAAGCATATCGCAAAAACCACTTTCATTACCTTTTTGCATAATTCTTTTGTCGTTGTACTTTCGATGTTAGCTTCATTTACTCAGGTACAGTGAGGCAAAAAAGTTTTGACGCAGCTTAGCACAAAATGTAATTTAAATAACTGAAATTAATTGAATATAACATTTTTTGAATAATAAAATGTACTTCAATTTATTTTTGTTTATTCCACCAAACATCGTCATATCAGAATATATTGGTGTCATATGCAATCGGTAGTTTGCAAGAAACACTCAAAGCATATATATAGGCTATTCACATGAACTATATTAGGCCTGTTCGATTGGGCTAGAAAATATTTGCCTTAGTTATGCTGCCAGACTTTTCTTGTTGATTCATTTAGGAAAAAAACGCTGCCACATTATCACCTTTTTTGTTCGTTTTGCTAGCATAAGAATGTTCACACATGAATATTTATTATAAAAGTATGCATCCGATTCTGCTCCTCTAAAAAGTTTTCAGCCAAATATATAGCATCATTTAGTGCCTTATGTTACCGATAAAACCTATTTTCCATCGACGATTTGTAAATATGTTCATTTTTCGTCATAATCTATTTACAAGCTGTGTAATACATCTTTATCATCGGAACCCCCCTTATGAATTTCTATTACCTGTTCAGAGAAGTATATTTTCAGGTTTTTATGGGTTGTTCAGTAAGTTCTATGTTGGAAATTAAAATACAACTCAGCGTTTGAAATGATTTGTGATTATATTTGGTACGAAATGTTACGTGATAACAACGTGATGAATGTGATTTTTCAATTACCGTGTTAAGTTTCCCTTCATTATACACTTGTCAACAGAAACCTGGGATATGTTAGTCAACTTTTCCATAACTATAAATTACGCGATAGAATGAAAAAATGAATGAAATCTAAAAACCTCCGATTTGACGTTTTGCGCTCTCGAAGCCACATATTTTAACCGATGTTATATTCCAAAAGGAAACACCTGTATAGAGAAAATTGGTCACATCGGTTCAGATTTAGATATAGCTTTCATACAAAATTCGCTGCCGATTTTACTATTTCCGCTCCAGAATCCACATAAACTACATATTGTAACAGATCTTCTTTAAATTTGCCAAAACACGTTATATATCAACTAGAATTGGCTCACTTCCATGTTTGATATAACCCAGATACAAATGTCCTACTCTATTTGACTTTTTTCGCTCTGGAAGTCACATACTTTAACATCACTACACCACTTCGTGGACACACCACCACTTCGTGGTAAGTTAGTTTTCCGCTAAATGTTTGTAACACCAAGAAATAATAATAAAATAATAATATAAATAATAATAATAATAATATAAATAATAATACACCTACCTTTAAGTATACGGATCGGTTTAGAATCACCAGCTGAATCGATTTAACGATGTCTGTCTGTCCGTCCGTCTGCAGTCCTCCATACAAATATCTCTATAATTTACACTATTACTGCTCTAGAATACACATTTTACATGGGGACATGACAACATTTTCAGGATCGAGTTATATTTGAACTAGAAACAGTTAACGGGAAAGTGGACCACATGGGTCCATGTTTTTATATAGCCGCCATACAAATGTACCTCCGATTTACACTATAACTGCTCTAAAATGCACTTTTTTATATCGGATCTTGATCAAATTCCCCACATAATGTTACATTTAGTCTAGAAACACCCATTTTGAAAGTCAGCTATATAGGTAAATGTTTTGGTATAGCCCCCACACAAATGGGCACCAGTTTACACTATTACATTGGATCTTGACATAATTTTGCAGATCATCTTATATTTCAATAAAGAATATCTACTTTGAAAGTGATCTATATGATCTTTTTAGTGTAGCGCCCTTACAAATGGGCCCCCATTTTGATTATTATTCCGCTAGGACCCACATTTTACATCGGAAGTTTATCAAATTTTGCAGATTATATTATATTTCAACTAAGAATACATACTATGAAAGTCAAATATATTGTTCCATATTTTGGTATAACCACAATACAAATTTGTCCCCCATTCTATTCTATTACAGCTCTAGAGCCCACATCTTACATTGGATGATGATAAAATTTTGCAGATCATCTAATATTTCAGCAAAGAATATCTACTTTGAAAGTGATCTATAAGGGACCAACTTTTAATGTAGCTCCCTAACATGTTATATTTGAATAAAGCCTACCTACTTTGAAAGTGATTTGTATGGACCCACTTTTTAATGTAGCGCCATTAAAAATGAACCCCATTTTCATTATTACCTCTCTAGGGCACACATTGTACATCGGAAGTTTTTCAAATTTTGTAAATTATACCGTACGACAATTTAACAAAAGTCGTTACACTTGAACCGGATGATATACGTATGAAACTATAGACAAAATGGAGATACTTGGCGTTTCATTTCCTCATCCGGTTGCCCCATCACAGAACTATAAAGTTCCGGTTAATATCGGTGTCATAGTATTTAAAATATTAAAAATACTTTTTAAAATAATTTTGGAAAATTTGATCCCTTTGGAAACTTGTAGTCCTTTTAAAGGGCAACAGGATGAGAAAATGAAAAACTAAAAACGCAAATTAACTCTATTTCACTTATACTTTCAGATGTATATCATTTGGTTCAAGTGTAATATGAACTGCCGGATATTGTTATATTATATTTCAACCTAGAATACAAATATTTGTGTCCATACTTTGGTATAACCCAAATGGGGCCCCATTCTACTCTATTACAGCTCGAGAAACTACATATTGGTGAAAGTGGGTCACATTACTCCATTATACCCATATAAAAAACGTTCCCGATGTCACTTTTTTCACCGACTTTCGTTACTTTTTCGGCCCGCCCGACTTTAGCTTGAAATTTAGCTGATTCTAGATGCTGCCGTTTGTGGTCGGTACCAATTTTATGCATTTTTCCTGATTTTACCAAAAGTACGAATGTTGACTTTATTTTTCACGCCTACGCGGTCAGAATGAAGTATACACCAAATTTTATTATTTTAGTTATAACCGTTTTGTTTATACCGCTTTGCCCCGTTTTAATCTAAAGGAAAATCACCTTATTCGAGTCCATTTTGCCCCATCTCACACCCTAAAAGAAAGCAATTTTTAAAAATAACTTTCTGGATCGCGTTCACGCTGTAAGTGGGATGCGTTTACTTAATTAGAAAATACATAATACTCTTAATATTTGGGGGGGGAATTTTCCTATTCGACCGATTTCGCTCATTTTCAATCACAATCGACCTGCAACCATTACACATATATGAGGAAAATTTCTTCGCAAGATATCAACATTTAGCTAAAAATAAAGTCGTCAACATTTTGTTGTTGTGTGGACAAAAATTTTCTTATTGAGATTTTTAAACAATTTTTGTACCACGAATATTTCGTAAGATCTTTTAGATTCATTGTGTGATATTATATATTTTATGTTTTTTATATACAGCATCCATTAAAACCTTTTTTGTTCCACTGTTTGCATTATTCACCACACATCATACTCTTTTGCGTCCCTTGCCAACGCCAACTGCTGTAAATCATTCGCTTTGTGAACTCTTCACAAATGAAAGTTAAAATTCTAAAGAGATTTCATTCTACTCTTTTCGAACGAACAATTGTATTACCTGGGGCAATGTTATTAAAACAAACTTTGTTGTTGAGTTGAGTGTGCTTTTGTAACTCGGTGGTGTGCATTTTGGTATGAAGTTGCTAGCTGTATGTACGGATGTAGTGTGGGTGCTGCTGTTCGTTAACTCTCACGCGTACGGTGTGCACTCCACCACCCCGCCCCAACCACATGTATGCAAATGTTTTTGTTATTCAAATGCGGTCGGGCACGGTGTTACTTTCTTATTTTTAACTTCAAAATGCTAAAGCTCTTAATCCATATTTACTTGCTCTCTCTCTCTGCAAGTCCGTTTTTTTGTTTTCGTGCTCACCCTCTCTCTCTCTCTCTGTGGTGGTCTGAGGGGTCCTCAGACGACTGCATATGTAAATTGTTATTTTCATTTAGCCAAAATATTATGGTAATTTTTGCATATTTTTATAGCGACTTCTTTCTGTTTTGCGAGTGGATGTTTTCTTTATTTGTTATTTAGAGGTCTTTTGGGGGACACATCCACGTGTATGTTTTGTATCCACATAAGAGGCCACATTTGTTTTGGAACGAACGAGCAGCCAGGCGAGTTGTAATGAAAACATTGTATGTATGTATGTATGTAAGTACATATTTGAATATGATAATGGATTATGTTGATGAGTTGGGAGCACAATAGAAATAGGCGAAAGTCGGAACATAAGGCGATATTTATGTAAGCATTTAAAGAGATCCTCTCAAATTTATGTCTCGGAAGATGAAAATTATAGTGATTTTCATAATATCTTCATGTTTTTTGGAATTACATTTAATATGGGAGAGTCAGAGGGCAGTGCGACTATCATAGCAATTTAATGAGAGAGGAATTTGAGACATGTTAAGGTAGGCTTCACATGTCCAAATTCTCTCTTTTCTTTAAAGATAAAATTATATTTTTGGCTTAGAATAACTCATTATATTAATTTTTTGTGTGTTTTGAAAGTGATAACTAAAAACTTATATTTCTTGGAAACATTTTGTAAAAGTTACTATGAAAAATAGAAGGAATCAATAGCGCTCGAATGATGCCTTAAATTATGAATATCGGTTGCAAAATGGCCCAGCAAAAAGAAAGCATCTGAAGAAGATTTGGAAATTGTGCAAATTGGGACTTCCCTGATAAATTTAACATATGTAGGTTTATCATATGAGGGATGTCGATTATTTTGAAAGACTTTAAGTTAATTTTAAATTGTGGCAAAATACTCAATTTATTCACTACATCCCATTCCTATTTAAAAATATCAAAAAATTTTAAACGAAATCTTTTACAAAATTGAACATTGTTTATTTATAAATAAATATTAAAAAACAAGTAAGGAAAGGCTAAAGTCGGACGGGGCCGACTATATGATACACTCCACTTTCTATCGGAATACAATTTAATTCAGTAAAAAAGTGAAAACGGGAAAAATGTTTGTATGTTTCCTAATCACAGGTTAATATGACCTGGTCCAATTTGTCAAATCGAGAATAATATTTGTTTCGGGGATATATCCAAACATGGAATGAAGTGACTAACTTTCACAATAAGTTACGTGTTATGCTTAATTTTAAGAAATTCTCTGAAAGTACGCGGTTTCTGGGGGAACGAAATTTGTATGAGAGCTATATGTAAATCTGAACCGATGCGACCCATTTCCACCGTGGGCGTTTCTAGTTGAAATATAAGTTGTTTTGTCAATTTTGAAGAAAATCTGGTAAAATATGTAGATTCTGGAGCGGAAAAATTCAAATTGGGAGCGAAATTTGTATGGCGGCTATATATAAATCTGAACCGATCTACCACATTTTTACCACAAGTGTTTCCATTTGAAATATAAGGTGTTTTGCGAATTTTGAAGAAAATCTGTTAAAATATGTGGATTCTAGAGCGATAAAATTGAAATTGGGAACGAAATTTGTATGGCTATCAATTCATTCACCACCAATTACAACATTAATTAAATTTAACGAGAACGAGCATTTCGGCCGGAATAGCCCGAATTTCTTCGGAAATGTTGTCTTCCAAAGCTGGAATAGTTGCTGGCTTATTTCTGTAGACTTTAGACTTGACGTAGCCCCACAAAAAATAGTCTAAAGGCGTCAAATCGCATGATCTTGGTGGCCAACTTACCGGTCCATTTCTTGAGATGAATTGTTCTCCGAAGTTTTCCCTCAAAATGGCCATAGAATCGCGAGCTGTGTGGCATGTAGCGCCATCTTGTTGAAACCACATGTCAACCAAGTTCAGTTCTTCCATTTTTGGCAACAAAAAGTTTGTTAGCATCGAACGATAGCGATCGCCATTCACCGTAACGTTGCGTCCAACAGCATCTTTGAAAAAATACGGTCCAATGATTCCACCAGCGTACAAACCACACCAAACAAGTGCATTTTTCGGGATACATGGGCAGTTCTTGAACGGCTTCTGGTTGCTCTTGACTCCAAATGCGGCAATTTTGTTTATTTACGTAGCCATTCAACCAGAAATGAGCCTCATCGCTGAACAAAATTTGTCGATAAAAAATTTCGAACCGAACACTGATTTTGGTAATAAAATTCAATGATTTGCAAGCGTTGCTCGTTAGTAAGTCTATTCATGATGAAATGTCAAAGCATACTGAGCATCTTTCTCTTTGACACCATGTCTGAAATCCCACGTGATCTGTCAAATACTAATGCATGAAAATCCTAACCTCAAAAAAATCACTCTTTATGAAGATTCTAGAGCCGAAAATTCAAATTGGGAGCAAAATTTGTATGGGAGCTATATATATCTGAACCGATATAACACATCTTTACCACAGGTGTTTCTAGTTGCACTATAAGATGTTTTGCCAATTTTGAAGAAAATCTGTTGAAATATGTGGTATCTAGAGTGAAAAGGGTCAAATCGCGAGTGAAATTCGTATGGGGCTATATCTAAATCTGAACCGATTTTCTTCAAATTAAATAGCGTTCGTCCTTGTCCCGAAAAACTTCGTTGTGCAAAGTTTCGTTTGGTTCTGGCTACAATTGCGACCTGTATCGCGATTACAAGAATAGATGGACAGACGGACGGACGGACATTGCTAAATCGATTCAAAAAGTGATTCTAAGTCGAACGGTATACTTAACAATGGGTCTATCTCGCTTCCTTTTGGGTGTTACGAACAAATGACAAAGACATAATACTCTCGTGGAGTGTATAAAAATATCAATATACCCCAATGTACCCAAAAAATATGTTTTTAGATTCCACCTCCAGGATGGGGTATACTAACGTTGTCATTCCGTTTGTAACACCTTGAAATATCGACCTGAGACCCTATAAAGTATATATATTCTTGATCGTCATAAAATTCTAAGAAGAACTAGCCATGTCCGTCCGTCCGTCTGTTGAAAGCACGCTAGCATCTAAATGAAAAGATGCTAGGACGTCAAAATTTTCATAAATGCGTCGTATAGTCGTAGATGGGTTGGGATTGAAACTGGACGAAATCGGCCCAAAGAGAAAAATGTTTCCCTCACAAGGACTAAAAATACCTTAATCCCTATTATTTTAGAGTATTTAAGCATACATTTGCTTATACTTACTTGATATCGGCATTCCCCCTGTAACAAAAACGTGCATCATAAAGTAATTTCTATTCGTAGGGGGATAAAGGTAAAAGGGATAAAAATGGTACCTATTAATAAAACTACTAACACACGACAACAGCTAGAAACACGAAATTCGGTGTGTACATTCCTCTAACTGAGTAGAGACATAATATAAAAGAATTTTTTCCAAATTCGTACTTTTAAGGGGTAAAATGGGAAAGAAAAATGGTACCAAACAAACGGCTACACTTAGAATTATGAAATTCGGTGTCTAGACATGTCTGATTGTCTAGACACGTAAAATAAATGAATTTTCGAAATTCGTACCTTTTTGGGGTTAAAAGGGATTAAGGGGATAAAAATAGTACCAACCAAATGACCGCAGATAGAGTCATGAAATTTGGAGTATACATTCCTCTGACTGCGTAGACACAAAAAATAAAAGATTTTCCCCAAATTTGTACTTTCAATGGATACAGTGGGTACAGAGGAATACAAATAGTACCAACTAAACATCTACAGCTTGAAAAATGAAATTCGGTGAGTACTTTTCATAATTGCGTAGATACGTAAAATAAAAATAAGTAAGGAAAGGCTAATGTCGGGCGGGGCCGACTATATAATACCCTACGCCACTCCCCGTAGTAATCAAATTTGGGTTATACATTCCTTTGACTACGTAGACATGAAAAATAAAAGGTTTTTTTCAAATTCGTACTTTCAAGGGTACGGAGGGATAAAAATGGTACCAACCAAACGGCTGCACCTGGAATAATGAAATTCGGTGTATACATTCCTCTGATTGCGTAAAAAATAAAAAGTTTTTTTCCAAATTCGTACTTTTTCTTTTATGGCAAAAATTGGTCGAATCATGAAGTTAGGTTATTTTGCACTATGTATGTCTGATAATGGATTTTCAAAATTTGTACTTTTGGAATTAAAATAGAATGGAAATACAACCAACTGTATTTCAATCAATCAAATATACCATATCAATATTTATGGTATTAAGCTTTTTGAAAATGTCTTTGTCTTTGAAGTCATTGAGCTCAAGCATGATTCATGATTTTATGCGAGCTTTAATTTTCTGATATTAGAGTGGTACATTAGGGTAGTAGCAACTGAGATATGATGGGTAAGTACCAGAAGGGGGTGCTTGAGCTCAATGACTTCAAAGACAAAGACATTTTCAAAAAGCTTAATACCATAAATAATTAATGCCTCGTCGAGACAAACACATCGATGTATCGCACTTTAAAATCCGTTTATAAATGCAGAAGTTATATAGAAAAATGTAAAAGCGCGACCCCTACGTTCGGCATAAAAAAATAAAAAAAAATTTTTGAAACTACCTTTCAATAATACTTCATATTCGAAGGTGTACGGCGAACTTTTTTTTTTGAGGTACGCCCTAATAGACACCCCTGAAGATGATTGAAGATTTCAATCGAAATATTGGGATTAAATAAATTATCAAAAACAACAACAACTGTTTTTCAAAATAAAGCCTACAGCCGAACAAATCAAAAAGAAAATTAAAAACAACATAGGCGCACCATACACACACAACACTTTTCCTGTAATATAACTGCACTTATACGAAAACCAACAACCTCTGTGGAATGCAATCCATGGTGGAGGGTATATAAAAACAAGTAAAAACGGCGTTAAGTTCGGCCCGGCCGTCTAACATGATTCCATTTCAAATTGTTCGCTTGGACATGAGTTTTTGCGTTAAACGTTATTGCCGTCTAAAATATAAATATTTAATAGAAATAATTAAAACAATTTACTTTAAGCTGGCTTCAAAAAAGTTGTAGATGTGTCTGACTAAAATAAATCTCTGGTATGTTTTACGCGCAGCTGCCAAAATATTTCGGCTTTACCACCGTCCATTTGTAAGTTGGCCAGATTTTTACAAATTTTAATGCAAATTTTTATCAAATTCGCTATAACTTACATGTTTTTGGTACGATTTGTTTCAAATTATGCTACAAATATTGCACTTTAGGAATGGTTATAAAAAATGTATGATATTTATAAAAAAATTATACTATAAATATTAAAGGCGCTTTAGATATTTTATAAAAAAATAAAAAATATCAGTATACGCCAATGTACACAAAAAATATTTTTTTATATTCCGCATAAGATTTTTTTGTTTATGTTCCATAATGTAATTACCAATGATCATTTACCCCCCAGCATATATCTGTATTTCTTCCTGTTACCCTAATTTTTTCCCAGAAATTTTGAACTTGTGATTTTGTTAAATTAACAACAGCGAACAATAAATTTTCCAAATTCATTCTACACAAATTCACTTATTCACACTTCCTGTCATAAGGTTAATTTCCTTTCGACGACAGCAAGAATTGAAGAAAGAAATAATGAAAATAATTGTGCACATCGCTGCCATCAACAAAAAATAATCGGACAAAATTGAAACAAAGGACAACCATTTCCGCAGAAAATGAATTTAAAATTACAACACCACCCCCTCCCAAAAAAGTCATAGAGCAAAACAATTACATTTGTCCATGGACGAAGCCAAACGATTGAGATGATGATAGCAGCAGTCTCGTCGTCCTTGTCCATTGACAGAAGCAGCAGCAGCAGCGGCAAGAAATGCAACAACTCCATGCGGAACAAATTAAAAATTCATTTTCTGCATTTTCAACTTCCTTTCAAGACACAAAAGTCCAATTTGAATATGGAGTCATCGTTGTTTTTGTTGCTGTTATTGTTGTCATCATTTGAACTGTGTCAGTTTGCTCCTCCGGTTTTGTCTACTTTCTTTTAGTCTTTGCATGTCAGCGTGTGTTTGCTTGTGTGTGTGTTTATTAGAGAAAAATAAGACAAACTGAAGGAAGGATACAAAAACTTAAATAGCAAAAATTTCTTTGGTTCTTCGCTTGTATTACAGGGCAATTGCCTGCCGCTGCATCTTGTGGCCCATTGTTGGTATAGTTAACTATGGTGCAACAATATGTTTCGAGGGTGCAAAGGGGAGAATTCCCCCCCCCCCCTTCCCCCCAACACTCAACGATACACAGTGGTTAGAAAAGTTAAGAGCCACATTATTTATCTTCTAGCTGACATGTGCTGGACACTGTTTGATAGCGTTATAAAATCACCAAGAGCTAAACGGAAAAATTAATAAATAATTTCTTGTTTCAATACCCAAATTGACACTGATTGTTTAATTATAAATATTATAGCTACAACTTTCTTTTGTTCGGTGGCCTATAGTGAAATTTGACGCAGAATATTTTTTCCATTCACACCATCCCCCTAAAATTCAGTTTTGTGGGAGAATTTAGCACTAATTTGGAAAAAAATTGTGAAATTAACCCTAAATTGAATTTTAAATTTTGACTTATTTCCGGCATCTAAGTTGAGTTTAGAGTTTTGGTGTATTCAGAGACTTATAGTAAAATATTATGGCAAATACTTTCGTGGAACATTTTGAGCCGTTAAACCCCTCTGTTAGGGGTGTTTTTACCCTTTTGTACAAAATGAACCAAAAAGACCCCTATATTGAGGAGCTAGAGGGTTCAAATGTTCCACAAAAATATTCCTTGCGGTGTTTTAATATATAATATTACTGAGTACTTCCTATACTTAAAACATTAAGGATTACAAGGTTTTTTATACCGATTCATCATAAGAATGTTAAACTCCTATTTTAGGGGTTTTTATCTCTTGCAAAAAAGGACCAAAAAGACATCTATATTTAGGAGTTGGAGGGTTAAAATGTTCAACAAAAATTTTCCTCGTAGTGTTTTATGTAAAATTGCTGAACATATCCTATACATAAAATCTAAGGATCACAATGTTTCCTATGCCGATTAATCATGAGAATGTTAAACTCCAGTTTTAAGTTTTTTTTTAACTTTTGCAAAAAAGGGATCACAAAGACATCTTTATTGATGAGCTAAAGGGTTAAAATGTTGCATGAAAATTTGCCCCATAATATTTTAAATAATATTGCAGAGCACATCCTATACTCAAAATCTAAGGATCAAATGGTTTCCTGTGCTGATTCATCATTAGAATGTAAAACTCATGTTTTGGTTTTTTTTTAGCTTTTGCAAAAAGGGATCAAAATGACCTCTATATTGATGAGATAGAGGGCTAAGATGTTCCACAAAAATATTCCTTGTGGTGTTTTAAGTAATATTGCTGAGCACAGCCTACACCTAAAGTGAAAAGATCACAATGTTTCCTATGCCGATTCATCTTAAGATTGTTAAACTCTTGTTGTAGGGGTTTTTAAACTTTTGGAAATAAGGGGCAAAAAGACCCCTATACTGAGGAGGTAGAGGGTTAAAATGTTCCATAAAAATATTCCTTGTAGTGTTTTAAGTAATATTGCTGAGCACAGCCTATACTTAAAACTATGTCGACTCATCATAAGAAAGTTAAACTCTTGTTTTAGGGGTGTTTTTAAACATTTGCACACAAGGGTCTAAAAAGAGCACTATATTGAGTAGCTAGAGGGTTAAAACGTTCCACAAAAATGTTCCTCATAGTGTTTTAAGTAATATTGCAGAACACATCCTATACTTAGAAGCTTTCGTATGCCGATTAATCATAACTCCTCTTTTTAAATCGAAAAATAAGAAAAAAAATTAAAATTTAGTGCTAATTTCTAAAATATACCGAGTAACCGATTTTCTATGTCAATATCTCAAAATGAGACCTGTATTATTAACTAGGATACAGGTCAATTTTTTACAGAGCTCAAAAATGTTTACCATATCAAAAGATATTGATTTTTGGCCAATGAAATTTTATTCTGAACCACTGAGCGCCGCACAGTGTATTATCAGCGGCAAAAACTGCCAAACTTCATGTGCTCAAATGTAGACTTTATTGATTGAACATTGCAAAGAATATTCCTATTGAGAATATTCTAAAAGATTTTGCCATTTTGCATTTAAATTTCATAAATGCTCCAAATAGTTGCAAATTTCATCATAAGAGATGTTACTTTATTGGGATGTATCTCGTAAACCATTAATCGCATTGGAATTTCGTATAGTTCATAGAAAACAGAAGCTCTTGAGGTGTTCTTTTGCATTTACAAAATTGTAATTAGGTTTTCGCTTTCCTTTTCAGACATTGGTTTACCTGAAGGTTGTATAAATATTAATTAAAATTAATAATAATATTTAGTAATAAAAAAATATAAATATTGACTCTCTCCCCTTTTTTCTTTTTTTTTATTTTTTTATGCCAATTGAATTTTATATCAGAGAGTTTCATTTACGAATTTAGTTGGTATACTAATTGTTAATTTTCTACAGGATAAAACTATATTCGTGAGGCCAACCGATGCCTCGGTATTTACAAATATTGTTAAGCTATTGTCTTATTTATTCATTTTAAAATGAATATTGTGCTTATTGCTGCCAACATGGATTTAATTACTGAAATGGTAAAACCTTCTAAGTCAAAAATGAAGCAATACTTTCTTCGTCGTACTCAGTTAGTGTATTTTTTCAATTTATTTAAAGCATACTTTAGGGATCTAAGGTTATATGGCATGCGAGCGCTAATAAATATTTTTCCCGTATAATTTTTTTGCCCAATTTTTTCTGAATTAATAGACCCTTGGAAGCACTTTAAATAAAAATTCTTATTTATGTCTTAGAATAACTCATTGGTAGAATTGTGGGCCATTTATATTGTATTGTGGGTTTTCAAGGTGGCAGCTAAAAACTCATATTTCTTGGAAACATTTTTTAAGAGGTCTAATGAAAAACAAGTAAAAACGGAGATAAGTTCGTCCGGGCCGAACTTTACATAGCCTCCACCATGGATTGCATTCCACAGAGGTTGTCGGTTTTCGTAGAAGTGCAGTAATATTACAGGAAAATATAAATTAGCCAAATATAATACAGCCAAACCAAAACAAATACAAATATTGAAAAAATAATTTTATAATTAAATATAATATTTTAATTATTTCAATCCACGCTTATAAGGCAAGGCTACCAATACGTCAATTCAAAAAATAAATATTCATTTATCTATATTTTCAAAAAGCTTAAATACCATAAATATTGGTAGATAGTGGGTGCTGCAGTTGGTTGTATTTCCAAAAGTACAAATTTTGAAAATCCATTATCAGACGTACATAGTGCAATATAACCTAACTTCATGAATCAACCAATTTTTCCATAGAAGATAAAGTACGAATTTGAAAAAAAAACTTTTTATTTTGCGTGTCTATGCAGTCAGAGGAATGTATACACCGAATTCCATAATTCCAGCTGCGCCCATTTGGTTGGTACCATTTTTACCTCCTTGACGCTTCTACGCAATTACAATTTCATCAGTATAGCTGTAGTCGTTTAGTTGGTACTATGTTTATCCCTCTGTACCATAGTATCCCTTGAATGTACGAATTTCGAAAAATCCGTTTATTTTCCGTGTCTACGCAGTCAGAGGAATGTATACTCCGAATTTCATGACTCTATCTGCGGCATTTGATTGGTACTATATTTATCCCCTTTTTTCATTTTAACCCCAAAAAGTACGAATTTTGAAAATCCGTGTATTTTACTTCTCTATGCAATCAGAGGAATGTATACACCGAATTTCATTATTCTAGGTACAGCCGTTTGGTTGGTACCATTTTTATCCCTCTATTCCCATTTTACCCCTTAAAAGTACGAATTTGTAAAAAATATTTTTATATTATGTATCTACTCAATTAGAGGAATGTACACACCGAATTTCGTGTTTCTAGCTGTTGTCGTTCAATATGTACCATTTGTATCCCTTTTTTGCCCCATTTCACCCCAACAAATAAGAATCACTTTATGGTGCACGTTTTTGTTATAAGGGGAATGCGCATACCAAATATCAAGTAAATATAAACAGACATATTCAAAAAACATGCTTAAATACGCTAAAATAATAGGAATTATTATGGGTATTTTTAGTCCTTGTGAGGGAAAAATTTTTCCCTTTGGGCCGATTTCGCCCAGTTTCAATCCCAACCGATCTACGACTATAAGTCTCATTTATGGAAAATTTTAACGTTCTAGCTCCTTTCGTTTAGATGCTAGCGTGCTTTCAACAGACGGGCAGACGGACGGACATGGCTAGATCGTCTTAGAATTTTATGACGATCAAGGATATATATACTTTATAGGGTCTCACGTCGATATTTCAAGGTGTTACAAACGGAATGACAAAGTTAGTATACCCCCATCCTGGAGGTGGATGGTATAATAAATAGGAGGAATCAATATCTTTCGAATGATGGAAATCATCATTAAACATCCCAAACTTTATTTTCGTGGGGTGACTGGAACTTGTTTTTCCATTTGTATGGATGGCGACCCAGCCTAATATACATATATATTAAAATAAGAAACATATGACGGTTTTTTATTTTATGCTTTATGTTGGCGTGGTTGGGGGGGAATTTCAACAAAATCCTGTTTTTGATCTAATTTGACGATTCCTATTCCTTCTACTTTGAAAATATTCCACTGTGCGCTGTTGATTGTAATGTTCTCACCGTTCTCAATTTTAAAGATGCCAAGTTGAACGAACCATAAAGTACACGAAATATTGGAATCTTTACTATATTCACTCTTTATTCCAAATTCGGCAATTTTGCTTACTGACATATCCATTGAACCAAAATTTGGTTCATAATGAAACTAAACTGAGCATAATTAAAAAAAGTGTTGCCACATCTGACCATTTAACCCATTAACGCGCAAAGAAAACTGCTTCTTCAAAAATCTGACATTAAACAGATATCCTCATATGGTGTCTGAGGGCGGTAATGGCTTAATCGGTATCGTCAAGTGGTCCCCTTAAGAACCATTTTTACGAATTTTGTGGATTTTTTTCTAAAAATATATATTTCTTCCAACTCGGTTGGTCAATAGAAAATGTTTCTGAACCACTGTACCGTCATCTCCTCCATCCAGTGAGATGGTGTATTTAATGCAACCAAATCAAACACCAGTGTACAGACAGAGCGCGACTGAGGGAGAGAGAGAGGAAAGGAGAATGAAGATGCATAAAACAAATCCCCTCCTGGCTGCAAGAGGGAAATAAGCATCAGGATAATTTTCTACTCTAAAGACTTTGGGAATGACTTTTTATGCCGCACACACACACATACAACACAGCAAATTAAAAACATTGTGGAAGTGGCACAAAAGTGTCTAAAAAACACCCTACACTCGATCATATGCCCTTTTACTCTACTCCACACAGTAGCTTCACAGGGAAAGCTAAAGCAAATACATTTTCATGGCCGCTACTCACTTGATGGTGTGCCCGCCATTCCAGGATGACCCGTTTGCAAACAGGGCAGATCAGAAGCTTCGCCTGCAGTTGCTTTGCTTCTTTGCTTGCTTGCCACTGACAAAATCTCGAGAATAAAAAAAACTAATTCCAACTATTGAAAAGTCAAAAACTTTTCACACAAAAACTATGAAAAGCAAAGCGCAACAAAAAAAAAAAACAGAACGACAACAACAACACAATATCCTCAAAATGCAGGGGAAAATAAAAGCTGAACAAAAAAAGTGGGGAAAACGAAGTGAAATGCACAAGATGTTCCAGCTACGAACGGAATGGCAGCATCAACAAAGTTGCACAAGTACTTTAGTCAAAGTGGTTTTGGGATGATAGCTATTGTAGAGGAAAATCAACTATTTGTATACCCTCCACCATAGAATGGATTGTTGAAATGTTCATCGAAGACCCCATTCCTTTTACACCGTGAACTCGAACCAAAAAGTCATGTTTGCAAAATGCATACTTTTAGGGGGTGAAAAGGGGCAAAAAAAGGATAAAAATAGTACCAATCATAGAAGTATGAAATTCGGTGTCTAATTGCGTCGACTCGTAAAATAAACGAATATTTTGAAATTCGTACTTTTGGGGTAAAAACGGACGAATGGGGATAAAAATTGTACCAATTAGCTAGACGTACGCAATTAGGGTGTACATCCCTCTAATTGCGTCAACTCGTAAAGAAGAGATTTAGCGAAATTCATACTTTTAAAATTTGAAAAAAAGGGATAAAATTTGTACCAACCAAATTCCTGCATCTAGAATAATAAAATTCGTTGTGCACATTCCCTGATTATGTAGAAACGCAAAATAGAGAAATTTTTTGAAATTTGTGCAGTTAGGGTGAAAACGGGGCAAATGGGGATAAAAATGGTACCAACGAAAAAGGCTGTAGATTGAACAATGAAATTGCGTGTATACTTTGATTGGGCTGCTTAGGAGCGAAAAATAATGTGATTTTTCAGTTTTCGTATTTAGGCCAAAATATGTGAAATAATGAAAAAGGGATAAAATTGGTACCGACCAAATGACGGCAGC
This sequence comes from Polietes domitor, assembly GCA_947397865.1. Lineage (NCBI taxonomy): Eukaryota > Metazoa > Arthropoda > Insecta > Diptera > Muscidae > Polietes > Polietes domitor. The sequence continues at coordinate 46,574,830 of OX377619.1, read as the reverse complement.
TAGAACCATAAAAATCGTTGTGCACATTCCTCTGACTGTGCAGACACGCAAAATAACGATTTTTTGAAACTGATATATTTAGGGTGAAAACGGGACAAATGGGGATGAAAATGGTACCAACCAAAAGGCAGTAGATTAACTAATGAACTTGCGTGTATACTTTGATTGGGCTGCTTAGGAGCGAAAAATAATGTGATCTTTCAGTTTTCGTACTTTAGGCCAAAATATGTGAAAAAAAGGGATACAATTGGTACCGACCAAATGACGGCAGCTAGAACCATAAAATTCGTTGTGCACATTCCTCTGACTGTACAGACACGCAAAATAAAGATTTTTTTGGAAATTTGTATTTTTTAGGGTGAAAACGGGACAAATGGGGATAAAAATGGTACCAACCAAAAAGCTGTAATAATGAATAATGAAACGGCGTGCATACTTTACTCTGGCTGCATAGGCGCGAAAAATAAAGCGATCTTTCAATATTCGTACTTTGGGACAAAATATGGGAAGAGGGATAAAATGGGTACGGACAAAACAGATGTACATAGAATCATAAAATTCAGAGTTTACATTCTAACTTTAACTGTGTAGGCGCGTAAAATAAAGATTTTTTGAAGTTTGTACTTTTAGGATGAAAACGGGACAAATGGGGATAAAAATGGTACCAACGAAAAGGCAGTATATTAAATAATGAAACTGCATGTATCTTTGCTCAGGCGCGAAAAATAAAGCGATCTCTCAATATTTGTACTTTAGGTCCAAAATATGGGAAAAAGGGATAAAATTGGTACCAACCAAATAACTGCAGCAAGAATCATAAAATTCTGAGTGACATTCCACTGATTCTGTAGATATATGTTGCTTTTCGAAATTTGAACGGGGATACAAATTGTACCAACCAAAAGCCTGTATATTAAATAAAAGGGATACAATTGGTACCGATCAAACGACTGCCGTCAGAATCACAGAATATTCGGTGTTTACATTCAATTGAATGTGTAGATACTCAAAATAAAGATTTTTTTGCAATTTGTACTTTTAAGGTGAAAACGTACCAAAAGGGGGATAAAAATGGTACCAATCAAAAAGCAGTATATTAAATAATGAAATTGCTTATAAATTTCGCTCTGCCTGCGAAAAATTAAGTGCTCTCTCGATAATCTTACTTTTGAGTAAAAAGGGACAAAATTGGTACCAATCAAATGGCTGCAGTTTGAATCATAAAATTCGGAGTGCATATTACTCCGACCGTGTAGACACGCAAAATTGGATAATTATATGAAATTTGTACTTTTGGGGTGAAAACGTACCAAAAGAGGATACAAATAGTACCAACCAAAAGCCAGTAGATTGAATAATGTAATTGTGTACACACTATGTTCTGACTGCTTAGCCACGAAAAATAAAGCGATCTTTCAGTATTCGTACTTTAGGCCAAAATATGGGAAATAGGGATAAAATCGGTACAGAACAAATGGATGCAGCCAAAATTTGTTTATATTCTGACGGTGTTGGCGCTCAATATAAAGATTATTTAAATTTTACTTCTTGGGTGAAAACGGGACGAAAGGGGATAAAAATGGTACCAATCAAATGGCTGTAGTTAAAACCATGAAATTCGGTGCATACTTCTCGTACTTTAGGCCAAAATATGGGAAATAGGGATAAAATCGGTACAGAACAAATGGATGCAGCCAAAATTTGTTTATATTCTGACGGTGTTGGCGCTCAATATAAAGATTATTTAAATTTTACTTCCTGGGTGAAAACGGGACGAAAGGGGATAAAAATGGTACCAATCAAATGGCTGTAGCTAAAATCTTGAAATTCGGTGCATACTTCGCACTACCTGCGTAGACGCGAAAAATAAAGCCAACTTTCGATATTCATACTTTTAGAGTCAAAATATGCAAAAAGGGATAAATTTGGTACCGACGAAATGGCGGCAGCTGGAATCATAAAATTCACTGTGCACATTACCCCGATTGTGTAGAAACGCAAAGTAAAGGAAGTTTTTGAAATTTGTGCTTTTAGGGTGACAATGGGGGAAAATGGGGATAAAAATGGTACCAAGTAAATGGCTGTAGATTGCATAAAAAATTGCGTGTATACTTTACTCTGGCTGCTTAGATGCGAAAAATGAAGCGATCTTACAGTATTCGTACTTTAGGCCAAAATATGGGAAATATGGGATAAAATTGGTACCGAACAAATCGATGCAGACAGAATCATAAATATTCCACTGACTGTGTAGACACACAACATAAATATTTTTTCTCAAATGTGTACTTTTAGGGTGGAACGGGACGAAAAGGGATAGAAATAGTACCAATCAAACGGCTGCAGCTTAAATCATGAAATTCGATGTATACTTCGCTATACTCCGGCGCGAAAACTAAAAGGGAACATTGACATTCGCATTTAGACCAAAATGGTAAAAGGGATAAAATTGGTACCGACCAAATGACAGCAGCTAAAATCGGAAATTTCGGTGTGGCCATTCTTCGTAAACACGAAAATAAAGAATTTTTTTGAAATTTGTTCTTTTAGAGTGATCTTCGTTCTTTAGGGTAATATGGGAAAAAGGGGATAAAATTGGTATCGAACAAATGGAACGTGAACGGGACGAAAAGGGATACAAATAGTACCAATCAAACGGCTGCAGCTAAAATCATGAAATTCGATGTATACTTCGCTATACTCCGGCGCGAAAACTAAAGGGATCTTTCAATATTCATACTTAGACCAAAAAAAGGGATTAAATTGGTACCGACCAAATGACTGCAGTTAGAATCGTATATTTCGGTGTGGCCATTCCTCTGACTTCGTAAGCACGAAAAGAAAGATTTTTTTTGAAATTTGTTCTTTTAGAGTGATCTTCGTTCTTTAGGGTAATATGGGAAAAAGGGGATAACATTGGTACCGGACAAATGGATGCAGCCAGAGTTATAAATAGTCCACTGATTCTGTAGACGCACAACATAAATGATTTTTTCGAAATTTATACTTTTATGGGAGAATGGGATGAAAGGGGCTAAAAATAGTAACAACCAAATGGCTGTGGCTAGAATCTTGAAATTCGATGTATAATTCGTAATTTTAAGATCAAATGGGTTAAAAAGGATACGATTGACAGCAATCAATAGTCTGTAGCTAGAATAATTAAATGATGTCCGTACATTCCACTATAAATGCGAAACATAATGGGTTTTCAAGATTCGTTCGTTTTAGGATCAAAATGGTATGCGAGCCAAACGGCTATAGATGGAATTATGAAATAACAATCATACCTGTATCATACAGTTTTTCCCTAACTACGAAAATGCCACATGAATTATCAAGCCGAATTTCACACCCTTCAACTCCCTTTGTGGAATGCAACTAAGGCCATGAAACTTTGGTTTGGTTGGTTGCACGCCGCCCTCACACCTAAGTTTACGTTGGCTAAAACTGGTAACGGGTGATGGTGGAGGCTGATGCTGGCCATAGTGATGGCAATGGAGGCAATAACTGCTGTTCTTTCCATACCACCAGCTGTGGCAGAGTATCGCTTCAACAACATTACAACAACCCCCAGCTACTGCTGTGACTCAGAGCAATATTTGCAATAGCAATTGCATAGTTATTGCACACACACACACATAGACAGATGCCCCTCCTGTGAAAAGTTATAAATATGAGCATTACTACTCGATGACTGGGGTGCGGGGGTGACACTACTGCAACAGCAGAACTATGATGAAAGTGAATTTTCATTTTATAAAGTTCAAGTGAATTGTGGAGGGCATTACTGCAACTGCTACTGCAATAACACGCAGAAATAAGGGGGAGATCTAGAAAGCACAGCCAGCCAGCCAGCCAGCCAGCCAACTGAAGAAATCCATAATAAAAATATGGAAAAAACGAACAAGCGAATTATATGAAAGGAACTTGGCACAAAGTTAAAAATGTAACCCATAAAGATTTTGTTACAATGCGATCATTTTCTGAAAAACAGCAAAACTTAAAGTGGTTGGTATTGTGGGTTACGCCAAAGCTTGGATGCATGAGAGGAGGACAGTCCGAAAGTCCATATTGCACTTGAAACGGATGATATACGTTTTAAACTATAGGCAAAATGGAGTTAATTGGCGTTCTCAGTTTTTTCATTTCCATCATATTGTTGGCCCTTCAATGGACTACAAAGTTTGAAAGGATAAAATGTATTAAAAAAAATATTTTAAATACTTCTTCGCATCCTATGATACCGATACAAATGTCAAATGAAAGAGGAGAATATCTGCTAAAAATACTTAAAATGTCGTGCTTGTATATGCATTAGTTTTGTGTTAAGAACCATTTCCAGTTTTCGCTCTTAAAAACTAAAATATGAATAAACTAAACGAACTAAGGGGAAATTTGAAATGGCGTTAAAGCTGACGTAATACAGATAGAAGCATGAAATTTTAAGTATTTTTAGCAGATATTCTCCTCCTTAATTTGACATATATATCGGTATCATAGAGTGCGAGGAAGTATTAAAAATAATTTGTGAAAAATGGTATCCTTTGAAACTGAATACGCCAGTTTTCTATTTTCCCTATATCAAGTATAAAGATTTTTTAAAAAATTGTCGTACAGTGTTATAGGACTCCAGTGTGTAAATAGGTTCCTTTTACTCCTCTAGCATAGAGCCGTATCCCTTTAGGCTTAGGTGTAATGGTCGGCATGGTATGACTGGATGGTTTGCAATCTTTCGAAGCTCAATCTCCTAAAAAGGTTCACAAGGCTCGCACTATCCTATTCGAAGATGTGTTTCCAGTGAAGTTTGTAGGGAAGTGCCAGATTTTTGCCTTTCTGGATAAAGTTTTTATCTTTTCATATTTATATTTCTCTGGGTCTTTAAGAGGGAGGTTCCACTTAAATTTTCATGGCCATATAGAATACTTACCGCCATTCATTCGATACAAATTCTGATGAATATTTCTAATGACAACTTACCTGAAAATATATGGAAAAGGGAAAAGGAAATTAGAAGACTGTAACACGAAATATTTTATAAACTTGATTTTAAAAACTTGAACAAGAAAAAATACATTCAACAGTATTAGAGAAATAATAAGAAAATTATGATTTTTTTTATGAAAATTTAGATTTTTAGTAAAAACTAATATATAGGGTGGACCATTTAAAACTTTAAATTAGAATTGGCTATAAACAAGTACTGATTTTTTTTTTTTCAAATTTCTGATTTTAGTGGAAAGGTTGAAATTTGTCATTTAATAGTGGAACACAATATCACTCATATGACTGCCACGACTGGTAGGCATGGCCCAATGATGCCGCCAGCCCAAAATCCACACCAAACAGTGAATCGTTGTGGATGCATTGGCTTCTCAATAGTCACGTGTGGGTTCTCTGAACAACATATGCGGCAATTTTGCTTATTGACATGGACATCGAGATGATTTTGCGTATCTACGCAATCAGATGAATGTCTATACGGAATTTCATGATTCTAGCCTCAGCCGTTTGGTTGGTACCATTTTTATCCCCCCCTTTTGCCCCGTTTTCCCCTAAAAGTATAAATTTCGAAACAATCTGTTGTCTACACAGTCCGAGGAATGTACACACCCAGTTTTATGCAGCCATTTAGTCGGTACTAATTTTATCCCTTTTTACCCATTTTACTACTAGGAGTTCGAATTTTGAAAAATTCTTTTACTTTGCGCGTCTACAAAGTCAGAAGTATGTATAGATCGAATTTGACAAACAAATCGATATAATTTGTTTGGTACCATTTTTATCCCCTTTTGCACGTTTTCCCCTAAAAGTCTAAATTTTGAAAAAAAAAAAACTGTCATGTTTCGTGCCTACACAGTCAGTACGCACCTAATTTTAATAGTCTATCTGCAGCCATTTGATCGGTACCAATTTTATCCCTTTTCACCATTTTGTCCATAAAAGTACGAATTTGAATTTTTCGAGTCTACGCAAGCAAAGCGAGGTAGATATCGATTTTCATTATTATTACTGCATCGGTCGTACCTTTTTATTACATTTATCCCCATTTTTCTTCAGAAATAAAAATTTCGAATAATAATCTAATAGTCTAATAGTTGTAGATCTATGAGACGATTTCTTGAGAACTTTGCACGTCCTGACTCCTGTCGTTTAGATTCTGGGGTGCTTTCGACAGGGGTTTGGACGAAAAGGGAAAAATATTTGCCTAACAAGGACAGGAAATAACCCCAATAACCAGATGGACAATACTAGATCTTCTCAGAAATTTACCACGTCCCAGAATATATATACTTTATGCTGCCTCCGAAAAATATAACAAAATAATGGGGTCTGTAAAAATATTCACAAATTAATATCATCTCATATCATACAAACAATGCTGAAGTCATTGAAATATAGGGTCCCACTATATGCTCAGCCTGAAATTCCTCTTAATTCTAATCACATCCTTCTACACCACCCCATCGCGCCAAATTCTCATCATGTTAAATTTGAGTTTAGTGGGATTGTTGAGTTCTCTGTTGCTCGCAAATTGTTTAAGGATTTAAATGAGATTACACTAGTTTTCGGTTCACAATCATGGAACATGGAAAACTTTTAATAATGACTACTGTTGGCAATGATAACAGGAGCGCGCGCACACACACAATCACACACAAATATTCGCCACTGTGTGCGAGCAACTTTAAAAGAACCTTTCTTTCCTCTTTGTTCGAGGAACAGAGGAATAATAATTTTGATGCTGAGTGGAGGGGGGAGGGGTTTAATAGGATCCTTAAGAATTTTAGTGAAGGAGGTACACGACTGCCAGTCCTTTGCTGCGAACAATAGTCAAATGATGCTTTTGTTTAGTTGAACTAGTTCACGAAAATCAATTGTGGCCCTGAACTACTCATCTACTCTTTCTACACACACACACTCGCTCCGCTCTCTCTTGCAGAATTCGGTTCAAGTTTCGGCGGAATTGTGCTGTGAATAGAAAATATTCATTTAGTCATTATTCTAGTGAACGGGAAAACTAACTAGAAATTTCGAAAAGGAAAACTATGCGAAACTAATCACTAAGTTCAAGATTCTCAAGGATATAAAGCGGAAAAGTTTGCGTTATTAAATGCAAAGAGAAAAAATAAAATGAGTGAACTATATGGACACCATGAATGCAATGGTGTCAATATCATCGCCTGGTTTTCGACCTACGCCATGAAAATGAAATGAAAATTGTGTAGGTGGTGGTTGGGCAATGTGCATGTACATCGACTGAATTTGTAAGGAACCAAAAAAGATTTGTTAGTTGCTCAAAAATCCTAATTATTTTGTTTTTTTATTCAAAAAAAAAATCAAAAATCAAGTAATCACATAATATACCCTCCACCATGGATTGCATTCCACAAAGGCTGTCGATTTTCGTAAGAGTGCAGGCAAATGTTACATTTTTTTAAATATAGCCAAACCAAAACAAATAAAAATATTGTAAAAATAATTTTATAAATAAATATAAAATTTTAATTATTTTAATAAACGCTCAGAACGTAAGGCTACCAATATGTTTCTATTATATACATTGAAATAATAGTTCAAGTCAATGCAAAAAGTAAATATAAGGCAGAAATCTTCAAAAAAGCTTAAACCCCCTAAATATCGGGTGATATTGGTTGCATTTTCAGCTGTATTGTATTTTTATCCTATTTTAATTCCAAAAGTATAAATTTTTAAAATCCATTATCTCCCTCACGTGCACAGTGCCTATCTGGCCTAACTTTATAATTCTACCCATTTTTGCCGCAAAGATACAAATTTGAAAAAAAAATATATGTGCAAAATGGTCTTGAGCCAGGAGAATATCCCAGTTCAAATCAAATATTGATTACAGACCAAAAAATGCAAACGAAAAAACTAAAAAAAAATTGGATTTTTTTAATTGTTTTCCTGAAAAAAAAAATCCCAAACAATAGCCTATTTTCTGGCCCCCTAGAGTGGCCTAACTTAACTAATTAACTTAAATAATTTTAATAAATTTTTAAATATGTTCGAAATCATTCTAAGATATTTAATTGGATTAATGTTAATGCGTTGTGTGTTTAGAAGAAAATTCCAAACTCATATAATTCAATATTCCAGTCTCTCAATTAATTTCATAACAAGAATGAATGGTTTAAGGCAAATGAAAAAACTAAATCAAATAAGCGTTGGCACGACAGAAGTATTGCTGGGTAACTATACCTGCAAATACACATACTTACATATGCAACTCGATGAGATGCTTGTAAGCTGGCATGTGTACTTTATTACTTGGTGCGTTTATTTAAACGCAAATTCGGCAAGTGAGTTGTGCTTCTCGTTCGTTCGTGAGAATCATATCCTTATAGAGGCCGGGTTTGATATTGAAAAGTAGCTGCGAAGCCACTTGAAAAGACTTTTGACATAGTCGAAATCATGGTGACATTTGTAAATAAATTTGTGTTCTATTAAATATAGAAGCAAAATGGTCTTGAGCCAGGACAATATCCCAGTTCAAATCAAACATTTGGACAATTCTTTTTATTTTTCGAGTCTATGCAGTCAGATGAATGTATACATCAAATTCCATGATTATAGCTCCGGTCATTGGGTTGGTACCATTTTTATTCCTTTCTTTTCATTTTATCCTATTTAAAGTAAGGCTTTCAAAAATCTTGTTTTTTACATGTCTTGTTGTTTTACATGTGTGCACCAAATACAATTTTTATCCCTCTGTTCCCATTGTACGAATTTAAAAAATCTTTTTTAGTCAGAGAAATGTACACAACTAATTTCATCGCTGTAGGAAAAATATTTTTTATTTTTCGTGTCTACGCAGTCACAGGAATGTATATATACACCGAATTTCATTATTCTAGATGTAGCCGTTTGGATGGTACTATTTTTATCCCTATATGCCCATTTTACCTCTGAAAAGTACGAATTCGGAAAAAAAACCTTTTGAAAAAACTTTCTATTTTGCGCGTCTATGCAATCATAGGTATGTGTGCACCAAATTTCATATGTCTGCGGTTATTTGGTTCGTACCATTTTTATCCCTTTTCCCATTTTAGGCACTTAAAATTCTGAATTTCGAAAAACCCCTCTATTATACGTGTCAACGCAATTAGAGGGATGTAAACACCGAATTTCACAACTCTAGCTGTAGCCGTTTATTTGGTACCATTTTTATCCCTCGGTTCCCATTGTACCCCTTGAAGATACGAATTTGGAAAAACCTTTTTATTTTTCGTGTCTACGCAGTCAGAGGAATGTATATATACACCTAATTTCATTATTCTAGGTGCAGCCGTTTGGTTGGTACTATTTTTATCTCTTTATGTCCATTTTACCTCTGAAAAGTACGAATTCGGAAAAAAATCTTTTTATTTTGCGAATCTATGCAATCAGAGTAATGTATTCACCGAATTTCATGATTCTATCTGCGCCCATTTGGTTGGTACCATTGTTATCCCTTTTTCCCATATTCGGCCCTTAAAATTATGAATATCGAAAAATGCCTCGACGCAATTAGATGGATGTACACAACTAATTTCATCGTTTCTGTAGGCGATTGGTTGGTACCATTTTTATCCGTATGTTCCCATTTTATCCCTTGAAAACACGAAATTTGGAAACTTATTTTTATTTTGCTTATCTATGTAGTCAGATGAATGTATACACCTAATTTCATTATTCTAGATGCAGCCGTTTGGTTGGTACTATTTTTATCCCTCTATGTCCATTTTAACCCTTAAAAATACAAATTTAATTAAATTTTTTATAATATATATCTACTCAAATAGAGAAGTGTAAACAATGAATATCGTGTTTCAAGCTGTTGTCGTTTGAAAGGTACGATTTTTATCCCTTTTTGCCCTATTTCACACCCTACAAATAAAAATCACTTTATTGTGCACGTTTTTGCCAAATATAAGCAGACATGTTCAAAAACATGAAGAAATACTCTAAATATTATGGGTATTTTCAGTTGTTGTGAGGGAAAAAATTTCCCTGTGAACCGATTTCGCCCATTTGCAACCCCAACCGATCTGCAACTATAAGACGCATTTATGGAAAATTTGGACCTCCTAGCTCCTTTTGTTTAGATGCTTGCGTCCTTTCAACAGATGGACGGACGGACAGACGGATGGACGGAGAGACAGAAATACGAACGGACAGACGGACGGACATGACTAGATCGTCTTAGAATTTTATGACTATGAAGAATATATATACCTTACAGGCTCGATATTTGAAGGTGTTACAAATGGTGTTACAAAGGTGCTACCCTCCATCCATCCTGGAGGTGGAGGGTATACAAATCAATTTTTTTGTGATGATTTTATGATTTAACATTTCGGACTAATTTTCGTCCTCTCCTTCTCTACTACTTGTTTCTAGCCACCAGTCTGTCTCTTTGTCTATCTGTCCGTTCGGCCGTTCATCCGTCCCTCCGTTTGTCTGTCTGTATTTTGTTCTTGTCAAAAGTTCAACAAACTCAACCTAGCCCTTGTTAAAAGGGCCCCTTTGGTGCTCGTTTCTCGAAATTGACATTCGTCCCCAAGACACACAATTCCTTAACACCATGATTTGCTAAGACTTAAACAAAAACTCTTTTGAAATCCTACAAAATATATATCTTTAAAAGTGTAAATTTATTATTAAAAGAGAGGTGAAGTGAGACAACAACAATAACAAAAGCAACGACAACGTAACCCCTAATCATTTGCATGTTACACATTAACCCACAAAAACGATTCTGACCAACTCTGAATATCTGTCTCTGGAGCTTTTGTGTTAAAGGATAACGAGGCTAACAATAATAACTGTAAACATATGTACATGTACATGTGTGCATATATTTATACATATGTATACAGTAACGAAATAAAAATATAAATTTTGATAAAAAGAGAAAAACAAAAAATAAAAACAAAAAACTCACATATCCTCTGCAAAGAAAGGCTACGAAAAACAACTTGAAGTAATCCACTGGCAACAAAACCAAAAGTTGTTTATCCTTTTGCTTGTGCAAACCAACAAACACGCATATACATTAGAGTGGGTAGCCATCCATACCTTTGAATTTTTGAAATATCTTCCAGTCAACCCACTGATATAAAGTTGGGATTATTTAATGATGTTTGGAAAAATATTTGGTACCGCTCGGTGAGCTAAATGATCCTGAAGACACCACCTTAAATCATGGTTTTAAGTATAAATTTTAACCGAGATATTTTTTACTAAAATTAAAGGTACGAAGGTACCTTTAATATTTGTACTTTCATTTTGGAAATATAGGACCAATAACACCCGCTTATATGCCCATTGAAAGGTAAGGATGGCTACAAATGTTGTTGTTCAAATGATTTTTTTTTCGAAAAAATCTTTTTTGGTGACCAGAAAAATGGAAATATTTTGTTTTATTTTTTTTTTGAAAATTAGCAAAAAATATTTTTTATTTTTATTTTTATTTTTATTTTTATTTTTATTTTTATTTTTATTTTTATTTTTATTTTTATTTTTATTTTTATTTTTATTTTTATTTTTATTTTTATTTTTATTTTTATTTTTATTTTTATTTTTATTTTTATTTTTATTTTTATTTTTATTTTTATTTTTATTTTTATTTTTATTTTTATTTTTATTTTTATTTTTATTTTTATTTTTATTTTTATTTTTATTTTTATTTTTATTTTTATTTTTATTTTTATTTTTATTTTTATTTTTATTTTTATTTTTATTTTTATTTTTATTTTTATTTTTATTTTTATTTTTATTTTTATTTTTATTTTTATTTTTATTTTTATTTTTATTTTTATTTTTATTTTTATTTTTATTTTTATTTTTATTTTTATTTTTATTTTTATTTTTATTTTTATTTTTATTTTTATTTTTATTTTTATTTTTATTTTTATTTTTATTTTTATTTTTATTTTTATTTTTATTTTTATTTTTATTTTTATTTTTATTTTTATTTTTATTTTTATTTTTATTTTTATTTTTATTTTTATTTTTATTTTTATTTTTATTTTTATTTTTATTTTTATTTTTATTTTTATTTTTATTTTTATTTTTATTTTTATTTTTATTTTTATTTTTTATCTTCATTGTTGGTGTTTTTCTGATGATCCTTCCTAATATACTTGTATGGATGTGTGTGTGCGTGACATAAGCCCACACAATCAATAACAACCAACCAAATGTTGTTTGGCTACAAAGTCCTTTTCATGTCCTCTTACACATACGTACATGTGTACGTTTGTATCTTTATAAACGGCTAGGATATCTGCTTTTGAGTGTAATGTGGGAGAGAAAAGGGAGGCCGTGGCGGGTCTTGAGTGTCTGGGGTAATGCTTTTGTTTTCTGGATTTTACTGATTGTATATTTTATGCTTCGTGGAACTTTGCCTTCCCTTACGCAGTGTCATGGCTAGGCAAGGACCAACACCAACCATAAAACAAAAACAACAGCAACAAAACAACGACGAACCGGAGAAGAAACAAAAAGAAACATGAGGAGCAACCAAAAAAACGACTCCGAACTGATAGGAAAAGCCAGAGCGTATTTCCCCATGGATAGATAGATACATGTACATGAAAATGTGTTATTAGCGCACTTTGTGTGCCGTGCCGCCTTACTCGGAATGCTACAAACGATAGAGAGTAATAACAACAGCAACACAACACCAGACCTACACATACAGCCAGCTGAAGTGTAAAAGGGGATAATCACATTTTCATGACTTTGCAGGACCAGCAAAGCAATTGAATTGAAATTTTGTATTGTATCCTCCACCTTATGGGATGTGAGGGTGTGGAGACACATTAAGGATTCGACTCACTTGGACCAGAAAAGGTCAGAGACCGATTTTCTACAAAATCGTTTGACGACTGGTCGGAGCATGGAAAGAGAGATAAGCTTAAGAGAACATCAGAAAAAGGAACTTCATCTTGTGATCGGGATGTTGTGGAAAATCGGGTCACCACCAATAAATTTAACATTCATAAAATTTCAATATTTGCTGTTACTCCATTTTGCATTTTACTGGACCATCTTTGCATAGCTGCTTTTTTCTGCGGGGAAGGTAAACAAAATCTCTTGACACAGTGGGTGAGGCTATCTCCAAACAAAGATTAAGTAACTTAATCCTTTGTAGTTGTTCTTTGGCAGACTACTAATTGTATATGAAGTTTTAAAATTTCGTTTAAAAAATTAATCGAATTCATTAACATTTGTTTTGATAGCTCGCCCCACTGTAGCGTTATTTGTTCTTTGTACGTTTGCACTTCACTCAAGAAAATTTTAGCCATTTTGCCAGAAATACTTTCCATTCAGTCAGTCATTGATTTGGGGTTCTTCACTTTTTTGTTGTTGTTGTTACCATTGCTTCTCTTTTGACTTATACGGGTAGTAAGTTTTACATACGCACGCACTCACGTACACTTGTCTTCGACGCTGAAACATTTTCTACCGCCACCGACCGACGATGCCGGATTTGAATTATATTGAATATTGTTTTCAACCGACAACGAAAAACCCAAAAGCACAAGAAACAGCAAAAACGACTCGAAAAGAGTTTCATACATGCAAATCACTTAAAACCGAATCAATACCAATCAACTTTTTTCTGAACCCACTTGCGCGCACACATACACACACACAAACTCACTCACACATACAGTCTCACACAAGAACAGGAAATGCGGAAGCTCCCACAAGTGGATTTCCGTTTTTGTCTATATATATGCTTGTATGTATGTACCTCAATGGGTATTTGTGAGTGCGAGTGTGTGGGTGGCAGGATGCGTATGTGTATTGGACTGTGCTTTGCCTGTACGAGCTCTCAAGTACGAATGTTTCTCTGTGTGGGATATATTGCATGAAATTTATGGATGACTATGTAAATTTATATAAAAATATACATATATATGTGCATACGTATATGTATATAGAATTATTGAAATATTCGTAAATATATATAGGAGTATTGCTGCAAAAGTTCGGGATGTTTGGGATAATTTGAATTTAATTTCAAACAGCTCTTTGTTGTGACTAACTGAAGTTCGTTAGTGACAAACGAAAAATCACGTAACGCAAGAAAAATGTTTTTCGTACGGGTTTGAATGAATCGATATTTAAATAATGGGAGTTATGGCCTATTAAGTGAAAGCAATAAAACTGCATGAAACTTGGAAATTTTCAATAGGTATCGGCTTATTTATTTTTCCAAAGATTTTCTTTAAAAGTTTATTATTTTTATTCCCTCCACCACTGGATGGGGGTATACTATCATTGTCATTCCATTTGTAACACCTTGAAATATCGACTGAGACCCTAAATATTAATTGATCCTCTTAAAATTCTAAAACGACCTAACCATGTCCGTCCGTCCATATTTTGCATGAATACGTCTTATAGTTGTAGATAGGTTGGGATTGCAAATGGGCTAAATCGACCAACAGAGAATGGGCAAAAAGGGATAAAAGTTGTACCTAACAAACAACAATGAGCTCAATGACTTCAATGACAAAAAAATCGGCCTCGTCGAGACAAAAACATCGATGTATCACACTTTAAAATCCGTTTATAAATGCAGAAGTTATATAGAAAAATGTAAAAGCGCGACCCCTACGTTCGGCATAAAAAAATAAAAAAAAATTTTTTTGAAACTACCTTTCAATAATACTTCATATTCGAAGGTGTACGGCGAACTTTTTTTTTTGAGGTACGCCCTAGTGTACATGCCACTCTGAAACATATTGGATATTCAATATTAGAACTTTTCCTATCAAAATGGTACAGACATTTAGGATGCAGATGGAATCAAAAAATTACATATGGGAAAACTCGGTCTTGAGGGAAATTGTTTCTGACTAATAATATTTAGGTCACATTTTTGAAGAGAAGATTTCTGACTAATAATTATATTAATATTTATATATAGTAGAGCCTATTAATATTATAATAATGAAGAATCACAATTTATCCTCATATCGTAGTGCACTCTAGGTAATGTCGACAGCCTCTAATACCGATTACCGATAATACTATAGAATGCACTGCGTGGAGAGGTTACATACGATTCCGGCCTGATCGAACTTACGCCTTTTTACTTGTTTTTTTTTCAATATTTTATTTTTGGTTGTAATTTTAATATTTTCTCTGCAATGTTACTGCACTTTACGAAATCGACAGCCTCCTGTGGAATGCAATCCACGGAGAAGAACTTAACGCGGTTTTTACTTGCTTAATATAGTATTTGAGTTTAGGAATTCAAAATACTTCGAAAGAAAGTTTACATGGACCTACGATTTTGTTGTTGGTTTTAAACCCAATTTTATGGCAAAATTGGCAAAGCGTGCTTCCAGAAGACCCTTAAAACAAAGTATTGTCTTTTTATGCAATATATATTGCCTTGGATCAACAAGTTGTCCTAAAAAATCTCAGTGATTTGTGCACATCTGAGCTAGTTTGTAAACAGTTAGTTCGGGAATTGCTGGAAGACGTTGCCAAAAATGTTGAATAATTTCAGGCAGAGATTTAATATTTTTTACCCATTTCCAAAGACAAACCGATAAGAATTCCCCTCCGAATCAGTGCGACAAATCCACACAATAATACTAATTTTCCACAAATCTGTATGGGAAATTATTTGATCGATATCGTGATAAGAATGAGCAAATTTAATTTTAACACAGAGTTGACGTTTCTGTCATTATAATCTTTTTAAGCGTAGCATTATTTGTAGAACAATTGCCGCTAGTCATCACTGGAGGCGCTGCATAAATAGCATTCATTATCAATATTGTTATCAGAAAAGCTAATTTTGTCACAGAAGGCATTGTCATAAATGCATTTTGATGATTTTTTTAAGCGTAGATATTTTTATACCCTACACCACAGGGTACAATGTCTTTATGCATTTGTTTGTAACACCCAAAAGGAAACGAGATAGACCCATCGTTTATTATACCGATCGACTTAGAATGACTTTTTGAGTCGATTTAGCGATGTCTGTCCGTCCGTCCGTCTGTCCATCTATTCTTGTAATCAAAGTACAGGTAGCAATTGTTGCTAGAACTAAATGAAACTTTGATAAGGACGAACGCTATTTAACTTGAAGCAAATCGGTTCAGATTTAGATATAGCTCCCATACAAATTTTGCTTTCGATTTTACTTTTTCCGCTCTAGAAACCACATATTTCAACAAATTTTCCTCCAATTTGGCAAGACGCCGTATATTTCAACTAGAAACAGCTCTGGTAAAAATAAGATAGATCGGTTCAGATTTATATATAGCTCCCATACAAATGTCTCCTCCGATTTGACCCTTTCCGATCTAGAAACCACAAACTTTGACAGATTTTCTTCAAATTTGGCAAAACAGCTTATATTTCAACTAAAAATAGCTCTGGTAAAAATATATTAGATCGGTTCAGATTTATATATAGCTCCCATACAAATGTCTCCTCCGATTTGACTCTTTCCGCTTCAAATTTGAACAGATTTTCTTCTAATTCGGCAAATAAGCTAATGTTTCAAATAGAAATTACTATAGCGAAAGTGGGTTACATCTGTTCAGATTATATATAGCTCCCGATTTGGTGCTTTTCGCTCTAGAAACCACATATTTAACACTCCATAAAATTTGGGAAAGCGTCTAATATTTAAACTAGAAAACCTTTGCTAAACATGGGTCAGATCGGTTCAGATTTGTATATAGCTCGCATTCAAAGTTTGTGTTCAAATTTTCTTACAAATACAGATAGAAGTATGGAATTCGTAGTATATTCTCCTATTATAGCTGCATCGTATATCACACGGTTCAAATGTAATGACCTTTTTATATCCTACACCATAGGGTATAATGACTAAGTGTATGGTATCATATAGTCGGCCACGCCCGACTTTAACCTTCCTTACTTGTTTTATTGTGCAAACGCCTCTCGTCACCACTAGAGGGCGCATCACCATTGTCATTTCCTATTATCTTTTCATTGACTCCAATTTTGGGTTGGATCACACACATAGAAATGAGACACCGAAGATCGCCGAGTATGAAATCTTTCCTACGTATTATGTTACCAAGCCAGCACCTCCATAAACTTCTGCAGTGTGCCTGCCTTGTAACGATATACGATGTACATATGTATGTATATGTAGGTATGTGGCGTGGTGCGATATAGGACGATACTTTGTTTCATGTCGAGCAAATACAACATATATTTTTAAACATCAGTGGTATTTTGGTTGAATTCCCCGAACGTTCTTTTTTTCTGGTCCAATTCGATTATTGAAAAGGTCCTCGTACTATTTTATGTGCTCATCCTTTTTTCTGGGCTTTGTGATTTTACACAACGCCCGCTCGCTCGCTCACACGGTTCACATGGTCGGCTGAAAGTGAAATGTGTGGAAAGTAGTATTTATAGGTGTGCAGGGAGTGTGGGGTGTGGCACAGGGTGAATGTGAGTGTGTGTGTGTGGGAAACTCAACTCTGTGATTTGCTTTCACTTTGTGTAACAATGTTGCTGTGTTATTGTGTTATATTTACCGCAAAAATTTTGAACATATTTAATATTGGTTGTTGTTGCTGTTTTTGTTGTGCTATAAAAATACACATATCCTTACACACGCCACCAACACAGAATTTACTGTAGACACACATACACACACGAGTATATTTGAAAGGATATGTTGTATATTTGGTTCTATGAAAAACTTCTCGAGCATAGAGTATATGTGTGAGTGTTGTGTTGCTGTATAAGGATGTGTTGTATTTTACAACATAACATCACACATTCGCACACACACACACATACACAACAAATTGTAAATAAATACTGTTTATGATGAAATTTAAAATGTATAAACCGAATAAATTGAAATTTATATTGGGAGAGGGAAGACTTTTTGCTGTGCGAGTAGAAGCTCCTTTTGCCTGAGTCTGTATGTAAATTTGCTTATGTAAGCCAGGGGAGTAATATAGTTTGTTCGTCATCAGAAATATGAAAATAAATTGGGTCACAACTGAACGAGTTAATCCGTTCAAAGATATACAGAAAGACAGAGAGAGACACAGCCAGACAGACAGACATTCGTTTATAAGGACAATATTTTTTGATAAAATGTAAATAGCCATCCCCCGGAGTAGTGGGCAAAAAAGTTTAACCTTAAGAATGTGGATGAGGATAACTCAATTTTCTTTAAATCCAATAGATTGATCTCTAAATTGTCTCGCAATCGTTTACACAATAGTTCACATAGTCGTTGGGCTGTTTTAGTGTCTCAATTTCAAACACAAGTTTTTTTATTTTTAGGGTCGGCCGTGATTGATGAAATTTCGATGAAGGGTATATATATGAGAATATTTTTTTCATTTCGAAAATATACTTCTAAGTGGATAATACAAGTGTATGGAGATTAGACAGTAGGGTGTGTCGGTGGGCAATGAAATCACTTTATAGTATGTTGGAAGCAGATATACCCATTAATGACATGAAGAGAGCGAAAACCGAATCAATCGGCTTTTTTTGTTTTCAATTGAAACCAAACTTTGTTTTTTTAAATAAAATTTTTAGAAAAATACGAGGCTTTAAGTCGGTCTCACTCGATTTGTCATAGAAACAAAAATCTTTTTTTTCTGTGCGATTTTATTCATAATTTTTTATCTATATTTTTTTTGCTTAAATTATAAATATTTTAGAATATTCAATAGGGGGTTATGAATTCCACAGATTGATGAGCTCCCTTTTTGCGAATATAAGACAAAAGTAAAAGATTCTTGCAATTCAAGGACTCTAAAAATTTAAAATTTCTACCGGAATGTTTGAGTCAATTTCAAAAGACTTCAGTGCTTTGAATCTGATTGAGGCATCAGGAATTTCATCAAGATTGAAAAAGTTGTTTTATGCGTAGAATATTGTCGAAAAGTTAAGTTTGTCGCAGAGAGTACTGTTCTGTCATTATGATTTGTTTTATGCGTAGAATTGTATATTGAGCAATTGCTGCTAGACACCACTAGAGGTGGTACAGTAATATCATTCATTATCTACATGGAGCTCGACCGTTTTTTTATCACTCTAACTATTTATCTACGAGTCCTTCAACATATGCCTAAATTTGAATTTTTCAAATGATTTCATGACCAATTGTGGGCGCAACTGGCTGTGCTATATGATACCCTGTAAAATTCTCATCCCCATTAAAATAAAGTTGCAAATAAAAATGTTCTTTTTATACAGTAGATATTTCTTTTGATCTAAAAGTCGGACTTAATAAACTTATGCGATTTCTAAACATCTGAGGCTATTTTGTCACAAGAGGAAGTGATTGGAAGAAGTCGCCAAAAATGCCGGATACTTCAACAATGATGCAATATTTTCAGCTATTTTCTAAGACAAATCGATAAGAATTACCCTCCGAAGCTGTTCAAGAAGTGATTTGAAGAAGTCGCCAAAAATGCCGGATACCTCATCAAGGATGCCGTATTTTCAGCTATTTTCTAAGACAAATCGAAACTGTCCAACCGGTGTTTTTATAAAATGAAAGTCGATTCTACCAAGCAAAATTTTTGAAAATCCGATTTGTTTGTTCTTACTCTAATTTATACCTTCCTTCAACACATGTGAAAAATTGAAATTTTACAATTTAAAGATAAAGTGTAAATAAAATATATTCTTTTTTGTCAATAGATATTTACTTGGATCTATAAGTTGGACTTAAGAGCTCATGTTATTTTTGAGGCTATTTCGTAGAGTTGGAAATCGTTGGAAGTAATCGCCAAAAATGTTGTATACTTTTCAGCAATGATTCAATATTTTTAGCTATTTTCTACGACAAATCGTTAAGAATTATCCTCTGAAACTGTCCAACAAATCTACACAATATTTGTAATCTTCCCAGACAAATCAGGTCAAAGTTTCTGTAAGTTAGTTGATCCACGACCAGAATAAAATATTGCCGAAAAGTTCTGTTCTTTCATTACGATTTGTTTTATTATTGTTATTGATAAATTGCTGCTAATCACCACTAGAGGCGCTGCAGCAATGGAACGCATTATCTACATGTAGCACAAAGGTAATTATTAATTGGAAAGGTAGACACATTAATGCCTTTAACGGATTTTCTCTGAAATTCAACACATTTCTTCAACACATGCCACTTAATGTCCTTAATAAAGAAATTTTGATTTTTTTTTTTTCAATTTTCAACCGGATATTATGGACCTAATTTAATTTAAGGATTATATATTAAATTGTGGTATTTTGTGCTTCACTTTTCTTTGGTTTCCTCCTTAGTAAAATCCAAGGTAGCGTGGTCAAATTAACCAAAATAAAAATCTGTGATTTGCTGGTAACTATATCAAAATAAGTACCGAGGTAGTTCGTTTCCACTACAGATGTTCCTAGGTACAAACTGATGTTTTCAGGACAATTTGCTTCCAAAAAGAGTCTTATAAAGAGTGATTTTTTTGAGGTTAGGATTTTCATGCATTAGTATTTGACAGATCACGTGGGATTTCAGACATGGTGTCAAAGAGAAAGATGCTCAGTATGCTTTGACATTTCATCATGAATCGTCTTACAAACGAACAACGCTTGCAAATTATTGAATTTTATTATCAAAATGCGTGCTCTGTTAAGAAAGTTCATTGCGCGCTTCCATTTTATGGTCAGTTTAATCGACCCACTGAAGCGGCTATTCGGGCTATTGTGACTAAATTTCGCACCAAATTTACATTGTTGGACATTAAACCACCAACACGCTTACGTAGAGTGCGAACTGAAGAAAATATCGCAGCTGTATCGACCAGTGTTAATGATGACCACCAATTTTCGATTCGTCGCCGTTCGCACCAATTGGGTCTCTGTTACTCAAAAACGTGGAAATGCCAAAATTGGACTAAGCGGATGGACCACCTAAGACGCAGCCGCGGTCAACATTTAAATGAAATTATCTTCAAAAAGTAAATGTCATGGACCAATCTAACGTTTCAAATAAAGAACCGATGAGATTTTGCAAATTTTATGCGTTTTTTTTTTTAAAGTTATCAAGCTCTTAAAAAATCACCCTTTAACAGGATAGTCTCAAATTGGTCTCCTTTAAATGTAGTATAGAGGAGACAATTTATAAAAAGACAACTGAAACAAGTTTTTCAATACCCGGATTTTTGAAAATTTAATTATTTCTGATATTGTGATTTTATATTTTTATATTTATATTTAATAAAATGCAAATTTATTTACAAATGGCATGGTGACATTTATTACTTGGCTGCAGACTACCACTATCATGATTTCCACCCTGTCGAAGGTTTCGTTCAGGTGGCTTCGCAGCGACTTTTCAACAACATACCCGGCCTCTTTAAGTAAATGATTCCCACAAACGAACGAGAAGCACAACTCACTTAATTAATTAATTTTTTTTAAAACGGTGGTCGAGGTTTTCTGGTGAGAAAAACCGGTTAAATCGGTGGCGAAAATAATTCAAAAATTGAATTTTTGCAGATAATGTTAGTGCCAATTCACGGTTTTGGAGGGTTTAGTCATTTTCAAAACAAAAATCTTTTTGGTGAGTACTTTAAAGCGGGTCCAAAATAAAAAAAGACTCAACTAACATTTTTTTTGCAAATCGATGTTTTTGTTTATTATGACCGAAGTTGTTGTGTTTTGTTAAAAAGACCAAAAATCTCAATTTGCACAGAAATTTCAGTTGAGTCTTTATTATATTTTGGTAACGAAAAGCAATTTTTATGATGAGAAAGCCTTAGCCATTACGTCAGAATGACATTTAAGAAGTATTCAATTTCCTCACCCCCTTAGAATACAAGTGCAACATTTTGTTAAAGTAAAATATTTAATAAAATGAATGACTATTTTGAATATAATGTAACATTTGTGTTATTAGATATATTTTAGGAGTAAGTTAGATCCTATATTTCGATTTCACACTTTAAACTTGCAAAGTTCGCAATAGCTTTTTAAATATACCAACAAATTTTTGGGGCACTAATCTCAAAATTTCGATGCGGGACAGAAACTGTAAATTCATTCGATCAAAATGTGTGAGCCATTCGATGTATCGTGGATTCAATCAATATACATTTTTTACCAGCTTAATTTTAGGGAAATTTTAATGTATTTTTAGAGCACTATTTCTTGTTTTTTGATGTACATATTAATAATGTTGATAGTTATTTTAAAATTCTTTAAATTTCGTTCGCAGACGTCAAATACGAATTTAAAGAAACTCTGCCTCTAATTCAGTCTCGAAAAGACTAGTATTCTAACTAGACTTAGAACTTTTTAAAGCAGGTCAATGGTTTTGAGGTCAATTCTATCAATAATTATGCTCGAAAATATTCTAACTTTCATAACTAATTTTGATATATCAAATATACTTTGAATGACTCTTCTGCAAAACTAAATTTGTAGACACTTTATGTTAAATATATAAATAATGTATGATTGTTTGTGTGAAAATAATAAAACCGGTTGAACCAGATTTAAAACCCGGTTTAACTGGTTGTTCGACAGTCGAATTATTGAGAAAATCTGGGAATGGTGGAAGAAGAAGAGCCGGTTGAGTCGGGTTTTTTGATCACTTCAGTCCAGGAGTAAACTCATAGGGTTGTTTTTTATGTATCCCTAATATTTCTCTAGAACTAACTTACCCTCCACCTTTTAGAGATGATATCCAACCCTTCCCCATACAAAAAATTGCACGACAATCCCACCAAAGTAGAGAGCATTAAAATAAAATCAAGTCTTAATGTTGTGAATGTGAATCGCATCTTTGATCCAAAGCAGCCCTTTCTGTCCCTGTCATAAGTGTTCAGAGTTATTAATAGAATTTCGTCGTTTCGACTAAATTACTTTGGGTACTTCACTTTCTTCAGTCAGGGTATTTACATTTCACTACCTTAAAAAGCTGAATATTTAACCAAGGGGGTGGGGGTAGAAAAAGGGGGTTTCCATCCATCCATCGGAAGTATGTAGGTAAATAAGAACCATCAGCTGTATTATTTTTACTGTATATGTGTGTCAACATTAATTTCGGTTTCATTAAATTCCTCAAATTATGTGTGTACTTATTCTGTACATCGCTGAGAAGCATTCATAAATAAAAGTGACATTTGTGCTATTTGCTGCCACACCAACAACAACGCAACGGCCACAATTAAAAATGCACTAGCGCCAGCGCCAGCGTCAACACCAACGCCAGTGAAGTTAAACAAAACCCAGGACTGAGATCTAAGTACACCAACCAACAATGAGCGAAGACACGGAATGACTTTTTCTGAAAAGCGAAATTGCACTTAACCTACAATTCACAGGACTTCAACGGCATGAGGGGGAAAGGGAGGGTGAGAGAGATTTTTGTGCAAATAGGAGACGTGTTGGCGTTTTTCGTTGTTGTTGTACTTCTCTCCTCCTCTAATGGTACTTTGAAAAGGTAGTGAAATGTAGTGGGTTTTGTTGTTACTGCAACTGTTGTTGTCTTTAGCAACTATGTCCTGGAGCAAAATACTTTCTATGAATGTATTTGTCATAGCTCATCATGCTGAAGGAGCTCTTCAGCATGGGAGGGGCTGTGGAGCACCACACCACAGTGGAGAGTGTGTTTTTTGTGTGGATGGTGACTAAATACTTGAGACACACGCGGATCAACCGAAATGCAAGCAAAAACTTACAACTCATTCTTAAGAAGATTTATGGATTACTAACACGTTAGTGTTGGAGATTTTCTGAACACCTTTTCTAACGAATTTCAGTACACCCTACAGGCAGACATAAAGGTTCAAACTAGCACTTTATACTTGTATATATTGTTTGGTTTCCGCATCAGATTTTAAGGTCAAATAGAAAATACTGACGGGATTGATTAAGGATGAGGGAGAATACATGAATGTGGGTGCGGGACACCGACTTAAAAGCAGCGCCCCCTGGTGGATGATAGTGGCGAAAGTTTTATTCTAACCTAACTTCAAACGTGAGATATAGTTGTGAAGTAATATTCGGGATCGAAAGTTTCCCGAATTCAAAACGGGACTAAAATTATGTTTTCACAAATTCAATATTCGCTGTGACTCAATAGTCTTATACTAAATCCTATATAATGTCAAATGGCACGTTGCTCCTGGAACTACATGTCGTCCACCTCCGTGTTATTCTCATTTCAGGAGATGTCTGGTTCAATGACGCTCAGTGTATTATCACAGGAAAGAACTACCGAATTTGGTGAGCTCCAATCTCTACTTTTTTGATTGAATTCAGCAAAGAACATTCCAATGAAACGAATTCTAAAGAGTGATTTTTTTGAGGTTAGGATTTTCATGCATTAGTATTTGACAGATCACGTGGGATTTCAGACATGGTGTCAAAGAGAAAGATGCTCAGTATGCTTTGACATTTCATCATGAATCGTCTTACAAACGAACAACGCTTGCAAATTATTGAATTTTATTATCAAAATGCGTGCTCTGTTAAGAAAGTTCATTGCGCGCTTCCATTTTATGGTCAGTTTAATCGACCCACTGAAGCGGCTATTCGGGCTATTGTGACTAAATTTCGCACCAAATTTACATTGTTGGACATTAAACCACCAACACGCTTACGTAGAGTGCGAACTGAAGAAAATATCGCAGCTGTATCGGCCAGTGTTAATGATGACCACCAATTTTCGATTCGTCGCCGTTCGCACCAATTGGGTCTCTGTTACTCAAAAACGTGGAAATGCCAAAATTGGACTAAGCGGATGGACCACCTAAGACGCAGCCGCGGTCAACATTTAAATGAAATTATCTTCAAAAAGTAAATGTCATGGACCAATCTAACGTTTCAAATAAAGAACCGATGAGATTTTGCAAATTTTATGCGTTTTTTTTAAAAAAAAGTTATCAAGCTCTTAAAAAATCACCCTTTACAAGACTTTGAATATATATTGTGCAAATAATGCTGGTGATGCATTTAAAGTTCATAGATGTCCAAGCAGAGGAAAAGTTCATTTTGTAGGGGCTACTTTATTGGGATATGTTTAGGAAGCTATGAATTGTATTGGAATTTCATTTAGTTCACGGAATACAAGTGTTATAAAGAGTAATTTCAATTTCGTTTTCCTATTCAAACAGTGGAGATTGTGTTTACTCAGAGTGTTTCGTCGCGAGGCCGCCCGATGCCTTGGCATTCACAAATATTGATGTATTGCAAAAATAAAATTCTGCCTATATCTGCCTACATCGATTTAATTACAAAAAGGTAAAACAAAATGCAACAAAAAAACCAACCCGAAATTAATTATGTTTGCAACATCAACAGTTAAGATTTTTTTGAAAAGCATACAAAAAATCAATTTTTCTACAAAAAATCATATAAAGTAGAAAATTATTTGCACGTTTCTTTCTTAAGTTGTGAAAATGTCATTAGGGATAGAATAAAGGTGTAACCATAGAAGGATAGATTTAAAACCATAAGTATGTCCCAAGTCCCTTTCACGTCCTTCTGGCTCGCTGGTATGCACGATGACTCTGGAAGGGACTTAAAGAATTTATTCAAACTCTGCACATAGTACTATTTTCCCAAACTTAGTTTAAATTCGAAAATGGGGGAAATTGATATACATCTTATGGCACCCACACACGTATATTCCATATTCCAAAACAAACGACCCATACGTAAAATTAAACCTAATATAACTTCTATACTTTTCACGAAAATTGACATAAGCTTTGGTCAACATAAAACTGACATAACTTCCATACGTATGGTTGAAATTAGTTGCATTTCGAGATTCTAAAATGTTTTCTTTCTATCTATACAATCTATCTTTTATTTGGCCGGGGATAATGACTATAATGTTCACACATAACTCTTTCTGTGCCGTTTGTGCCCTTAAACATACAAATTTCGAAAAATTAATTTATGTACTCGGAGAAATGTATACACCGAATTTCTTTTCATATTCTAGCTGAAAACTTTGGTTGGTACTATTATTATCCCAAATCTCAAATTTTGGTTGGTATCATTTGCACCACTTTTGATCCGCTTTCATGATTGGTACCGCTGTTATCCGTTTTTACCCAATTTCACACCTAAAAGTTTAAATTTAATTAAGAATATTTTCGTTGTCGTATTCGCGTTAAGAGTAATATGTGTTCCAAATTTCAAGATTCTAGGCACAGTATTTTGGTACAATTTGGAGGTGTTACAATTTCCCTTAAAAGTACAAATATCGGAAAATTACTTGTTGTAACTTATCTACACTGTAAGACGGATATGCGTACCGAATTTAATTATTGTAGCGTCATCCATGTTCTTGGCACCTTTTTTATCCCGCTTTTCTCGTTTACCCTTTAAAAGTACGAATTTCGAAAAAGTCCTTCAATTTGCGATCAATTTCGTGATTCCAGCTCCGTCTGTTTGATTGGTACCATGTTGTATCCCTTTCTACCCAATTTCACTCACAAATGTACGAATTTTGCAAAATATTTTCGTAGTCGCATTCGTGCTGTAAAAGTAATGCCCATTCCGAATTTCATGGTTCTAGGGCCCAGTTGTTTGGTCTGGGCTGTGGTACAATCTTTATCCCATTTAATCCCTTAAAATTACAAATTTCGAAAAATGGCTTCTTATCAGTGATTTGGGCTGTAAAACGAATATACATATCGAATTTCATTATTGTAGCGTCATCCGTGTTGTTGGTACCTTTTTTATCCCTTTTTCCCTTTAAAAGTACAAATTTCGAAAAATTTCTTCATATTGTGATTCTAAACATTTTGAGGGATGTACACTAGAGCGTACCAGGTTACAAGTAAAAAAAAAAAGTTCGCCGTACACCTTCGAATATGAAGTATTATTGAAAGGTAGTTTCAAAAAAATTTTTTTTATTTTTTTATGCCGAACGTAGGGGTCGCGCTTTTACATTTTTCTATATAACTTCTGCATTTATAAACGGATTTTAAAGTGTGATACATCGATGTTTTTGTCCGATTTTTTTGTCTTTGAAGTCATTGAGCTCAAACATGATTCATGATTTTATGCGAGCTTTAATTTTCGATTATTAGAGTGGTACATTAGGGTAGTAGCGACTGAGAAATGATGGGTAAGTACCAGAAGGGGGTGCTTGAGCTCAATGACTTCAAAGACAAAAAAATCGGCCTCGTCGAGACAAAAACATCGATGTATCACACTTTAAAATCCGTTTATAAATACAAGTTATATAGAAAAATGTAAAAGCGCGACCCCTACGTTCGGCATAAAAAAATAAAAATTTTTTTTTTGAAACTACCTTTCAATAATACTTCATATTCGAAGGTGTACGGCGAACTTTTTTTTTGAGGTACGCCCTAATGTACACACCGAATGGTTTCAGCTCCATCCATTTCATTGGCACTATTTTTATCCCTTTTTAGCCGATTTCAACCCCAAAAAGTACAAATTTTTAAAAATATTTTCTTGGGCGCGTTTAAGCTATAAGAGGATTTTTTTTTGCAAAATTTCAAGATTCTAGTCCCAGCCATTTGGTCATTGCGGTGGTACAATTTGTATCCCTCTTTTACCCATTTTACCCCTTAAAAGTACGAATTACGAAAAAATCCCTTCAAATCTGATCTCTTCGCTGTAAGAGATATGTACATACCAAATTTCATGATTCTAGCTTCAACCATGTTGTTGGTACCATGTTTGTCCCTTTTTGTATCATTTAACCCTCCAAAAGTACGAATTTTTAAAATGTAACTTTTTGGGTTGTGTTCATGCCGCAAGACGAATATCAATACCAAATGTAAAGATTCCAGGCCCA
Organism: Polietes domitor; assembly: GCA_947397865.1. Lineage (NCBI taxonomy): Eukaryota > Metazoa > Arthropoda > Insecta > Diptera > Muscidae > Polietes > Polietes domitor. The sequence continues at coordinate 46,547,025 of OX377619.1, read as the reverse complement.
GCCGTTTGGTCATTGTGGTGGTACCATTTTTATCCCTTTTTACCCCGTTTTACCCCTTAAAAGTACGAAATCCCGTCTTATCACACCTCTACACTGTAAAAGAAATGTACACACCAAATTTCATGATTCTAACTCTAGCCGTTTGGTCTGGGCAGTGATCAGCCAGTCAGTCACTCTATCACGCAACTCTTTTATATATATAGATATAAGCAATTTATGACGATTTAAATAATCTTGATCTAATTTAATAATATATTCCTATTCCTACTTGAAATTTCGCGCACATCCCTTATAACATCAAATTAGATCAAAAACAACTTTTTGTTTAAACTAAAATGAAAAAATGTCATAAATTTCTTATTTTAATATATATGTGAATACAAATCATTGCCAGTGATTTCATTTGAGTCCACAATTAAATGAAAATAGCCAGTGCCACGTCCAATGACCAAATAAAATTTTTGATTTTCTACGATTTTCGAATTTTTTATTTTATTAGTTTTTTTTTATTAGTGAAATATTCATGTATGCAAATAACTTTCAAATTGCATTAGACTGATGAACATGACCAAAATTCCCCGATGCTACTACACTACTTTCAATTGAAATTGAGAAATGCAAATTGAAATCGAAAAAATAAAAATTAAAATTCAGAGATGTAAATTGAAAGTGATTATATAAAATTTGATATAGAGAGGAATAAACAATTGAAAATACAAATTAATTTCAATTCAAATTTCTGAATATCAATTTGTTTACTTTGAATTTCAATTTCTGATTTTAAAATATTCATTTTGTCAAATTTAATTTTAATTTCTAAATTTCATTTTGCATTTGGTCAATTTAAGTTTTTATACATTTTATAGATTTCAAATTTCATTTCTCTATGTCAAATTGTATTTTCTGAATTTCAATTTATATTTTAACTTGAAATTTTACTTCTATTTTCTCAATTTCATTTCTCAATTCTCAATTTCAACTGAAAATGGTGTAGAAAACGCGATGCTGCATCCTGGATCTGCACTTCTAATTCCTTGTTAATGAAAGACTGTAAAAGAATAATATGTTCACAAAATATTTCGTTGTGAATTAATCTAATCAGAAATCCCAAAATTTTGTTACGTTGATCCAAACACCGTCTGACAGCAAACGTTTCGGAGAATGTATGACCAAAAGATGTTACTCAACCGTCTGGATGAAATGGAATCAAGTCATACCGTGTTGGAGTATTTTGCTACTCAAATGATGAGATTTATCTTCTCCGTTAATTCATTCTACAGAAATGTGCGGAAGATGTGTATACAAATTTCAAGTGTGGTGAACTCGTAGCAGTCGGAACATCAAGTTCGAATTCCCCCGAATGTATTGAAACCCTGGGGCGCTTTTTTCAAGGTTACGGGAATTTATTTGCTTCACAAGAGGTAAGCAATTTAATATTTTTATATTTCTAAACCACGATTAAGAAAAAAGCGTGGCGCTTTTACAACTGAAAATGATTAGATTTTTAAATTAAAATGCCGCCCATCCAATGACGAATTCTGAAAGACTTTCACACATTAAGTTAAGCATCTATTTGACTACTTCAAATGGTGATTTTCTGCGCTAAATTCCTAACACAACTAAATTTGTATATTTCCTTTAAATTAAGCCTAATTATCATCTCCAAATCATTACTTTTCCGGTGTTTATGTCCAGCACACGCTTCTCTATAAAAGTGTAACGACCACCGACGACTTGGTGTGTTCGCCCCCTTTTCCAATTTTGTGTAAATGTATTTGCTGATGGTTGGTTATTCATGCACCGTTGTGTGTACGAATGCAGAACTAACTGAAATGACTTATTTTTTTTTTTTCAAAAGGAAAACAAAATTTGATGTTTGTTTTTCAGGAAACCCAGTTTTCTGTTTCGCCACTTGTGGGTGTAGGATGTTTGTTTGTCTTTGGAGTAATAATGCTAATGTTGGGGCAACAAAAAAAAGGCACAAAAAACAGAAAGTAATGCAAATCCCAACAAAAAAAAGACAGCACACACAGATGATAGTTGCTTGTACGAGGATCGTTGGGAAAAAGTTTCGGCAAATACTTGGGTTAAAAGGTGAACAAGTAAGGAAAGCTGAAGTTTGGCGGGGTCGACTATATGATACACTCCACTTTCTATCCGAATACAATTCAATTCGGTAATAAAGTGAAAACGGGAAGGATTTTTGTATCCTGTTAATGTATGTGTTTGACAAAAAATGTTAAATCGGAAAGGACATTTGTATGGCGGTATATTGAAACATCGAACGAAATTGGTGTATAGTTTGGTCAAAATCGGTTAAACATTTGGGAGCAACATTTGTATCTGCGCTATATCTAAATCTGAACGATTTTACCCACTTTCACCATAGTTTTTTTTTAGTTGGATTATAAGATGTTTTGCCAATTTAAAAAAATCGGGTATAATATGTGACTTCTAGAGCGGCAAAAGTCAAATCGGGAGCGACATTTGTATGGAGGATATATCTAAATCTAACCCGCTTTAGCCGCAGGTGTTTCTAGTTAGATTATAAGATGTTGTGTCAAATTTAAAGAAAATCGAGTACAATATGTGGTTTCTAGAGCGGAAAATGTCAAATCGGGAGCGACATTTGTATGGGGGCTATATCTAAATATGAACCGATCTTACCCAATTTCTGCAAAGGTGTTTCTAGTTGAATTATAAGATGTTGTGCCAAATTTAAGGAAAATCGGGTATAATATGTGGTTTCTAGAGCGGAAAATATCAAATCGGGAGCGACATTTGTATGGGGGCTATGTCTAAATACGAACCGATCTTACCCAATTTCTGCAAAGGTATTTCTAGTTGGAAATTTAAAGTAAATCTGATACCATATGTGGTTTCTAGAGCGGAAAATGTTAAATCGGGAGCGACATTTGTATGGGGGCTATATATAAATCTGAACCGATTTGCCTCAAATTAAAAAGCGTTCGTCCTTGATCCACAAAACTTATTTGTGCCAATTTTTGTTAAGATCGGAGTATATTATATTACAACAATAGATGGACAGACAGACGGACATTGCTAAATCGACTTAGAAAGTGATTCTAAGTCGATCGGTATACTTGACAATGGGTCTATCTCCCTTCCTTTTGGGTGTTACAAACAAATGCACAAAGCCATAATGCTCTCGTGGAGTGTTATCATTCTGATGATTTTTGAAATTTTGTTTTTAATTTTGCAAAAAATATTTAAAAAAAAACCCTAAAAATTTAACCCATCATTTCACCACTTCCAAGCTCACAGATTCGCAGAAAAAGACGTCTAAGAACACTATTTTAAAATTTCCAGAAAATACGTTAAGAAGATATGATAATAACAAAGCTGAAAAATGTATTTAATAGTTTCAATACGTTTGGAAAATCATAATCTTCCCTTCAAACATTTGCATGATATGTAGCCAATAAGTTATTGCGCAGAATATCTTCAACTTAATATTATGAAGAAATTAATAAAAATTATATTTTGTCATGTCTTCCTTTTTTTCATCTTGGAGAAATATTAGCGATATTGACAAAAACTTGATTTTGCTGTCTTCTTTCGTATGATTGTTTAAAAAACAAAATATTATTCAACACAATAGTCTATCGTAAAAATAAAATTTTCAATTTAATAATTTCTAATTAGGTACGTATGGCCTATAACTATGAGGATTCCATACAAGACCTTATCAATATATAATTGTTTTATGTTTATCTCTGCAATTTTCCTTAACTAGTTTCGTGATGAATTTGAAATGTTAAATATCTCCAGTGTTTATTGTTTATAGTTTTTAAACATTCATTTAGAATAATTTGTAATTTCTTTAAGTGAGTTTTTACAGCTTTGGACCATAGAGGACAGACGTATGTCGTATAGTATGTCCTATAATATTTTTAAAGTAAATGCTTTTATTTATAAAGCTGAGATATGATCGCTTATGAATTAAGGGTAACAACGCACTAATTGTATTCACATTTTTCTTTCGAACTTCGTTTTTTTATTTGCGTGTTTAGTTTCATATCAATTGATTCTCACTGGATTTAAATATTTTCTCATGGTATTGGACGTTTCGAACGATTTATGTGGTGTTCATTTAAAACTTGAGGAATCTGTTTGTATTTTTCCAGCAAACATATTTTGCTTACAATTGTACGCCTTTTTCCAACGTTGGCAATCTTTTTTCACTGTAGTTTGTAATATAAACAGAACAATTGTTAATTTATTTGAAAAACAAATTTAGTAAGGCGAAAAACGTCACTTTGTTTTTAAAAATCCTTTAGTAATTAACTGAGTTATTGAAGTTTTCATAAAAACTAAACTTTTGCAAAAATACAAGTTTTTGGTCCAATTCTAATTCACATTTCTCATAACTTTATGAATTTGAGACTCAATAAAAAATACTTTTAACTTATTAAAACAGAGAAAAACGATGAAAAAAGCATAGCAACCATTTAGGAAAAAAATCCCCAATTTTGGAACAAATTTTCCTCACTTTAGGAATTCGGATATTTTTTGAAAAATACCCAAATTCTGCAAATCTAGAAAATTTTCATTGTTTTTATCTGTTTTGATAAATTTTAAGTATTATTTCCCCACTTTGGGATGTCGGGTAGTTTTTGAAAAAGTTCAAAATCTGAAAATCTAGCAATTTTCATCATTTTTATATGATTTAATAAATTTTAGGTATGAGTTATTGTAGTTTTCATTAAAACTATATTTTTTACAAAAAAATACAAGCTTTTGGTCATTCCTCATTTGGTTATAATTTTTCGAATATGAGGTCCAACAAATAAACCTAAAATTAATTAAAGCAAATAAAAATGGTAGAAAAGCAAGGCGACCATTTTAGAAAAATCGCCAATTTTGGAACAAAATTTTCCCAACTTTAGGAATTTTGGAACACTTTGGGAATTCAAGTATTTTTTGAAAAAAAGAGAAAAATTTTAAAATCTAACATTTTTTCATAATTTTTACGTGTTTTAATAAATTTTAGGTATGAGTTATTGAAGTTTTCATAAAAACTAAACTTTTGCAAAATACAAGTTTTTGTTCCGATTCCAGTTCAAATTTCTTGAATTTGAGATTAAATAAAAATACTTGAAATTCATCAAAACAAATAAAAACGATGATAAAAGCATTGCGAACATTGTAGAAAAAATCCCCAATTTTGGAACAAATTTTCATTGCTTTGGGAATTTGGATAGTGCAAAATTTGTAAATCTATAAATTCACCAAAGCAAATAAAAACGACAAAAAAGGAAGGTGACAATTTTAGGAAAATGTTGAAACAAATCTTCCCCCACTTTGGGAATTTGGGTATTTGTGACCTAATCTAGTAATTTGTCATCGTTTAAAAAAAATATCATGTAGACGTTGAGCGTGGCACTGGCAAATTTTCATTTAATTGCGGATTCAATGCTTTGTATTAACTTTTATATTAAAATAAGAAATTTATGACGTTTTACATTTTATGTTATGTGAGAGGTAGGTGTATGTGGGGCGTATTTAAACAAAAACTTTTTTGATCTACTTTGACAATATGAGAAATGTGTGTGAAATTTCAAGACCCTGGCAACCTAGATCTCTCTGTATTTATATGGGCGTTTGAAGGCTTTTTTTCTTTCAGCGATCACAAATTGAGAAAATGCAAATTTATATTCATAAATTTAAATTGAAAAAATACAATTTGAAATTGAGACATTAAATTTGAAATTGAGAAAATGAAGATTGAAATTCAGAAATTATAATAGAAATTGAGGATAAAAAAATTGTTATTCAAAAATTTAAATTGAAATTATTTTGCATTTGCTCATTGTCAATGGTTTATTTCTCAATATCAAATTGTATATTCTCAATTTTAATTTACATTTGAATTTAAATTTAAATTATTATTTTCTCAGTGTCAATTTAAATTTCTGAATTTCAATTATCATTTTCTGAATTTCAATTTGTATTTTCTCAGTTTTAATTTGCTTTTCTTAATTTCAATTTTTATTTTCTTAATTTCAATTTTTATTTTCTAAATTTCAATTTTAGTTTACATTTCTGATTTTCAATCTGTTTATTTTCTCATTTTCAAGTTACATTTCTGAATTTCAATTTTTATTTTCTAAATTTAATTTTTTATTTTCTCAATTTCTATTTATATTTTCTCAATTTCATAACTTTACTTTTCATAATTTAAATTTTTTATTTTCTAAATTTCAATTTCAGTTTGCAGTTCTGAATTTCAATTTGTTTTTTTTTTTTCAATTTATATTTCTGAATTTTGATTTGTTTTTTCTCCATTTCAATTTAAATTTTTATTTATTCAAAATCCATTTAAATTTCAAATTTTATTTACTCAATATCCATTTCAATTTCTGAATTTAAATTTTTATTTCTCAATTTTAATTTACTTTTCTGAATTTCAATTTGTATTTTCTCAATTTCAATTTTTATTTCTCCATTTCAATTTGTATTTTTCTCAATATGTTGTTGTATTTGAATATTTATCATTCTGTCACATGGAAATTAAAAAAAAATCTGGATGTTGCTCGAATATTAATCCAAACATGCGTCACGGTTGGATGCATAAAATATGTTAACTCGCAATTAGGATTACGAAGTTGAAATGCTATCAAACTGCAGAACTTTCTGAACCACCCTCCTAGCAGTAGCATCACCAATGTGAAATATTTAGCGTGGCAATACTTGACATCTCACATCTCGTATCTCGTTGGCAGATGTGTGAGGCATAAGAGCGTGTGACACAACGTCACAGCAAAGAGACAGTCACATGTGTGACTGAATGACTGTTTGTATGTGAGTACGAGTACGAGGAGTGCGGTTGCGAGTGTGGGTGACAGTGCCATACACTGATAGTTACATAAAATTAGGCGTGATAAAGACACACACAACGCACTTCAAGGAAAATGAAAGAGAAAAAATCGCAGCTAAGAACAAGAAAAAACTCAGCCAAGTCACGTAAATAATTAAACACGTGACATGTTTACAATCTTAGTTTCTGGCACCTCTTTACCGCACACACACACCCACTCACTCATCCTCACTCAACTACTCTGTAGTTGCAGTACAAATCCACCACGCACACACACACTCACATATGTGAGAGAGAGAGAGTGTGAGTCTGTGGGGTGGGGGAGTGAAAGTAAACTCGTAATACGGCTTTGCTGTGGCTGTGTCTGGTTCTTTGGTTGTATGTGGGTATTGGTGTGTGTGTTTGTGTTTGTGCGCTACTCCTGCCTTATTGTACGAGGTCATAGGTCTACATTTATTATTATTTAAATGAAGAAGATGGTATCACATCATATGTCAACATCATTTCTTGGCGACAAATTTATTACTGAGCACATCGCTGTTGTTGTTGAAGTTTTTACTTTCTTTGCTTTGCCTCTCATCAACCTCCTTTTTTGCGGAGCCTGTGACCGAACAACAACTTTCGCGTCTTTGTCTTTCTTTAAAACTCATGTTAATTGTGTGTTGGCTGGTTGACTGACGTTTATCTCGTTGCGCTCATTGCGCTCATTGGCTTTAAGCATTTAAAGATATTAATTTTCCGTGTCTGCTGCTCAGCATAACTTTGAAATATTTACGAGGTCAATTCAGTGCACTCACAACGCACACACGTCGAAGAGTATCGAATATCAAATGTGGCGCAAAAAGCTGCCGTAAAAACCCGTTCCGTGACATTAACACTGTCTTTTTTGGGTAAAGGGATTCCATGTTAATGCCCACGGAGCTCAGAAGCGTGTGCTGGATGAGAAACGCTCACAAAGCATAAATAATGTCATACTTTTGCATGGGGATGAAATTATATATAGAGTGGGCCGTTTAAAATGTTAAATTTGAACTACCACTTTGAAATTTTGTCACTATTATTCGTCGAAATCTATTCTTTTATAGAAATTTCGTCGAAATTTATTCTTTTGTAGAAATTTCGTGGAAATTTATTCTTTTGTAGAAATTTCGTCGAAATTTATTCTTTTTGTAGAAATTTCGTCGAAATTTATTCTTTTATAGAAATTTCGTCGAAATTTATTCTTTTTGTAGAAATTTTGTCGAAATTTATTCTTTTTGTAGAAATTTCGTCGAAATTCATTTTTATATAGAAAATTTGTCAATTGAATTTTTGTCGTTGAAAATTAAATTTGACAAAATTTCTATACATAAATTGACAATGCAAAGGAATAGCTCAGGTGCGGGGCAGTCTTGGACCGGTGATCTTGAATTTGTGGCCACCTAATCCATGGATCTGATGGAAGCTTGACTATCGGAAATATTTCTTAGAATGCAGTTCTTCATTACATACAACTTCCAGTTAGGAAAATGATCGATTGATTTGTATGGAAATTAGGGCTAAAGGGAAGTTTATGAGTCACAGCCTTGGAGGAATTCGAAAATTGGCCCATGAACGGTGTCATTTTGGAAAAAAAGTGATCATTTTTTCAGGTTCATATTTTGCAAACCGTTTGGAATTTTTTATTCTTCTCAAAGGCAAAGGTGGATGTACTTCTTATCATAAAAAAAAAAAAAAACAAAACAAAAAGTGTGAACATAGAAAATCAAAAAAAATTCATCTTCAAGGTCAAAATCGAAAAAAAAAAATTCGATTTTTTAACATCTTTTTCCCTGTTCAGGTCTATAGGTAGCAAACCGTTCAAAATTCAAGGAAACAATCAACTACAAAAATGTACCTAAGATCTCAATAAACAACTTTCTAGATCATAAACTTCCTAGGAATGATTCTTAACACCTTTCAGGTAGCTCCAAAAGCGTACAATTTCCCGAAATTTTTTTATTTCGTTTTTGTTTTCTTTACTTCAACATTGAGATACTCTGCTATCTATTAAAGAAATACGTACTATTAATTGTATTATGTCATAATAACGTATACGTACCCGGTGTGCGTTAGGTGTGTTGGTATGTTTTTTCATATGATTGACATTGGGGCAAGATTTTCAGATTTGGATGAGAGTTTGCACTTGTCTTATTAATACGTGGGCGTATACTTGTTATGATTACATTATATTTTAATTAAGTATACGTAATACAAACAAAGTTATATTACACTGTGAGTAATTTTTTGAGTCATGGAAATATAAGCAACTAGTAAATCAAAAAAATTTTTTTTTTTCAAATCCATGCTTTATGCAAGCAGAATTCTATTGGGCCTAGAAATTCTTTTTTAGTTATCTTTTGTAGAAGGAAAAATTACTGCGTTATCAGGAGCAGAAATAATAGATTTTTAATTTGTGGTTTGTATGGGAGGTACCACGCCCCTTTGTACAATCCCGCCCATATTTGCAGCAGCACTTACAACATGCACACCAAACCGACGTACCAAATTTTGTTTAAATACCGTTATCAGGAGCAGAAATAATAGATTTTTAATTTGTGGTTTGTATGGGAGGTACCACGCCCCTTTGTCCAATTGGTCAAATTTTTCCATTTCCTTGTATTGTCATCGAAAATGATTAAGTGTGCAAAATTTGAGCAAAATTGGTTGAGAAAAAAGCTTTCAAAAATTGATTTCAAATTTTGTGGCACACAAACATATATAGAAAGTAACCTTATATAAAGCATGGAAAAAAGAGCCGTATCTTTATACCCTACACCACTTCGTGGACTAGGGTATTATAAGTTAGTTTTCCGCCAAATGTTTGTAACACCAAGAAATAATCGAGCTAGACCCACCTTAAAGTATACGGATCGGCTTAGAATCACCAGCTGAATCGATTTAACGATGTCTGTCTGTCCGTCCGTCCGTCCGTCTGTCCGTCTGCTTTCCATCTAAGCTTGTTCGCACTCTACATGTCTCAATTGTAGTCCGATTGTCATGAAACTTGGCAAAAGTTATTTTTTCTAGCCAAGGACCATCGGTATTGAATTTGGAGGAAATCGGTTCAGACTTAGATATAGCCCCCATACAAATGTCGCTTCCGATTTGACTTTTTACGCTCTAAAATCCACATATTGTACCCGATTTTCTTTAAAATTGGCACAACATTTTTTAATCGAACTAGAAACACCTATTGTGAAAGTGGGTAAGATCGGTTCAGATTTACATGTAGCCCCCATACAAATGTCGCTCCCGATTTTACTTTTTCCGCTCTATAAACCACATATTGTACCTGATTTTCTTTAAAATTGGAACAACATTATATAATCGAACTAGAAACACCTATGCTGAAAGTGGGTAAGATCGGGATTTAGATATAGCCCTCATACAAATCTTGCTCCCGAATGTTAAACCGATTTTGGCCAAACTTTACATATATTTATCATTCGATGTTGATCAATTTTTCCAGATCATGTTATATTTACTTTAATCGGAATATCTGCTGGCAAATTGGATCAATTACTTTATTATTTACCATACTCATTAAATTTGACTAAAGATGAATTTAAAGTATACTTATAAATTATATGAACTACATTAAATTGCTCTCATGAAATACCTGAGTTTAGTAATCAAAGCGAGGTATATACAAAGGGAGTGGTGTAGGGTATTATATAGTCGGCCCCGTCCGACTTTAGCCTTTCCTGACTTATTTTATTTTTATTATTTTGTAAAAATTCCAAACGGTTTGCAAGATATGAGCCTGAGAAAATGATCACTTTTTTGCAAAAATGACACCCAAATCTGTGGGGATCTATAAAAAGTTGCATGACTTTGGGCAAAACATTTCTTTTTTTGCCTATTATCACGTAGTGGTATACGTATAAGGTTATATTTCCATGACTTTAAAAATTATACGCAGTGTAATCCAAAAATAAAAAGAGCAAATTTCGAAAGAAACATTTTTTGGGTTTTGTCACTAAAAATGAAATTTTTGCACACTGCGCACCACCACATTTGCTTGATTATTACGAAGAAAATCTGTGATTATAGCTTGTGAAAATCTTCAAAGCTCTATTATATTTTTTTTATAAGGTTGTAAGGGTATATTTCAACGGATGTGAATAGGTGGCTACGTCTGTCCATTAACCAAAAAAAACCTTTGGGATGCAAATGAGAACTTACCCATGGGAATATAAAGAAAAACTCATTAAATCAGTTTTCATTAGTGTGGCCCCACATTGCATACATGTACATCCTGCGAAGACTCTTTCTCTTTTTTATTAATATTATTTTACGATTCTTCATGGCCGTATTCCTTTGGATGAATTTCTTCACATGTATGAATTTTATATACATATGTATGCATGTGAGTGTGTATAGTTGGTGGCAATAAAAAACCGCTTACTGTTTAATGTTTTGCATGGATTTTAATTGTTTACATGGCAATCACACACACACATACATATGTATGTACGTACATCAACATTCGCAACCGAGTTATAAATATCCATACATACATTTATGTACTTACACACATACCCACACAATAATTATAAGTTTACAGAAAAAGTCAAACTTTCCGTGCAGTTTTATAGGTTTGTAAACGAGTCCTAGGTCGATTCATACCATCCGAAGAACAATGTGTTATGTTATGGCTCTTTACAGCGGTGTGTGTACATTAGGATGGGTCACGAATAAATTGCAGTGGTAACCCCGCAGAAATGAAGATTGGATTGTTTAATGATGATCTACAAAATATTTCGGCACTGGGTCAATCAATCCATATGTGAGCTAAACGCTCCTGGAAACACCTCTAAAAATTATATTTGTCCCGTGTATTTGTTTTTATGTTGCAGTTTTGCCCAAATTATTTTCTGAATTAATAGACCCTTGGAAGCACTTTAAATAAAAATTGTTATTCTTGCATTAGAATACCTCATTAGACAGATTATTGGACGATTATATCGTTTTTTTGTGGGTTTTCATGGTGACAGCTAATAACTCATATTCCTTGGAAACATTTTGTAAGAGGTGTAATGGAATAAATAAGAGGAATCAATATCTTTCGAATGATAACTAAATCATGAATAACGGACGAAAAATGACGTCACTGACTCCATTTATGTGAAATAATTTAATGCAGGCGATGGTTTTCACAGCCAAAATATTCAAATTTTACAAAAATGAGCGCTGCGGCGTCAATTTCATTCCGATGGTCATCATTTTGGCATCATTCGAAAGGTATTGACTGTAGCTATTTATTTTTATAAAATACTAGCAACAAAGACGAAAAAGTTCAGTAGTCACTGTGAAAATTCACAAAAAATTAATATAAATATCAAATAATACGACAAATGAGTTATTCTATGAAATGAATCACATTTTATATTTAAAGTGCTTTCAAGGGCCTATTATTTCAGAAAAAATGGACAAAAATGCAGCACAAAACCAGTAAGGAAAGGCTAAAGTTGGGCGGGGCCGACTATATGATACACTCCACTTCCTATCAGAATACAATTCAATTCGGGGAAAAAAGTGAAAACGGGAAGAATTTTTGTATGTTTCCTAATCATATGTCCTGGTTCAATTTGTCAAATCGAGTAGAATATTTGTATCAGGGTTATATCCAAACATGGAATGAAGTGACCCATTTCACAATAGGTTCATCCAGTACTCAATTTGAAGTAATTCGCTGAACATACGTTGTTTCTTGGGCGGAAAAATCAAGCCGGGAGCGAAATTTGTACAGGAGCTATATATAAATCTGAACCGATCTGACTCATCCTGGGTGTTTCTCATGCAAATATAAGATATTTTGCCAAATTTGAAGAAGATCTGTTAAAATATGTAGTTTCTTGAGCGGAAAAACTCAAATCGGGAGTGAAATTCGTATGTGGGCTATATCCAAATCTGAACCGATCTGGCTCATTTTATCCGTGGGTATTTGTAGTTGAAATATAAGATGTTTTGCCAATTTTGAAGAACATCTGTTAAAATATGTGGTTTCTACAGAAGAAAAAGTCAAATCGGGAGTGAAATTCGTATGGGGGCTATATCTAAATCTGAACCGATCTGGCTCATTTTCACCGTGGGTATTTCTAGTTGAAATGTAAGATGTTTTGCTAAGTTTGAAGAAAATCTGTTTTATATCTAGTGTGAAAAGAGTCAAATCGGGAGTGAAATTCGTATGGGGGCTATATCTAAATCTGAAACGATTTTCTTCAAATTAAATAGCATTTGTCCTTATCTCGAAAAACTTTGTTGTGGAAAGTTTCATTTGGATCTGTCTACAATTGCGACCTGTACTTTGATTACAAGAATAGATGGACAGACGGACGGACGGACGGACATTGGTAAATCGACTCAAAAAGTGATTCTAAGTCGATCGGTATTATTAACAATGGGTCTATCCCGCTTCCTTTTGGATGTTACAAACAAATGCACAAACACATAATACTCTCGTGGAGTGTATAAAAAGTACACGAAAAAACATAATTTTTAAGGATATTTTCAGGAGCGTTATCTCACAGATGGCTTGATCTAGGAACGTAATATTTGGCAAATCATCATTAAACAATCCAAATTTTCTTTGCGTAGGGTGACGGGATTTTGTTTCCATTTATAAGGTCTGCGACCCAGCCTAATGTACATATGTATGTAGCATTATGCATCTGTGTGTATGTGTTACTATTATTGTATATATGGATGTTGGTAAGTTAATAAGTTTTTTTGTTGAGTTGGAGTTTCATTATAACACAGTAAAAGAAAAAAAGCTACAGCTACAACAAAAACAAGAACTCAACCACATTTGTATCCACATGGTGTGTTAACAAGTGTTCATAGGTTTCTCTTCTCTCTTTCACTTTCTCCGCGTGCAAGTGTATATGTTTTACTGATCGTTTATATGAAAATACTCACAGTGTTTGCAAACAATAACAAATGTCTGACTACTGCTGAGGATTTTAAAAAATTAAAAAAATATATATATCTACAGTATGGCTGATGAATGTTGCTACTTAATGGACTCTAATATATATTTTTAATTAATAAAAAATATTTAATATTTGTATGGGGTGGACCATTTAAAACTTTAAATAAGAATCAGCTATAGAAAAGTACTGATTAATTTTCAAATTTCTGAATTTATTGGAAAGGTTGGATTTTGTCGTTTAATGAAGGAACACAATATCAATATCTTTCATATGGCTACCACGACTGGCTCGCCAGTACCTCATCCGATAAACCCAATTTTTCAGTACAGCCCAAAATCCCCACCAAACAGTGACTCGTTGTGGATGCATTGGCTTCTCAATAGCCACGTGTGGGTTCTCTGAATTCCATGTGCGGCAATTTTGCTTATTGACATAGCCATCGCGATGAAAATGAGCTTCATGAAGGCTGATCTGAAAGCCAATCTCTTCTCGAAAAAAATCCTTTAACAATTCTTAATATTTCTCAATTTTGTTCTTTCTTCTTTTTAACATCAGCATGGTAGCAGCATGAGCCATCGCTATGAAATACGTTTCGACACCACTGTGCTGGCGTGAGCTCGACCTGAGCTCTATAAAATAACATTCATTGTAATGTTTCGTGCTTGTCACTTATAAAAATTGTAAATGTCAACAAAAGGACGTTTTTTATTATTTTTATTTTTTTTGTTTTGTTCAGAGAACCGTTTTAATTATTCTTCACTCCTTCTGCTACCATCTCTCTCTGTCACACACACTCTCTTTTCTACTGTGTCAATGTCTTGCCTATCAGGGTAATGGCCACAATCCTTGTTAGCATTAATGAAAAGTTGTAAGGACGAGGACGAGGCAATAACTGAGATTCAGATGGTTATTAAAATGGGGGGAGGTGGCTAGCAGTTTGCAAGAAACAGTTGAAATGTAGCACGAAAGGACATAAATAGAGTTACCGAGAAAAGGATTGAAACTTTAAATTGAAAAAGTTGTTAGTGTTAATAAAAATCGATATTACTCTTTCTTAATCTTAAATCGCCCACATAAACTATTGGAATAAATTCAATATTTGTGAAGGCTGATTTTAATGCGTTGATATATAAATCCATAGGAATTGTGATTGATCTTAAGTTTAATATAATGAATGATATCAGGCGGTATTTTCAGGTATATTATTATAACCTTCAATGCGTTTGATGTGAAATATTCATATTTAATACCTAAAATAGAGAAAAAAACACAGGCAAAACCAAGTGTCGTATTTTTGAAAAAAAAAAAAATATTAAACATTGGATTTTTCTATACTTTAAATAGTTTATTTATAAAAAATACAAGAAACAAATAACTTGAGAATCGTGTTGATAATGAGATCGCAACGTTAAATATATGATATTTCCCTTATAACCCAAATATCTCCTGAACTTATTGCATATTCATTTTTTCTTTGTTTTTCAATTTCGCAAAGTAAAATCATTTATTTGTCGAGTTTGCTTATATTTACTTAATCTCAATATGCACATCTTTTCAGAAATATTCAGTTGATTGTTCGCATACAATTGCAGAATTTAAAATGTAACGAAATCCTTCATTATTTACCCCAAGTAGTGAGCCTACCCATAATGAGCCTTTTCACTTGAATTCAATTCAATTCAATTCGTACAAGTGCGACTTACACATGCCAATTCATCATTATCCCCGTAATGCCTGCAGCAGCAGCATTTGTCAACATTTTGCTTACAAGACAAGCCGTAATGAGAGCGCAATCGAGAGTACTATTCAGATAAATGTATGGACATTAGAAGGGGTCATGGTGTGTGTGACAAATCGACGTTAGCTGTTATTACCAAAAAAGCAAATATTGGGGTTTTATGATGATTCCACTATGATTAAAAAAATCATATAAAAAGGTATATATTTGTTACAAATTCCAAAGTTAGCTATTAATAATAGATAAAATATTTTTTCTTGATTTTTTCTATTTTTTGTGATTTTTTTCGTGTCAGCAAAAAAAGATTTAAAAAAATCAATTTTTTCTAATTTTGTGGTGACTGTTTCTAAACCAAAGTTTCTATATGAAAGTGATATTTGCTGCATTTGTAACCATCATCATTACCTTTAATACAATATATAAAAATATGTAATCGAGCCCATATTTCCAAAATGAGAGTACAAATATTAAACAAACATTCGACGAAAATTGGAAATTTATTAAAAAAAAATATCCAAAGCAGATATTGGGGTTTTATGATGATTCCACTACGATTAAAAAAATCATATAAAAAAGTATATATTTTTTACAAATTCCAAAGTTAGCTATTAATAATAGAAAAAATATTTTTTCTACTTTTTGCACGAAAAAGTGCCAGCAAAAAAAGATTTAAAAAAAATCAATTTTTTCCAACTTTTTTTGTGACTGCTTCTAAGCCAAAGTTTCTATATGAACGTGATGTTTGCAGTATTTGTAACCATCATCATTACCTTTAATACAACATATAAAAAGGTGTAATCGAACCCATATTTCCAAAATGACAGTACAAATATTAAACAACCCTTCGACGAAAATTGGAAATTTTTAAAAATATTAAAAAAAAAAATAATATCCATAAAAATATTTTGTATGCTGACTTTATGAATCACTATGCCTCTATGTAAGCAAAAAATACATTTTTAGACCTTGAACACAAAATGTTTTATTTTTCATTTATAGAAACAGACAATAATTATGATTTGTACTTTGATAACACTGTGGAACAAAATGAAATCTTATCGAAAAAAACAAGGCTCTGACTCTTCTAATGGCTCTTCATTTCTTGACTCCCATTGTTTTTTTTTTTTGGAATATTGGTTCCCCTAAAGTTCTATTTCGGAAAAGTACAAAATTAACTCTGAATGAATTTTAAGTTTTGACTTATTCATGGCATTTAAATTGAGTTTTGGAGTATTCAGAGACTTATAGTAGAAATTTGTGGCAAATATGTTTGTAGAACATTTTGACCCGCTAAAACCATGTTTTAGGCACGTTTTTTACTCCTTTGCACAAAAGGGACCAAAAAGACCCAAAATTGAGGAGTCAGAGGGTTACACTGTTCCACAAATATGTTCCCCGTGGTGTTTCTTGTAATATTGCTAAACACATCCTATACAAAAATGTAAGAATCATATGGTTTCCTGTGGCGATTAATCATAAGAATGTTAAACTTCTTTTTTAGCGTTTTTTGCACTTTTGCACAAAAGATGCCAAAAAGACTACTATATTGAGGAGCTAGAGCATTAAAATGTTCCACAAAAATGTCCCTCGTTGTGTTTAATGTAATCTTGCCGAACACATCTCATACTAAAAATGTAAAGTTCAGAAGGTTTCCTATGCTGATTCATCATAAGAATGATAATCTCCTGTTCTAGGGGTGTTTTTATACTTTTGCACAAAAGGCACCAAAAGGACTACTATATTGAGGAGCTAGAGGGTTAAAATATTCCATAAATATGTTCCTCACAGTGATTTAAGTAATATTGCTAATCAAATCCTATACTTAAAGTGTAAGGATAACAAGGTTTCCTGGCCATTCATCATAAGAAAGTTAAATTCCTTTTTATAAGTGTTTTTACACTTTTGCACAAAAGTTGCCAAAAAGACCAGTATATTGAAGAGCTAGCGTTAAAATGTTCCACGAAAATATTCCTCGCGGTGTTTTCATTAATATTTCTGAACACATCCTATAATTAAAATATAAGGATCACAAGGTTTCTATGTCGATTCATCATAAGAATGTTAAACTCCTGCTTTAGTAATAATTTTTCGCTTGTGCATAAAAGAGACCGAAAAGACCACTATATTGAAGAGCTAGCGCGTTATAATACTCCACAAAAATTTTCCTCCTAGTGTTTTCATTAATACTGCTGGACACATCCTACTCTTAAAATATAAGGATCATAAAGTTACCTATGCCGATTTATCATAAGAATGTTAAACTCCTTTTTTAGCGTTTTTTACACTTTTGCACAGAAAGCGGAAAAAAGACCACTACATTGATGAGCTAGATGGATACAATGTTCGACAAAAATGTTCCTCATAGTGTTTTAAGTAATATTGATGAACACATCCTTAACTTACGATTTAAAATCACCAGGTTTCCTGTGGTTATTCATCAAAGGAATGCTAAACTCCTGCTTTAGGGGTGTTTTTTTTAACACTTTTGCACTAAAGACGTCAAAAGACCACTATAGCTAGACAGTGTAACACTGTTATACAGATATGTTCCTTGTGGTGTTTTACTAATATTGTTGAACACATCCCCTACTTAAAATGTAAGGATCACAAGGCTTCATATACCGATTCATCATAACAATATCACACTCTTGTTTTGAGGTGTAAAAAAGACCACTATATTGAGGACCTAGGGTGTTAAAGTATATCACAAAAATGTTAAGGTAAGTCTCGTAGTGTTTGAAGTAATATTGCTGAACACATCCTATACTTAAGATGTAAGGAGCACTAGATTTCATATGGCGATTCATCATAACGAAGTTAAACTCATTTCTAGCGTTTTTTACACTTTTGCAAAAAAGTCACCAAAAATATCTCTTTATTGAGGACCTAGGCTGTTAAAGTATTTCACAAAAATGTGTCTCGTAGTGTTTTAAGTAATATTGCTGAACACATCCTATACTTAAAATTTAAGGAGCACAAGATTTCGCATGGCAATTCATCACAAGTAGGTCAAACTCGTGTTCTAGGCGTGTTTTTTGCATTTTCGCACAAAATGGACCAAAAATACTACTATAGCGAGTAACTAGAGGGTTAAAATTTTCCACAAAAATACTTCTCGTAGTGTTTTAAGCAATATTACTCAACACATCCTTAACTTAAAATGTAAGGATCACAAGGTTCCCTGTGGCGATTCATTTACACTTTTTGCCCAAAATGGACCACAAAGATCCCAATATTAAGGAGTTAGAGGGTTAAACTGTTCCAGAAAAATGTTCCTCGTAGTGTTTCACGTAATATTTCTGAACACATCCTATACTTAAAATTTAAGGAACACAAGGTTTCCCATGGTGATTCATCACAAGTAGGTCAAACTCCTGTTCTAGGCGTGTTTTTGCATTTTTGCACAAAATGGACCAAATAGACCACTATAGCGAGTAGCTAGAGGGTTAAAATCTTCCACAAAAATACTCCTCGTAGTGTTTTAAGTAATATTACTCAACACATCATTAACATAAAATATAAGGATCACAATGTTTCCTTTGGCGATTCATCATAAGAATGTTAAACTCCTATACCAGGGGGTGTTTTTTTGCCCAGAAGACAGCAAAGAGACCACTATATTGAAGATTTAGAGGGTTAAAATGTTTGACAAATCTGTTCCTCATAGTGTTTTAAGTAATATTGATGAACACATCCTGTACTTAAAATGTAACGATCACAAGGTTTCCTATGCCGATTCATCATAAGAATGTGCAAAAAAGGGAAAAATGACATTCATAGGTAAACTTCAAAACGCCGATACATGTATATTCTTTTTTTACCCCATCTATCAGATTTTGTTGTCAGAACCTTGTTATTTTTTGTGTTCCACAGTGTTACAAGAATAAATGGACATACATAAGGATATGACTAAATCGAATCTGAAAGTGGTTGTCATATGGGTATATCTATCTCTTGCTTTTTGAATTTCAAATCTCTCTGGTGGAGAATATTTAAAATTATACACATATCTTTCTACCAATCCCTCATTGGCTCCATTTTGAATTAATGAATATTGACAACAAAAACCCCTCCACTCTAATATAACTCCAATAGTCATCTTTCCAACCAGCTATGACTAAATCTCAATACATATGTATGTATGTATCTACTAACCGAGTGATTATATATATGTATAACTCCGTGTCTAATGATAGTATGCTGACTGTTAAATGTTAATGTTGTCGCTTCATTACCAACGTTTTCCACCTCACGAACATTTGGAAATTATGCCAAACTATCAGTCGACACAACCAGGAAGTTTCAGGTGTCTGGCTCTAAACCAGGCCAGCAGCCAGTCTTTAACATATATATGTTGCTGCTTCTCCACCTACTTAGCACTGGTTGGTTGTCTCATACATTTTCTATTACCACAATTTGGAAAACTTAAAAAAAGTACAAAGCTCAACACACACACACCCAAACGAACGCGTGCAGATTGCCTCTAGGCCATGTGTGTGCCGTGTATTGGAATGGTGCTGCGGTTGGTGGGGGGTTTGAGTGTGGGCGAATGTGTTTGCCAAGGATATGCCTTGTTAGTTAACTTAATGGAGCGAAATTTCCGACAAAAATAATACAACAAAACGCCACAACAGCGCAAGCACAGTGGTTGCAGAACATATTATATAGGTCTACAAAGAGGGCCATAACTTCTATATATATTTATATATTTTCTACATTTAGATACTTTTCTCTTTGTTATAATGTTGGCTGTTAAAAAATAAAACAAAATATTTTTTTGCATTTTTTTTCTATTTTTTATGATTTTTTTCATGCCAGCAAAAAATAATATTATCAAAAAAAAATAAATTTTTTCTCAATATTATGAAAACTGTTCCAAACCACTATTTCGATGTGGAACTGATATTTGCAACATTTTTAGGCCTCCTCAATACCTTTCTTTGAACATACAAACCGGTGTAATCGGACCTATATTTCCGAAATGAGAGCACATTTCTTGAAGGTACCTTCAGCGAAAATTGGAAATTTTTGAGAAATAAAAAAATTTCTATAAACATTTTTTAATAAAGTTTTCGAATACAGAAAGCCTTAATATATCAGAAAATGTTGTATATATCCCTTCGTTAATTTTGTTGTTTCATTGTATTATTGTCCAATTTGTTGGTTGTTTGGTAACACTGTGCCATAACAAAAATATTGTATATGACTGAATGCGACGGAATAGAACCAACAAAACGGGAACCGGCAAAATTAGAAACAACACATGCCTAATTATTGAGTGACTGCTTCGACTGCTCGACAACTCTAGACTGGGAGGAGACTCGTTGTACGGTAGGTGGGGGAGGATTCAGTGGTCCGTGGTTGTTGCTTTAGCAGACGGAGGTTTTTGCTTTCGCCCTTCATATCCTTCATATCCTTCACATCCTTGTGATTTTTGGAACTTTTAAAATGATTGTTTTCGACGATGACGACTATGACAATGATGATGATGATGATGTCGTCTTTGCTGAGTGACTTTGTTGTTCACGATGTTGCTGGTATTGCTGTTGTTGATGTGCTGCTGCTGGTGGTGGTATTGGTGTGTGTGTGCGGTGTTGCGGCATTGTGGCAACAGGCAACATTTGTACCTCATCTGGCACAATTTCCGTTTGACAGGATATTGACATTTTCTAATATGTATGTAAGCATATATATGTATGTCCTTTATCAAGAAATTTATCAAAAAATACAAACATATTACAAACAGACAAAAAGTGCCGAGAAAAGTGAACAATTTGTTAGAAACGTTTCGTTTTTATTTCCTACAATTTGCTGGTAAGTGTTTCGGCTGAAAGTGTCACAGAAATTGCTGGAAATTGCTTCGATGATTGAATAAATTTATAATGAACAAAGTTCGAGCTCCAAGTTCGAAATATGTTAATTTCGCCGTAAACAACGACTTTGGGCAGAAATGGATTTATTATGCGAAGCGAAACAACTCAATAAAGTACGGAGCATTTGCATAATTTGGGGGCGGGGAGGGGGGAATCGAAATTTTAAATTATAGGCACAAAGTGGTTTCATTAAAAATATCCTTCCAGGAAGTGCCACATTAATTTTATGAAATAGGAGCATTGTAGCTGTCAAGCCCCTCTTTTTTGGTGGTGTTTTTTACCCTTTTGCTCAAGATGAACCGAAAATGTTCCTATATTGCTAGAGATATAGGGTTAAGATGTTCCACAAAAATGTTCCTCACAGTGTTTTAAGTATTATTGCTAATCACGTAAGGATAAGAATGTGCAAAACGGAAATATTGCAAAACTCTATATCCCTTTTACACAAAAGGCACCAAAAAGACCCCTATTTTGACGAGGTAGAGTTTTAGAATGTTTAGCAAAAATGTTTCTCGTAGTATTTGAAGTAGTATTGCTAAACACATTATTGACCTAACATGTAAGGCTCACAAGGTTTCCTATGCTGATTCATCATAAGAATGTTATCTATTTTTTAGAGTTTTTTACACTTTTTCAAAAAAAGCCAAAAGGAACCATATATGGAGGAGCTAGAGTGTTAAAGTGTTCCACAAACCTGTTTCTCGTAGTGTTTTAAATAATATTGCTGAATACATCTTATACTAAAAATGTAAAGATCATAAGTTTTCCTATGCCGACTTATCATAATAATGTTAAACTCCTGTTTTAGGAGTGTTTTTACACTTTTACATAAAAGGCGCCAAAAAGACCACTATAGTGAGTAGCTAGAGTATTACTATGTTCCACAAAATGTTCCTCATGGTGTTTTAAGTAATTTTGTTGAATAAAGCATTTACGTGAATCGTTAGGATCACATGCTTTTCTATGCCGATTCATCGTAAGAATGTGCAAAAGGGGAAAGTATTGAAAACCTAAACAATTTTTGCAAAAAAGGGATCAAGAAAACCTCTATATTGTGGAGCTAGAGGATTAAAATGTTCCACAAAAATTTCCTCACGGTGTTTTAAGTAATATTGCTAAACACATCATTGACCTAATATATACTGATCACAAGGTTTCCTATGCCGATTCACCATTAGAATGCTATCTTCTTTTTTTTAGCGTTTTTTACACTTTTGCACAAAAGACACCAAAAAGTCCACTAAAGTGAGGAGCTAGAGTGTTCGACTGTTTCACAAAAATCTTCCCCATAGTGTTCTAAGTAATATTGGTGAACACATCATTTACCTAAATCGTTAAGATTACAAGGTTTCCTATGTCGTTTCATCATAAGAATGTTATCTCTTTTTTTAGAGTTTTTTAAAGCTAAAAGGACACATATATGCTTTAAAAAGCTAAAAGGACACATATATGAAGGAGCTAGAGTGTTAAGGTGTTCCACAAAACTGTTTCTCGTAGTGTTTTAAATAATATTGATAAATACATCTTATACTAAAAATGTAAAGATCATAAGGTTTCCTATGGCGACTGATCATAATAATGTTAAACTCCTGTTTAAGAGGTGTTTTTTACACTTTCGCCCAAAAGGGTAGCTAAAATACCACCGTATTGAAGAGCAAAAGGGTTACAATGTTCCACAAAAATGTTTCCCGTAGTGTTTTAAGTAAAATTGCTAAACACATCCTATGCTTAGAATGAAAGGAACACAAGGTTTCCTATGGCTATTCATCATAAGAATATATAAAGGGGGGAAATATTGACAACTCCTCTAAAATGACCTTGATACGTAAACTTTCAAAATGCCGATACACGTATATTCTTTTTTTACCCCCTCTATCAGAATATCTATCCAGAAACGTGTAATTTTCATTTTGTTTCTTAGTGTTAATAAGTGTTAAGAAAGAAATATTTATTTCGTTTTTTTCCAATTTTGAAAATTGAAAAAATATATATTTCGTTCTCCGACTTTGTCGAACTGTTTCACATATAATTTTTTTTCTCTTATTATTATGGCTTCAAAGTTATATTTGTGCCGAATATAGTTTGTTTGCCATAAATTAAAAATAATACCCAGTTTGACAACACATATTAATTAACATAACTTTTTGTTTCTTTCAAAACTTTTTTCCTTAAAAATAACACCCCTTTAGAACAAATCTATGTATGATTTGAACTGGGGTATTCTCCCGGCTCAAGACCTTTCACAGGGTGGAAATTTGTATTCGTATCTTTGTATCGAAATTTTAAATTATAGGCACAAAGTGGTTTCATTAAAAATATCCTTCCAGGAAGTGCCACATTAATTTTATGAAATAGGAGCATTGTAGCTGTCAAGCCCCTCTTTTTTGGTGGTGTTTTTTACCCTTTTGCTCAAGATGAACCGAAAATGTTCCTATATTGCTAGAGATATAGGGTTAAGATGTTCCACAAAAATGTTCCTCACAGTGTTTTAAGTATTATTGCTAATCACGTAAGGATAAGAATGTGCAAAACGGAAATATTGCAAAACTCTATATCCCTTTTACACAAAAGGCACCAAAAAGACCCCTATTTTGACGAGGTAGAGTTTTAGAATGTTTAGCAAAAATGTTTCTCGTAGTATTTGAAGTAGTATTGCTAAACACATTATTGACCTAACATGTAAGGCTCACAAGGTTTCCTATGCTGATTCATCATAAGAATGTTATCTATTTTTTAGAGTTTTTTACACTTTTTCAAAAAAAGCCAAAAGGAACCATATATGGAGGAGCTAGAGTGTTAAAGTGTTCCACAAACCTGTTTCTCGTAGTGTTTTAAATAATATTGCTGAATACATCTTATACTAAAAATGTAAAGATCATAAGTTTTCCTATGCCGACTTATCATAATAATGTTAAACTCCTGTTTTAGGAGTGTTTTTACACTTTTACATAAAAGGCGCCAAAAAGACCACTATAGTGAGTAGCTAGAGTATTACTATGTTCCACAAAATGTTCCTCATGGTGTTTTAAGTAATTTTGTTGAATAAAGCATTTACGTGAATCGTTAGGATCACATGCTTTTCTATGCCGATTCATCGTAAGAATGTGCAAAAGGGGAAAGTATTGAAAACCTAAACAATTTTTGCAAAAAAGGGATCAAGAAAACCTCTATATTGTGGAGCTAGAGGATTAAAATGTTCCACAAAAATTTCCTCACGGTGTTTTAAGTAATATTGCTAAACACATCATTGACCTAATATATACTGATCACAAGGTTTCCTATGCCGATTCACCATTAGAATGCTATCTTCTTTTTTTTAGCGTTTTTTACACTTTTGCACAAAAGACACCAAAAAGTCCACTAAAGTGAGGAGCTAGAGTGTTCGACTGTTTCACAAAAATCTTCCCCATAGTGTTCTAAGTAATATTGGTGAACACATCATTTACCTAAATCGTTAAGATTACAAGGTTTCCTATGTCGTTTCATCATAAGAATGTTATCTCTTTTTTTAGAGTTTTTTAAAGCTAAAAGGACACATATATGCTTTAAAAAGCTAAAAGGACACATATATGAAGGAGCTAGAGTGTTAAGGTGTTCCACAAAACTGTTTCTCGTAGTGTTTTAAATAATATTGATAAATACATCTTATACTAAAAATGTAAAGATCATAAGGTTTCCTATGGCGACTGATCATAATAATGTTAAACTCCTGTTTAAGAGGTGTTTTTTACACTTTCGCCCAAAAGGGTAGCTAAAATACCACCGTATTGAAGAGCAAAAGGGTTACAATGTTCCACAAAAATGTTTCCCGTAGTGTTTTAAGTAAAATTGCTAAACACATCCTATGCTTAGAATGAAAGGAACACAAGGTTTCCTATGGCTATTCATCATAAGAATATATAAAGGGGGGAAATATTGACAACTCCTCTAAAATGACCTTGATACGTAAACTTTCAAAATGCCGATACACGTATATTCTTTTTTTACCCCCTCTATCAGAATATCTATCCAGAAACGTGTAATTTTCATTTTGTTTCTTAGTGTTAATAAGTGTTAAGAAAGAAATATTTATTTCGTTTTTTTCCAATTTTGAAAATTGAAAAAATATATATTTCGTTCTCCGACTTTGTCGAACTGTTTCACATATAATTTTTTTTCTCTTATTATTATGGCTTCAAAGTTATATTTGTGCCGAATATAGTTTGTTTGCCATAAATTAAAAATAATACCCAGTTTGACAACACATATTAATTAACATAACTTTTTGTTTCTTTCAAAACTTTTTTCCTTAAAAATAACACCCCTTTAGAACAAATCTATGTATGATTTGAACTGGGGTATTCTCCCGGCTCAAGACCTTTCACAGGGTGGAAATTTGTATTCTATAAAATATAGATGCAAAATGCTCAGGAGACTACCCCAGTTCAAATCAAATATTGATTGCACCCCAAAATAAAACAAACAAAAAAAAAAATAAAAAAATCTTTGAGTTTTAAAAAACACAGCTTGTTTCCTTCAAAAGCCGTTAAAGAATAAAATTCACATTTAGAAATACTAAATGTTTTTTTCGTTTTTATAAGGTAACCAAATTGCCCTCGAAATTCCCTGGTTTCTTTTGTCTGCAATTATTTTGAAAAATATTTGCTAAAATTTTAGTTAAAATTCTAGACAATAAAAAAAATATGTGGCCTAAATGACTTTAAAAGTCACTTTAAAATAGATGATTGGCCTGTACTCTTTGAACTAAACAGACAAAGGGCCACCAGGTAGAGACAGACTAGACAAAAGGGTTCATACGACAGGCCGAAGTCGTCGTTGCAATTGGATGCTAGACTTCTGTGCATTGGGAATTCGTCGACATACTCATGCACAATTTTCGTGGAAGTGCACAGTGAACGATTTTTCTTATTTTTATAGATCAAAATTAAGTTAGAATAGGACCTGAAAGACTGTGCAAGTTATGATTCACAAAATATTCGATATTTTTTTCATTTTGGTCATAAATATATTGTTCCACGACCACCTTAATATATATTATTAATATAATTCGCAAACCAAGTGAATATATATTAGAATTAAATATAATATTAAGACTCCGCCAGGTCTATTCATAAGCAGAGATATAAAATTAATTAATCATGTCTAGTCTCAACTGCTCTTTGATCTCAATGAATTATGGTATTTTTCTACCCAGAGACGGACAAAGATTTTTCATTTCCATTCGACTTTCCACGAAACCTCCACCAAAACCTTTACTGTGTGGAAGTGTGATGAAAATGGATGATTTTCGTAATTCGTACTTTTAAGCGGTAGAATGGGGTTAAAAAGGATAAAAATGGAACCATTGCTCTGACCAAACGGCTGAGTGTAGAATCTAAGAATTTATTCGGACACTCCCCTTATAGCATGACCACGACCAAACAAATCGTAAAATTCATATTCTTTGGGGGTGCGTGTGTGTGACGGAAAAAGTGATTGACATGGTTCCAACAACACGACTGAATCTCATGAAAGTTGGTGTGAAAACTTCTCTTATAGCGGACAGGTCCGATAAGAAGTTATTTTAAATTAAAAAGTTATTTAAATTAAAATTGGGAAAAAGGGATAAAATGAATAAAAAAATGGTAAATATCAAATTAAAAGTGTAATAGCTCCTTAAATATAGCCTCTAGGACAAAAAGGTCAATAATCTGTGATCACTATATTCAAAAAATCAATTTTCTAAACTTAAAACTGTCCTAGCTCCTTAAATATAGCCTCTAGGACAAAAAGGACAATAATCTGTAATCACTATATTCAAAAAATCAATTTTCAAAACTTAAAACTGTCCTAGCTCCTTAAATATAGCCTCTAGGACAATAATCTGTGATCACTATATTCAAAAAATCAATTTTCAAAACTTAAAACTGTCCTAGCTCCTTAAATATAGCCTCTAGGACAAAAAGTAAAATAATAAAATTTTCGATTTTTTTTTTTAAGATAAATGCGGAAAAATAAAAAAAAACAATTGAAAACGGCGTTAAGTTCGTCCGGGCCGAACTTTATATACCCTCCACCATGGATTGCATTCCCAGAAGTGCAGTAATATTACAGAAAAATATAATTTGTTTTTAATATAACCAAACCAAAAAAAAAATAATTTTATAAATAAATATAATATTTTTATTATTTCAAGCCACGCTTATAAGGCAAGGCTACCAATACGTTTACATTATATATATCGAAACAATACTTCAAGCAATATTTTCAAAAAAGCTTAAATACCATAAATATTCGTAGGTAGTGGGTGCTACAGTTTCTATTTTAATTCCAAAAGTACAGATTTTGAAAAACAATTCAGACAATGTAGTAATTTTAATAATTCTCTTGGCTTTTGACTCTGCAAGCAGTACGTCTTTCACAGATTTAAACGTTATCTCTGGAAATTTTGTATTTTGCTCTTAAATGTGAAAAATTCGTACACAGTGCGATGTAGTCTCAACCACAAGGGGATTGCAAAGGCAATAATTACGAGGAAGTTATGCAAAGATTGATTCGGTAGCAAACAAACAAGAACTGTATGTGAGGGCCACATGAAAAATCGCCCAAAAAATAAATGAAAAATAACCAAAATCAAAAAAATAATAAAATAAAAAATGACCCAAAACGGAAATCGAAATTATGCCCAAAAATAAATGAAAAATTAACCAAATCAAAAATGAAAGTCTGCCAAAACTTGCTTTATTTTTTACATGAAAAATCGTCCAAAAATTTGAGTAAAAGGAAAAGTCATCCAGCAATTTCAGTAATTTTTAATATGACAAATCGCCTAATAGAATAACATTAGGATTTCTGCGTTGACGGCCTTCGATCGGGCTTAAAGATTTTCTCCTCTGGGGTACGCTCAAAGCCAAAGCTACACAGAGCAAAGCAAATTACTAAATATTTTCTCCTCCAAATCCGCTACTCAAAGTATAGGTTTACTGCGTTGACAAATGAAAAAAATCATATGAAAAATTGTGAATTTTTGGGGTATTTTTCATAACGTTGTGGACCGTTTTTCGCGCACTCGTACGATAGATCAGAAAAACAAGAAGGCTTGCAATTGGATGCAATTTTTCAGTTTCTAATGAAAATGATGCAGAAAACATCCCAACATCTATAAAAGAGTTTTAAAACAATGTGAGATTCCACACTAGGTTTTGGGCACTTTCACTTTTCCCACAAAAATCCAACCCGACCTCGTACGTACACACACGGTGTTCAATTCACTTTAGGTGACACTCCATTAGCAGGAAACAACTTTAGCCCATTCTAATGCTGTTTCAACCACTTAACGTATGCGGACGTAATTCTTAGACCCCGAACCTCCCTGAAAGGGTAACTATGCTGCATTACCCTGGCAAACAAAACGAATAGCCAGCCAAACTATATCCCCACACCAACCACCCCTTTTAAATGGCTCCCCAAACCATATCAAGTCTTACGATAAATTATACAGAATGATGAAAAGAAGGAAGGAAAATGTTAGCATTTACATACGATGCATGGTGGGCAGAAGGATGTACACACAAGTGGTGGGACAAGTGGTGCGGGTGTGTGTGCGTGTTTGCTACCAGTTGTTGTCAGAGACTCGGAGTCGGAGTCCTTTGTAATGCTAAACATGCATTGGGGAGTATCACATGTGCCACTTCTCTCTATTAAAGGTGTAAATTTAATTTTACCAAAGTATTCATTTGGCCGCACACATTCATTCAACCTGATACAAGCGAACAACGTAGTACGGACGGCGGAAAGATTGAGTGCTAGCTTGCATAGACATGTTTATGACATTGGCTAAAACAACAGGTCCCCCAGGAATACATCATGTAGGCAGTAGTGTCGATAACGTCGTTCTTCTACTCCCGCTATCACGAAACATTAAATCAATGTTCCGTGATTTGATTGCATTTTTAAATGAAACTGAAAACAAACTTTGTGATTTTGTTGCACGTAAAGAGGTCTCGAAAGGGGTTGTTCGAGAGAGAGAGATACAGTAGTGAGCCACAAAAAGGGATAAAAATTGTACCCATCAAACGACAATAGCTAGAAGTAAAGAGTGATTTTTTTGAGGTTAGGATTTTCATGCATTAGTATTTGACAGATCACGTGGGATTTCAGACATGGTGTCAAAGAGAAAGATGCTCAGTATGCTTTGACATTTCATCATGAATCGTCTTACAAACGAACAACGCTTGCAAATTATTGAATTTTATTATCAAAATGCGTGCTCTGTTAAGAAAGTTCATTGCGCGCTTCCATTTTATGGTCAGTTTAATCGACCCACTGAAGCGGCTATTCGGGCTATTGTGACTAAATTTCGCACCAAATTTACATTGTTGGACATTAAACCACCAACACGCTTACGTAGAGTGCGAACTGAAGAAAATATCGCAGCTGTATCGGCCAGTGTTAATGATGACCACCAATTTTCGATTCGTCGCCGTTCGCACCAATTGGGTCTCTGTTACTCAAAAACGTGGAAATGCCAAAATTGGACTAGCGGATGGACCACCTAAGACGCAGCCGCGGTCAACATTTAAATGAAATTATCTTCAAAAAGTAAATGTCATGGACCAATCTAACGTTTCAAATAAAGAATCGATGAGATTTTGCAAATTTTATGCGTTTTTTTTTTTTAAAAAGTTATCAAGCTCTTAAAAAATCACCCTGTATGAAACAATCCGTGTGTACATTCCTCTAATAGAAGAGACATGAGACAAGAGGGTTTTTTCGAATTTTGTCATTTTAAGGGAAAATTTGGAAAAGAACAAATTTCCAAATTCATAGAAGGTTTTTCCATACTTTTAGGAACAAGTTGGGGTAAAAGGGATGTTTCTATATTCCTCCTGACTGTAGAGATGTGCAAAAAAGCACATTTTTCAAAATTTGTACTTTTAGGGGGCGAAAGGCGATAAAAATGGTAGCAATCAAACGGCTGCAGTTACCATAATGAAAATCGCTGTATATTTTGCTCTAGATGTTTAGACGTGAAAAATAAAGCGATCTTTCGATATTCGTACTTAAACGGGCAAAAAGGAATAAAATTGTTACCGACCAAGTGGCTAGAATCATAAAATACACATTTTTTTCAAAATTTGTACTTTTTATGGGGTAAAATGGAAATAGAGGGATATAAATGGTACCAACCAAACGGCTACAGCTAGAATAATTATATTCGGTATTAGCAATTTTAGGATCCAAATGGGTAAAAAGGGATGAAATTGAACCAAGTGCCTGCGGCTAGACTCATAATATTCTCCTTTTTTCCAAATTCATAAAAGGCTTTTCCAAATTCGTACTTTTAGAGACCTAATGGGATAAAAGGAATAGAATGTGTACGAAAAATGGCTATAAAGACGTACTTTTTGGATAAACATGGTACTAGTTCCTCTGACTGTGTAGAAGGGGGGATTGAAAGTAGGCAAAATCGGCGCAGAAGTAAAATTTTTTCCCTAACAAGGACTGAAAATACCCCTAATATTTAGACTATTTAAGCTTTTTTTTTGAAAATTTCCTATTTTATACACTTGAAATTTCTTTCGTACCTTCCTCTAGTAACGTGGATCACTAAAAAGTACAAAAAAGATTTAGCGGCTGAAATGGGACAAAAGGGATAAAAATAGTACCTTTGATACGTCAACAGCTAGAAACATGAAATTTGGTGTGTAAATCCCTATATATAATACAATTGCAGTATTATATATATATATATATAATATAAAGTAAAAGTAAAAAGTAAAAAGGCGTTAAGTTCGGCCGGGCCAAATCTTATATACCCTCCACCAAGGAGTGCATTCCATAGTCTTACCGTTATATTAGAGGCTGTCGAAGTGAAGTAACATATTTTGAAAATTGTGATATTTTGAATGAATATATATATATATATATATATATATATATATATATATATATATATATATATATATGTATATATATATTAGTAGACTATTAATATTATAATAATGAAGCAATGAAATTTATGTAAAACAGTGCGCATAAGTATACTTTATAGTTTGAAAAAGTAAACAAATATAGTAATGTACATTCAAAATATCACAATTTTCAAAATATGTTACTTCACTTCGACAGCCTCTAATATAACGGTAATACTATGGAATGCACTCCTTGGTGGAGGGTATATAAGATTTGGCCCGGCCGAACTTAACGCCTTTTTACTTGATACTCTTGTAGTAGAGATTATTGGTCGAAATGTCGGAAGTTTATAAAGGGTGATTTTTTTAGCTATTATCTTTTTCGTAACACTGGTTTAAACAGCTGACGCACGTTTCGTGTTTTGTTTCACTGTCAAACATCTTCAGTTTGGTCTATAATTTAACCATGAATCGTCTTACAAACGAACAACGCTTGCAAATTATTGAATTTTATTATCAAAATGCGTGCTCTGTTAAGATAGTTCATCGCGCGCTTCCATTTTATGGTCAGTTTAATCGACCCACTGGAGCGGCTATTCGGGCTATTGTGACTAAATTTCGCACCAAATTTACATTGTTGGACATTAAACCACCAATACGCTTACATAGAGTGCGAACTGAAGAAAATATCGCAGCTGTATCTGCCAGTATTAATGATGATCATCAATTATCGATTCGTCGCCGTTCGCAGCAATTGGGCCTCTGTTACTCAAAAACGTGGAAATGCCAAAATTGGACTAATTGGATGGACCATTTGAGGCGCAGTCAAGGTCAACATTTGCATGAAATAATCTTCAAACATTAAATTATATGGACCGTACTATCGATTCAAATAAAGATTTCATACATTTTTCTGAATTTTATGTGTTTTTTTTTTGAAAAACTTTCCTATAGCTTTTAAAAAATCACCCTTTATTAGTATATTTCTATATACACAGGGAATTTCCAAGAAATTCTAAAATATTTCCCAGTTTCTCGAGAATTCCAAAAATCCGAGAAAAAAGAAACCCTTACCATATCCCATAAACATCAAAGTAGAAATTGAATGGTATAATAATTTTAATCAGCAACGCCCGACTTTAGCCTCTCTTACTAGTTTCCAATGGAATTCAAAAATGTTTTCTGTATTTTTCTGTACCATTCCACCCTAAATAAACAAATGGGGAATAAATATAAGCAAATACGAAATAAATGTACATATAATATGTGTTCTTCATTTTGTTTTATCGACATTTTTCCCACACATCGATTCTAAAGAAAACGTTGCCATATCTCTTCAACCTCAAAATCTCTATTGATGTGGATTTTGATTAAAACCATCTTCTTCATATGAAATCAGTCTAATTGGCAAATCATTGTTCATTTCGACAGTCGTGTGTGTGTTTTTTTCGCCCACGTTAGGCACTCATAAAACTTCTAATTTTCTGAGTTTCTGGGAAGCCATCCCAATACCAGTTACATTGACCCATCCCCTCAACAAGAATGATGGTGGCTTTGGGCTATGAAACGCAAGGAACTCACCTCCTCCCCCTCAAATACGGTATTAACATTTCACCACACAACAATAATCTGCTTTACAAAGAAGCGCATCAAACGAACGAACGAACGAAGCGAAAGAAGGAACAATGAAAGGCAGAAAAAAGTGGCATATAATAAACGTCGAAATTTTAACTCGTTAAAAAGATTTAAGACCTCATTATTTCGACATATGTCGGTGCGAACGTTCGCCCCTTAGCTCCTTTTGTTCTTGTTGTTGTTGGCAATTTGAGTGAGCCGACACACGGGCGCACGACACACACTCGAGTTAGCGCACGAACGTACGTACGTCGCGCGATGTGCATATGGTTGTAATCATGCATATCCTGGCAAAATTTCTAAATTGTTTGATTGTGAGCACGTGTGTGAGTGTAGGTATTTGTCTAGTTAAATGCTGGTGGTGAAACTTTACACTCTCGCTTCCGGCGTTGATGGAAGCAGCCACAACAAATCAAAAAAAGTAAAATGAACTCCATGTTTGGTCGCAACAGTGGGCTAATGAAATCAAAGTGATCCAAGTTCGGGAATATGACAAGCAAAATCAGAGTATTTTAGCTTTGGAGAGACATTGAACCATAGTTTATTATATCGATCTAAAGAGTGATTTTTTTGAGGTTAGGATTTTCATGCATTAGTATTTGACAGATCACGTGGGATTTCAGACATGGTGTCAAAGAGAAAGATGCTCAGTATGCTTTGACATTTCATCATGAATAGACTTACTAACGAGCAACGCTTGCAAATCATTGAATTTTATTACCAAAATCAGTGTTCGGTTCGAAATGTGTTTCGCGCTTTACGTCCGATTTATGGTCTACATAATCGACCAAGTGAGCAAACAATTAATGCGATTGTGACCAAGTTTCGCACTCAGTTTACTTTATTGGACATTAAACCAACCACACGAATGCGTACAGTGCGTACAGAAGAGAATATTGCGTCTATTTCTGAGAGTGTTGCTGAAGACCGTGAAATGTCGATTCGTCGCCGTTCGCAGCAATTGGGTTTGTGTTATTCGACCACATGGAAGATTTTACGCAAAGATCTTGGTGTAAAACCGTATAAAATACAGCTCGTGCAAGAACTGAAGCCAAACGATCTGCCACAACGTCGAATTTTCAGTGAATGGGCCCTAGAAAAGTTGGCAGAAAATCCGCTTTTTTATCGACAAATTTTGTTCAGCGATGAGGCTCATTTCTGGTTGAATGGCTACGTAAATAAACAAAATTGCCGCATTTGGAGTGAAGAGCAACCAGAAGCCGTTCAAGAACTGCCAATGCATCCCGAAAAAGGCACTGTTTGGTGTGGTTTGTACGCTGGTGGAATCATTGGACCGTATTTTTTCAAAGATGCTGTTGGACGCAACGTTACGGTGAATGGCGATCGCTATCGTTCGATGCTAACAAACTTTTTGTTGCCAAAAATGGAAGAACTGAACTTGGTTGACATGTGGTTTCAACAAGATGGCGCTACATGCCACACAGCTCGCGATTCTGTGGCCATTTTGAGGGAAAACTTCGGAGAACAATTCATCTCAAGAAATGGACCGGTAAGTTGGCCACCAAGATCATGCGATTTGACGCCTTTAGACTATTTTTTGTGGGGCTACGTCAAGTCTAAAGTCTACAGAAATAAGCCAGCAACTATTCCAGCTTTGGAAGACAACATTTCCGAAGAAATTCGGGCTATTCCGGCCGAAATGCTCGAAAAAGTTGCCCAAAATTGGACTTTCCGAATGGACCACCTAAGACGCAGCCGCGGTCAACATTTAAATGAAATTATCTTCAAAAAGTAAATGTCATGGACCAATCTAACGTTTCAAATAAAGAACCGATGAGATTTTGCAAATTTTATGCGTTTTTTTAAAAAAAAAAGTTATCAAGCTCTTAAAAAATCACCCTTTACTTAGAATCATGTTTTATACCCTACACCTTAGGAATATTCATTAGAGAATATATAAAGGATCGTAAAGGATATATATTCTGGGTAGTGGTAAAATTCTAAGACGACCTTCCCCCCTGGCAAGATTCAAATTTTCCGTATGTGTCTAATAGTTACAGATCGAATTAAACCGGGCGACATCGATGCAGAGGGAAAATGACTGAAAATAGTCCCTAATATTTAGAGCATTTACACATTTGTTTCGAAAATGTCCGTCTTAAATTCAAATTTGATGCATACATTCGTTCCCCTTATAGCGAGAACACGAACCAAAAATTAATTTTTACGAAATTCATACTTATTACGGGTAAAATTTTACAAAAAGGGATAAAAATAGTACCGATCAAAAGACAACAGCTAAAAGTATGAAGTGCAGTGTGTACATTCCTCTAATTGTGTAGACACGTGAAAAATCAATTTGATTTTTCGAAATTCGGTGTATGTTTACTACTGACTATGTAGAAGCGCAAAATAAGGATTTTGTAAAATTTGTACTTTTATAAGGAAAAGTGTGCGAAAGGGGATAACAATGTGGCACCTATCAAACGGTTGCAGCTAGAATCATAAAGTTCGGTGTGAACATTCATCTGACTATGTAGACTAGAATAATGAAATTAGGTATATATATTCCACTGTGATTTTGGTTTACTAAATTCCGACTTTTATAGGAAATTGTGTAGGAAAAGTACCAACCAGACGGCTGTAGCTGGAATCATGGAATTGCAATTTGCGAAATCTATCCTGAAGGGGATAGTTTTTCACTAACAACGACTGATATCATACCATTAATATTTAGGAAAATTATTTGATAAACAAATATCGCAATTTGTCTGTTTACTAGTTTAATCTGAATTTAGATGGACAGATCTATTTTTGTAATCAATATACAGATTTCAATTATTGTCAGATCCCAGCGCCTTTGAGTTTGAGGAATATCGATTCATATTTAAATATAGGCCTCATAAAAATGTCACCGCCATTTTTATACCCTCCACCTCCAGGAATGGGGTATACTAACTTTGTCATTCTGTTTGTAACACCTTGAAATATCGACCTGAGACCTTATAAAGTATATATATTCTTGATCGTCATAAAATTCTAAGACGATCTAGCCATGTCCGTCCGTCCGTCTACCCGTCTGTCCGCCCGTCTGTTGAAAGCACGCTAGCATCTAAACGAAAGGACGCCCAAAGTTTTGCATAAATACGTCTTATAGTCGTAGATCGGTTGGGATTGAAACTGGGCGAAATCGGCCCAAAGGGAAAAAATTTTCCCTCACAAGAACTGAAAAAATCCATAATAACGCCTAATATTTTAGAGTATTTAAGCATATTTTTTCTATATGTCTGCTTGTACTTATTTGATATTGGGTATGTGCTTCCCCCGATAACAAAAACGTGCACCATTAAACGATTTTTATTCGTAGGGGGTGAAATGGGGCAAAAAGGGATAAAAATGGTACATATTAAACGACAACAGCTAGAAACACGAAATTTGCTGTGCACATTCCTTGGACTAAAAATTGGACTAAGCGGATGGACCATTTGAGGCGCAGTCAAGGTCAACATTTGCATGAAATAATCTTCAAACATTAAATTATATGGACCGTACTATCGGTAAAATAAAGATTTCATGCATATTTCTGAATTTTATGTGTTTTTTTTTGAAAAACTTTCCTATAGCTTTTAAAAAATCATCCTTTATAATGCTTCTATGGACACGACCTAGCTTAAAATGCACACTTTCCGGGGAAGGAACATTTCAATAGAACTCACCGTCCTGTAGTACAGACTGCTTAAATTAGTTTTTTTAACTTACCTGAAATTAAAACAAGAGAAGAGACACAAATTAGTAAATTTTATTTAAAAGTTGTAAATTAATAATTAAAAAAAAAATAATTAATTAAATTTCCAAAGCTTGTGCGGCCACTGTTATGCTTTGTCAGTACCGTGACTGGCTTTCAATACATATGTACAATCAAACACAGGTCCGCACACGCACACTTATTAAGCAAACAAATGAAGCGAATTTTTCTTCATTGTCGAACAAACAACCACCAAAATGCCCCCCGTTTTGTTGCCCTAAAATGGCAACCAACAAATACAATTTATTTGAAAATAAAAAACAACTTTGGCAGCAGCAACAACAAAAACCTGTAACGTTTTTTTTTGGTTTCGTTCAAATTCAACGCACCAGGAACAACCAGGAATAGCACAAAAACATGAGGCTACACAATACACACACACATGCATATACATACACATTCACATATACAACACACAGACAGACATCTTTTGGCGAACATAATCACATGTTTTGGGGCATTCTTCTTGTGTGGAATGTGGCGGTTTCTCATGGTTCAGACAGCGACAGCGTC
Organism: Polietes domitor; assembly: GCA_947397865.1. Taxonomy (NCBI): domain Eukaryota; kingdom Metazoa; phylum Arthropoda; class Insecta; order Diptera; family Muscidae; genus Polietes; species Polietes domitor. Next base: position 46,509,810 of record OX377619.1, on the reverse strand, counting down.
TGTTGTAATGGCATGAATATGTGGGTATTTGTAAGGATATGTCTGTCTGTCTCTCTGTTTGTATGTGTGTGTGTGCGCTGGGCTGTGTGTTTCCTTAATTTGCTATTCTATTCATAATAAATAAAAAAATAACCGGTCATATAGAGAAAAATTTGCCCCTGGGGAGCCTTTAACGATGGCATAATGACGATATGTTTAAATGCAACACCACCAACCAACCAACCAACAAACAAACAACAATAACAACAACAACAGGAACGACAACGACGTTAGGAACAAAAAAACAAACGTCTGCCATTTGTAGCTGCTCTTCATCTCCGTTACAGCACATCACAGTATTCGGCAATAAGCGGTAGCTGTGCTAGAGCTGAAGAAGCTTTTTTTATAAAGTGGATTAGAAAAATTTGAATTAAAGAAATTGGATACAATGTTCTGAGACGAGGGTGGTCTCAGAGCTACCTAACACTAAGCAGATGGCCACAAAAATTTAAAAAATTAAAAAATGTTGTAGATTCGACCCAAAAATTAATTGAAAAATATTAAATTGAGAATAATTTCATGTGTGAATCTCAATAATGAAATCCACATGCTGTGTGAACAAGGTTTCACGTTGCTTCACGACACAAAAATATTTACGGCTATATCTCTGAAACAATAAAAAAATATAAATTCAGGATTGTAGACACACCTCCACATTCGATTCTTTCTTATTGAATCCCTTCTAGTAAATTTAAGTTTTTATACCCTTCACCACCAGGATGAGGGTATGCTAACTTTGTCATTCCATTTGTAGCAGCTTGAAATAAAGACCAGAGACCCTATAAAGTATATATATTGTTGATCGTCATAGAATTCTAAGATGATCTAGACATGTCCGTCCGTCCGAAAATACGCTAGCATCTAAACGAAATGTCAAAATTTTCCATAAATGTCTCTTATATTCGTAGATCGGTTGGGATTGAAACTGGGCGAAATTGGTCTAAAGGGGAAAATTTTTTCCCTCACAAGAACTGAAAATACCCATAATAATCCCTTATATTTTGCAGTATTTAAGCATGTCTTCACAATGTGTCTGCCTGTCCTTACTGGATATCGGGTATGCGCATACCCCCTATAACAAAAAGGCGCACCATAAAGAGCTTCCTATTTGTAGGGGGTGAAATGGGACAAAAAGGGATAAAAATGGTAGCTATCAAAAGACGACTAGAAACACGAAATTCAGTGTGTACATTACTCTAATGTAAAAGTATTTTTTCCAAATTAGTACTTTAAAGGGGTAGAATGGGAAAAGAGGGATAAAAATGGTACCAACCAAACGGCAGTCCCTAGAATACTCAAATCCGGTGTATACATTCCTCTGATTGCATAGACACGTAAAATACACGGATTTTTCAAAATTCGTACTTTTTGGGGTTAAAATGAAAAAGGGGGATAAAAATAGTACCAATCAAATGACCGCAGTTATAGTCATGAAATTTGGTGTAGACATTCCTCTGACTGTGTAGACAGGGAAAATAAATGGATTTTTCGAAATTCGTATTTTTTGGGGTTAAAATGGAAAAAGGGGATAAAAATAGTACCAACCAAATGACTGCAGCTAGAGTCGTGAAATTCGGAGTATACATTCTTCTGACTGTGTAGACACGAAAAATATTTTTTTTTTAAATTCGAACTTTCAAGGGATATAATGGGTACAGAGGGTTACAAATAGTACCAACTAAACGGCTACAGCTAGAATGGCGAAATTCGTTGTGTTCATTCCTTCAATTGTGTAGACACATAAAATAAAGAGATTTTAGAAAGTCGTACTCTTATGGGGATGAAATAGGAAAAAGGGGATAAAAATGGTACCAACCAAATGGCCGCAGCTAGAATCATGGAATTTGGTGTATACATTACTCTGACTGTATAGACACGCAATATTAAAAAGATTTTTCCAAATTTGTACTTTTTTACTTTTGCGGCAAAAATTGGTTGAATCATGAAATTAGGTTATTTTGCACTATGTACGTGAGATAATCGATTTTCAAAGTGTGTACTTTTGCAATCAAAATAGAATGGAAATACAACCAACTGTAGCACCAACTATCTACCAATATTAGTGACATTTAAGCTTTTTTGAAAGTATAAATATATAAATATAAATATAAATATTTATAAATATTTATTTTTTTTGAATTGACTTGATGTATTATTTCGATATATTTAGTGTAAACGTATTGGTAGCCTTGCCGTGGTTTGAGGTAATACAAATATTATATTTATTTATAAAATTATTTTTTCAATATTTGTATTTGTTTTGGTTTGCCTATATTAAAGAAATATATTTCCTTGTAATATTACTGCACTTCTACGAAAATCGACAGCCTCTGTGGAATGCAATCCATGGTGGAGGGTATATAAAGTTCGGCGCGGCCAAATTTAAGGCCGTCTTTACTTGTTTTTGAATCATGAAGTTTCAAATGATTTTCAAAATTTGTACTTTTGGAATTAAAATCGACTGGAAATACAAGCTTTTTTGTCTTTTATTTACTTTTGGAATTGTCTTGAAGTATTATTTCGATATATATATAGGATCCGCCATCTAACGTTTTTTTTTTCAATTATTCAACCGTTGGACTATTATTTGTGGGGTGCCCTCAGCAGCCATTTGAATGAAATTATTTTCCATTATTAACCGGAAGGATTGTACTTTCAAATAAAAAAAAAATTTGAGAAAATATTCAATAGTTTTTTTTAGCATTTTCAAAAAAAAAGTTATTTGGCGGAACCTATATATATATTATAAACGTATTGATAGCCATACCTTTATTTATAAAAATTATTATTATTTATAAAAATATTTTTTCAACAAATTTACATTTTCCGTTTTTACTTGTTTTTTTTATTGTTTTCACACAAACAAAATATAAATTTAGTCTGTCGAGCAGGCAAGGACAAACCATCTGAGATATTCTAGGGATAAGAACACGCTGTGTCGATGCGAGTTCTCCACAAAATCACTGTGCACCACTGTGCCATTAACGACGTTGCCGACAACGTCCTTTCTGTGTTCTTCTGTCGCACACAATAGTCCTCTGTTTAATGAGGTAAGCGGAAGTAAATCTCACAAAATGAAATAAAAAAAATATTTCCAACTCATGCTCAACACACAAACACACAGCCCGGCACTTTTTTATTAAATGGCAAATTTCATTTTATATCAAATATGTTTTTTCGTTCTCATCCTCCAACTCCACACACACACAGACGCACACACACCCAGTTTTTATGTTAAACACACCACCATAGCCAGCAACATTCGTCGCCCCCTACTCATCATCCTCTTTTTCCTCTGTTCAACATCATAAGAGGCGGATGTTGTGAACAAAAAAAGAAGAAGACGAAAGAAAAGGTTTTGAATTTTCGCTTTTTATTATTGAATTTTTCTGTTGAAAAGGATATTTTTATGGCTGCGATATTTTTTCTTCTCCTCGGTTCGTTTCGAATAAATGGTCATAAAAATGGTTGTTGTGGCGCTCCCCCATCCTTATTAAGGAAGTCATAAAAAGGCTCTTCAGAATTTTTATTAACGACATTTAGGCAGAGGGAAAAATATGGAGACGAACGAAAATTCACGATTCTTGAAAAATATTGATTTCATTTTCGTCGTCACAGTGCTACTGACAGCAATGATGTTCAGATGCTGGGTATCAGTAAGTTTGGCGGTAAATAGTTAGTCTTTAAAGGCTTTCAATTTTTAGGGTGGCATTTATTTTTAGGGTGGAATAAAGGTGCATGAAATGAATGTCGGATAAATGTAGAAAAAGGTTTCTTGAACTTTGCGTCATATTTAAATTTCTTTTGAAAATGAATATACAAAACTAGTTGATAAGCGTTTCTTTGAAGGAAACTTCTTTTTCTTTTTAAATATCGATGTGATTTTATATCGAAAAAAATTATTTATTATTTTGATTTTCAATATGATTTTTTTTTTGCTCTTATATGTCTTTTTTTGCTTGTGTGATGGGTTGGATGGTTGAAAAAAGCTAATTTCAATGAAATATTTCTATCAAAACAAATTTTCAAAAATATTATTTTGTGTTGACTTTTTTGGACTTAGCCATAAGCACAATTTTGACTTACACTGGATAATTATTCATACTAAGTCCAAAATTTTTAATACATTTTTTCCAAAATTTGTTTTCATATACACATAGATATTGCTGTTGCCGTCAGTTTTAAAAAATATTATTTTATTTTGTGTGAAATTTTAAATTTTTATTTACATTTCAAAAGTGAAAACTTAATTTTATCTACTCAATTATTGTTGTCTTCTGGTCCTGGATCGAAATTAATGAATGGCGGTTATTTTCCTAAAAAATTCAAATTTTTGGTCTTTAGTTTCCCCGCTTAGTTATCCAGTCTTAAAGAAAAACAAGTTAAAACGGCGCTAAGTTCGGCCGGGCCGAACCTCCACCATGGATTGCATTCCACAGAAGTTGTCGGTTTTTGTAGAAGTGCGGTAATATTACAGGAAAAATTATAATTTTTTTAATATAGCAAAACCAAATACAAATATTGAAAAAATAATTTTATAAATAAATAAATAAATAAATAAATAAATAAAATATAATTATAAATATTTTCATTATTTCAAACCATTATTTATTTCAAATCAAAAATAAATATTCCTATATTTATATTTTCAAAAAGCTTAAATACCATAAATATTGGTTTAATTCCAAAAGTACAAATTTTGTTAATCCATTATATGATTCACCAATTTTAGCCGTAAAAGAAAAAGTACGAATTTGGAAAAAAACTTTATTTTCCGTGTCTACGCAGTCAGAGGAATGTATTCTCCGAATTGCATGACTCAAGCTGCGGTCATTTGGTTGGTACTATTTGTATCCCCTTTGCCATTGTAACACCAAAAAGTATGAATTTCGAAAAATTCGTCTATTTTCCGTGTCTACGCAGTCAGAGGAATGTACACTCCGAATTTCATGCTTCTTGCCGCGGTCATTTGATTGGTACTATTTTTATCCCCTTTTTCATTTTAACCCCAAAAAGTATGAATTCCGAAAAATCTGTTTATTTTAAGTGTCTACGCAATCAGAGGAATGTATACGCCGAATTTCATTATTCCAGGTACAGCCGTTTGGTTGGTACCATTTTTATCCCTCTATTCCCATGTTACCCCTTAAAAGTACGAATTTGGAAAAAATACATAATAATATTATGTATTTACTCAATTAGAGGAATGTACACACCGAATTTCCTGTTTCTAGCTGTTGTCGTTTAATATATACCATTTCTATCCCTTTTTTGCCCCATTTCACCTCCTACAAATTAGAATCACTTTATGGTGCACGTTTTTGCTATAAGGGGAATGCACATACCAAATATCAAGCAAATATAAACAGACAAATTAAAAAAAACAGACGGACGGACATGGCTAGATCATCTTAGAATTTTATGACGATCAAGAATATATATACTTTATAGGGTCTCTGGTCGATATTTCAAGGTGTTACAAACGGAATGACAAAGTTAGTATACCCCCAACCTGGAGGTGGAGGGTATAACAACCATAATATTTCATGAATTCAGATGTGAAAAATTGGTAATACCCCAGATAAAAAATTTTAATTCGAACGAAGCAGAACAATTGCGTAATCGACTTTGGGCATACCCCACAGGAGAAACTCTTTAAGTCCCTTTGAAAGCCGGCAACGCAAAAAACCGGCTTTGTCAATCCACAATATTGTCATCAAATTTTTTTGATAATTTTATTCATAGAAAAACATAATTTTATATGTAATAGAAGTCAACCCTAATAACTGTCTGAAAAAAAATTATGTGTTTATGTTTACAAAATACAAATTTCAAAATAGTTTTTGTAAAAACATTTCTTGAATTTGCTGTGCTAAATCGTGCCGAGTGACCCATTCTTACAGTGCGGAATAAAGAAGAATGTTTGTTTACGCGTATATATGACAAATTTTGTTCCATAAGTGAGCAATTTGTGTCAATCTGTGAAAAAATGTTTTCCTTATTTCAGTTGAAATAGATACATATGTTAAGATATGAATGTATGTGTATTTATTCGTTATTTATAATAGAAAATAAAATTTCTATCTATAAAACGTGGATATCAATCATTTTTTCTCTTTTGAATGTACACGAATAGGTTTTTATAATCGTCCAGATTTGACATTTGTGACGGTTGACTTTGTGTTCTGGAAACCCAAAAGTACAGAAAAGCAAACGAAAGCTTTTCTGTTTTACTCAAAAATTTACATTCGTTATACGGAAACGCAAATCAATTTTCGTTTGTCGTTTTGACGAATACAATGAGTGATTAGTCATCCGGAAACAGATATTTTTTATTTTTGTATAATAACTATTATTCAAGAGAGAAACAACAAATTCAGTAACTGGGATCTACGTAGGAAGGCGAAAATCAAAGTGAAGTCTAAATATTCTTTAATTTGTTTTGGAACTAAAATTTGTTTGAATATATCATTCATTTCATCGAGTACAAAAAACTGTATTTATTATTCAAAATATTTTTTTAATTTAACCAGAATCTGCAGGATAATGCTTTTATTAAATATCTTGTTAAATTATGAACCCCAAAACAAATTTGAAATCATTTTTAGATCTATACTTTGTCAAGTAGTATATCAAATTTTCTATATATATCAAAGAAATAATGGGGTACTGAAAGGGTCTAACATTGTTTTTCGTAAATTTCCGTCTTAAAATTTAAGATACACACCATTCATTATCCTTATTTGCCTTTAGAGCAAACCAAAAAGTTATTTTTGCAAAATTCATATTTTGAGGGGGTGAAATGGGGCAAAAAGAGATCCATTCCCCTGTGATTTTAATTATCGAAAATCCGACTGTTGTAGGAAATGGTATAGGAATCGTTCCAACCAAACGGCTGGTGCCAACGAAAGGAAATTGTCCATCGTCCCTGAACAAAAGAGCTTAGCTATATTGGTGGTACTGGCCTTCAGAATTATTTATTTTTTGTTCAATATAATAATAATTAAACGTCACAGTCTATTTAAAACAGTAATAGTTAAGTAATATCAAAATTTGTATTACAAATATTATAATTTTTCTAATATGGCGCCTAACTTAATACCTGTTTACTCGTTAATATTAAAAATTAGTCAATTTTTTGGTAGATTTCTCATATGAAAAATTACACAATTTTTGATTTTGCTTTTATTTTTGGGCATAATTTCATTTTTGATTTTGGGCCATTTAAATTTGGTTGATTTTGCATTTATTTTTGGGCATACATTAATTTTAATCCACTTTCATTTTGGTGATTTTGCATTAATTTTTGGGCATATATTAATTTTTGGGCATAAATTAATTTTTAATTTTGATCCACTTTCATTTAGATGATTTTGTATTTATTTTTGGGCAATTTTTCAATCATTTCATGTCACCGTCCTAGTATGTCGTTCCTTGTCTTTTCAGTTTCTAAAATGAAATTTTTCCCTGCAACCAAAATAAGGTGAATTTCTATGCAACCTCCTTATGAAATATGTAGCAGTCTTGGGTTATACTTGAATTCAGAATTACCGACTCCATGACCACAAACGTCCATTGTAACTATTCCAAAATTTCTCAAATAACCATAATATCGGGTGGTCTACGAGACAATGTAAAATCCAGTTACTTCAAATACAGGCCATATCCGTCCCTGCTGTATGGAGACGTCTTGAGTCTCGTACATTTGTCCATCTAATGTTTTTTTTTTCGAAGTACAGATCCCCAGTGATATCCCAATTTTTATGAAATTTGGAAATAGAAATGGAAAGCGGCCGATCACATACAAGCCTAATCGTGTGACGTATAAATATGGTTCCAAAAAATTCAATTTTTGGGATAATGAGACAATATAAATTCCAGAAAAGAAATGCCAATTTTAAAGGTGAACGGATGTATTTTGTATATGACTCCTCAAGCTAAAAGAATTGTGACCCATTTCAACCTAAATTTTATTTAAAACGAAACGATTTTGTTTTTCATTTCAGCAAACAGAAAAGACGTTTCAACTTTCCCCACTACTTCCCACATGGAAAATTAGTTTTTGTTCACAAATCCCCTCAGTCTGAAATGAAACTGTCCCTCCTTGCAACCACATCATCCACCTCTTCCTCCTCCTACTCCACTGGAAGTTTCCATCGAAAGGCAAGAATTCACCAAAAACTTTTGCCTATAGCAGAGCAGTGCGGAGAAAAATGGAATTGTGTGAAGTTTTGCGAAAGTGGGTTAAAAATTTAATTGAAAATCGATTCTTTAATATGATTGTAGTTTCGTTCGTACCTCTCGCTCTCTTCCCCGAGAACGACCAAACGTAAGAAGCAGAAGCACAAGTTTCCGCCACCAAACCGAACCAAAATCCACAGCAAACGAGCATTTGTATTCCATTTGCATTCATTGTCTATGCAATTCATACCTTAATTTGCATACGGAACTCCCAACAAAAAACACATACAAACACACACACACGCACACAACTTTCTGTGCTCGATATTTTTTAAGGTCATTAAAGTTTGTGCTGTACGCTCCAGTATTCGGGGTATGTCTGTAGAACAAAAACTCTGGCGGATGGCGAGGAGACTGCGGGGAGAAATTTGCAGGTATTTTCTAGTTTAGGGGCGGTTATTTTCAACTTCTTCTTCGTCTTTTAGTAGGACACCGACCGACTCCGACCGACAAAGTGCAGTTTGGCTTAAAAATTCGATAATTAAAGTTTGGAATATTCCTCTTGGGTTCGTTTTTGCCTGCCACGGAACACCCAAACTTTGTCTGTGTTTCTCGCTGTATGCACGTGTGGCATTGTAATTAGGGTTAAAATCGTATTATGGCTATTACTGTTTTGTTGAAACTATTTAAATATTTGGTTGAGTGATTGAATGTAATGGCGGTGAATAAATTCTGGGGATGAAACCTACTGCAGTGTAATGGCTACAATGAATTGCGGTTTGTCACAAAGCAAGCTAAAAATCCGTTTGTATTTGATAGCACTTTGGCAGTCAGGAGGGTAATTAAAATTCGCAATACTTCTGGCGATGAAGAAATGTTTTCGGTGAGGTTATTGATTCAAGGACGGTTTAATACGGTCACCGAAGTTGCTATAGGCGAATATATTTCGAACGATACCTTCCATAAGGATAAAGTGGAGTAGAATCACCCCTGACCAGAGCTATTAAATTTGTAGCTTTTGTAAAGGTCTTTAATCAGTTTGGCGGCTAAAATCTCGGTTTATCGACATTATGATCAATGGAAAGAAAGAATAGCCAATTTCGATTGCTTGAACTAATCTGAGTTTGAACGACATTTAGCCAATGTCGACCATGAACAATGTCGTTATGTAGTAACGTAATTTGACTTTGAAAGACAGAATAACATTCATTATAACCTCCACTAGGGTATTACGTCTTTTTGCATCTGTTTGTAACACCCAAAACGAAGCGAGATAGACACATTGTTAATAATACCGATAGACATAGAATCACTTTTTGATTCGACAATGTCCGTCTGTCTGTCCATCTAATCTTGTAATCACGATACGGGTCGCAATTGTAATCAGAATCAAATGATACTTTGCGCAAAGAAGTTTTTCGTTATTTAATTTGAAGAAGTCGGTTCAGATTTAGATATAGTAGCCCCCACACGAATTTCTCCTTCTTTTCGCTCTTTTTTTCAAACTTTGCAAGGCATCTTATGTTTCAACTGGGAATACCTACGCTGAAAATGGGTCAGATCGGTTCAGATTTATATATAGCCCTCATACAATTTTCGCTCCCGATGTGATTTTTTCTCCTCTAGAATCCACATATTTTAAAAGATCTTCTTCAAATTTGGCAAAATATGTTATATTTCAACTATCACCACATATAGTGAAAATGAGTTGAAATATGAATCTTATATTTCAACTAGAAAGATCTAAATTGGGTCAGATCGGTACATATTTATATTTATATATTTATTATATATATATAGCTACCATACGAATTTCGCTCCCGGCTTGACTTTCAGGTCGGATCACATCGGTCTTTTATTAGGACACATACAAAAATCCTTCCCGATTTCACTTTTTTACCGCCCGACTTTAGCCTTTCCTTACTTGTTATACCCTCCACCTAAGGATAGGGATACATTAACTTTGTCATTCCGTTTGTAACACCTTCAAATATTCGTCGGATAACCCATAAAGTATAAATGTTCTGGGTCGTGGTAAAATTCTAAGGCGATATAGCCATGCCCGTCTGTCTGTCTGTCTATTGAAAGCACGCTAGCTTCCGAATGAAATAAGCTAGGACGTTCAAATTTCTCCTAAATGTGTCCTATGGTTGCAGATCGGGTTGGGATTGAAAGTGGGCGAAATCGGGCGAGAGGGAAAAATTTTTTCCTCACAAGGACTGAAAATACCCCTAATAACCCCTAATATTTTATAGTATTTAAGCATGTTTTTCACTATGTCTGCCTATATTTGCTTGATATTGGGAATGCGCTTTAGCCTTATAATAAAAACGTGCACCATAAAACGATTTTTATTCGTAGGGGGAGAAATGGGACAAAAGGGATAAAAAAGGTATATATCAAACGACAACAGCTAGAAACACGAAATTCGCTGTGTACATTCTTCTAATTGAGTAGATACATAATATAAAAGTATTTTTTCCAAATTCGTACTTTTAAAGGGTAAAATGGGAATAAAGGGATAAAAATGGTACCAACTAAACGGTTGCGTAAACACGTAAAATAAACGGATTTTTCGAAATTCGTACTTTTTGGGGTTAAAATGGAAAAAAGGGGATAAAAATGGTACCAACTAAACGACTGATGAAATTCGGTGTGTACATCCCTCTAATTGCGTAAACACGTAAAATAAAGAGATTTTAGAAAGTCATACTCTTAAGGGGGTAAACTAGGAAAAAGGGGATAAAAATGGTACACAAAGTAAAAAGAAAGAAAATTCGTACTTTTTATTTTACGGCAAAAATTGGTTGAATCATGAAGTTAGGCTATTTTGCACTAAGCTCGATACGTAGATTTATTGGGAGCCTTGCCTTATAATCATATTTTATTTATTTATAAAATTATTTGTTCAATATTTGAATTTGTTTTGGTTTGGCTATATTACAAAATTATATTCTCCTGTAATATTACTGCACCTCTACGAAAATCGACAGCCTATAAAGTTCCGCCCGGCCGAACTTAACTCCGTTTTTTTTTTGTTTTTCTTCTTCATTTTCAGGTTTATGTTTGACATATGCAAAATGGAACGCTATACGCTCGAAAAAACTTGGGAAATATTAAAAACCTAATTCCAAATTAGGGAACCTTCAACGCAAATTTTCAGAAATGTATGCGGAATTTTTGAGAAGAGATCGGCCTTTAGTTCAGCCGGCATGAAGCTCATTTTCATCTCGGTGGCTATGCCAGTAAGCAAAATTGCCACATATGGGGTTCAGAAAACCCACACGTGACTATTGAGAAGCTAATGCATCTACAACGAGTCACTGTTTGGTATGGATTTTTGGGCTGTAGTGAAAAATTCTGTTGATCGCATGAGGTGCCGAGCTAAACATGGTAGTCATATGAAATGAAAACCAAAAAGGCAGGGTGGAAATCATTATAGTGGTAGTCTGCAGCCAAGTAATAAATATCGCCATGCCATTTGTAAATAAATTTGCATTCTATTAAATATATAATATTCGAAAAACAATCCGTACTTTTTTATAATCGATTCAAATTTAAAGTATTGCATGAGCCACCCTATCTATACCCACGATTAACAGTAGCTGAGGGCCGGGATTTATCGACAAAAGTAGACGAAAGTTTGTGTAAGCACGCATTTCTGTATACTCCACAATGAAACTTACTAGAAATTTTAAATAGTTAATTCCATTTTGGTGCTGACACATAATCTTTTAGAACTGGTAGACAACTTAAAGCGTTCGCAAGTCAAGTTCTCACACCTAACCATAAGCCATGTTTACTTCCAGTGAAGCTCATACCTAAGGTGACCATCCATCCCACTATTCGCGGGACTATCCCGCTTTTTGATGGCCAGTACCGCATAATCCCGTTTTTCCAGTTTTTTTAATTATTTTTGGTAAATTATCTATTACAAATTGTCACTTAAACAATTTTTGGTAATCGACAAAATTCTACAAGTTCTAAAATATTAATTTAATTGCCCTTACTCTATATTTAGGCTCTAGTTTTAAGGGAACATTTGAGATTATTAATAGTAATTTAATCCATACTTTAATAAAACGTAATTCAATGCTGCGTTGTTCAATTGATTAATTAACTTGAGGCCTTTGACCAATTTTAACTATTTACAATCCTAACAGTTCACACAATCAGGGGAGCCCGAAGTTCATGATTCCAGATACAGTTAAATTTTTACGATCCCGCTTTTTTTCTACAAAATCCCGCGAAATCCCACTTTTTGAATTCATAAATCCCGCTTTTTGCCCAATAAGAGATGGTCACGTTACTCATACCCCACCCTACCATCACATTTGGAGCCATCTGTGTAAAAGCAGACAATATACACAAAAATATATTGGTTTATTTTTTAATAGCTAAAATTCTGATACAAAAACAATGTCTATATGTAAACGATTGATGTATAAATACAGAAGTGACACTATATATAAAGGGTCAGCCATCTAACGTTTTTTTTTTCAACTATTCAACCGTTGGACTATTATTTATATATATATATATAGGGTGTTTTTTATTGGGGTATAGAACTTTAAGTTGGCATCACTTTTTTAACTGGCGGCCATTTTGTCAGCTGTCAACTGATTAATATTTAGTTTGGTTTGCCATTTCATCATGAACAGGTTGACAAAAGAACAACGCTTGCAAATCGTGCAAATTTATTTCGAAAGTAATGGTTCAGTTGGCGAAGTTCACCACAAGCTCCGTCCATTTTATGGTCGACATAATCGTCCATCAGAGCAATTAATTCGGTTAACCATGGATCGTTTTCGCACTACGTTTACTCTATGTGATAATACGCATCCGCAGAGACGTCGAACAGTGCGCACCGAATAAAATATTGCCGCTGTAGAGCAAAGTGTTGAAGAGGACCCGAATGAATCGATTCGCCACCGTGCACAGCAATTGGAGCTTTGTCCATCAACTTTATGGAAGATTTTGCGCAAAGATCGTGGCTTGCGACCTTACAAGATCCAGCTTGTGCAAGAATTAAAGCCGCGAGACCATGCAATGCGTCGTGATTTTGGTGTATGGGCCGAAAATGAGATTCATCTCGATGCTGATTTTCATCACAAAATTTTGTTCAGTGATGAGGCTCATTTTTGGTTGAATGGCTACGTCAACAAGCAAAATTGCCGCATTTGGAGTGAAGAGAATCCACATGAGACCCTAGAGACGCCATTGCATCCACAAAAACTGACTGTTTGGTGTGCTCTATGGGCTGGTGGAGTCTTTGGGCCATACTTCTTCCGAAATAATGCTGGAGAGTCAGTTACCGTTAATGGAGACCGGTATAGAGCCAACCGACTATTTTGTTCCCGAATTGGATGGCATGAATGTGGATGAGTTGTGGTTCCAACAAGACGGCGCTACATGTCACACAGCGCACGTCACAATCGAATTATTGAAGGAAACATTCGATGAGCGCATAATTTCGCGGAATGGACCTGTCAATTGGCCACCAAGATCGTGTGATTTGACACCATTGGATTATTTTCTTTGGGGATATGTGAAGTCGCTCGTCTACGCAAACAAACCAGAAACGTTAGGGGACTTGTAAGCCAACATTCGTGGTGTTATTGCCAACATACGGCCCCATATGCTCGAAAAAGTGGTTGAAAATTGGACCTGTAGAATTGGCTATATTCGAGCCAGCCGCGGCGGCCACATGCCCGAAATCATATTTAAACATTAATGGCATAAAATTATCCTTCCAATAAGTTCTATACCTCAATATATAAATATATATATATATATATATATATTACAAAATTCGCTACTGAATTGATTATTTCCGGTCTAGAAATAGCATACTTCAGCTAATGTTTCAAATAGAAATTACTATAGCGAAAGTGGGTCACATCGGTTCAGATTATATATAGCTCCCGATTTGATTCTTTCCGCTCTAGAAACCACATATTTAACACTCCATAAAATTTGGGAAAGCGTCTAATATTTCAACTAGAAAACCTTTGCTAAACATGGGTCTGATCGGTTCAGATTTGTATATAGCTCCCATTCAAAGTTTGTGTTCAAATTTTCTTACTAATACAGATAGAAGTATTTAATTTGTAGTATATTCTCCTCTTATAGCTGCATCGTATATCACCCGCTTGAAATGTAATGACCTTTTTTTTTCCTACACCATAGGGTATAATGACTAAGCGTAGGGAATCATATAGTCGGCCACGCCCGACTTTAACCTTCCTTACTTGTTTGAAGTTCACTTACTTCCAAAGAAAGTGTCATAACTTCTGCATTTATCCATATATTTTTGTCAGTGCTTGCTTTAATAGCGAACATACCAGCTATTACACTATGAAATAAAATATTATATTATTTAATTTTAAATGAGGGGTTTTCACGAAGAGTACACTCGAAGAAAAGAGAAATAAAATGCAATTATGGCAAATATGTTTATAAGATTCAACACTCTAATATAATCATAATATGATATTTTGCTAAGAAACCTTAGCAGTGATGTTGTTCCGAGACATACTGTCTAGGGCATAGCAAATATTATTTTTCTAAACAAATTTGCTTTTGCGTTTTTTTCATCTTCACATCACACAAAAAGAATTTTTCCACTTGCCATAAATTATGGCCAAATAACACGTTTGCGTACATGTTATGTGCTCGTATAACACAAATTATTCACATAATTTTGCACCCCAGGCGGTGCATGTTCACAAATTATATAGCCGGCGAGCTGTACTGCATGTGTGGCAAGGCATGGCGTGGCATGTAATTTTGTAGAAATCTCCGTGTGAGCCAAATGAATATTAGGTTTCACAATTTACCTAGATTTTTCTCCCTTTTGACACACATTACGTGGTGGCCATAATTTACGCCAAATGGAAATCAATGCAAAACTGTAGTGCAGTGCAGCAGAGACTACGCCCCATGCCACATGTCTACTCTATCAAGGAGCCTAGCAAGAGGCGTAAACACTTTAAACTGTTGTAGTTGTGTTTGGCAATATAAGAGAGCCGACGACGTGGCAGAAATGGGTGATTTGATTTTGATTGTCCCCAAGCACGGGATTAGGGAATTTAAAATTAAAAAAAAAAAACAGAATTTCTGCTGTAGGTCAATTTATGACGACCATAAAATCATTGGATGGTGGCAGAGGGAATTAAATTATTGTTTGTATTTAACATTTAAGCATTTAAGCATTTTATGGAAACAACGCAAGCAAACCTGTGGCAGAAATAGCTTGAGCATGTTAAATATAAATTTATTGTTCTTCCTCACGACAGTCTTTTATTTAAAGAGTATTGGTCAGAGCTGCCTCATTTCATAAGAGATTTTGATTATAGCTAAGTTTAGTTAATCCGCTTTAGCATAATGACTATTCAAGAAAACAAGTGAAAATGATTTTCGGTTCCACACAGTACAGGGGAGTCGATACTGAGTGGACATAATGTTTATTTGTTAACAAGGTGGACGTGGTAATTAGGGGAAAAACGTGCTCGCATGATAGTATTTTTTATCTCACGGCTATACGACAGAGTGCAACAGTTTGAACCGATTTCAAGATAAATCTTTGAAGAATAAATTGGTGTACCCAGATTATTTAGTGTTATCACAAAAGTGATTTTGACTGCAAATGTGACCTTTATGTAAAAACAATTTCAATTTCTTGATTTTCAATTAAAGCCGACAAAATTTACTTTAAAAACTCTTAGAGATGCTTGATTGTGCGATCCTGTCATTTAAATGTACTCCCATTTTAGAAATATAGGTCCAATAACTCCCGCTTGTATTTTCAATTATAGGTAATTATGATGGCTACGAATTTTGAGAATATCTCTTGCACATAGAAGCAATGGTTCAGGAATAGTCAACTAAAAAGATAAAAAGGTTTTGCTAAAAAATAAGAAGAAATTGGAAACAAATGTTTTGTTTTATTTCCTCATAGCTAACATTTTAGCAATAAAAAAAATTCAGTTTGTAAATTATCTATATATAAATATAGTAGCTAAGACCCTCTTTGTAGAAGTAAACGATTTTGAAAAAGTCATGACTTTTAACATTTTTGATTAATAGCGTTAAATCAAATTAGATAACAGAATATTTTCTTTCTATTTCAAAGTAGTTAGGTTCCTATTGAAGAAAACAAGGCCTATTTGTCCTAAGAAAATCTATGGGTAAATGCAGAAGTTATGGCCCTTCTTGTGGAAGTACATATCGTCTTCATGTATGCCTAATTAATTTAAGCAAAAACTCGGTTAAAATTGGCATTTTCTTACCCTTATAATAAGGTTCATAATTTCTTTATTTATAAATAAATTGCATTATTCGCTAAGATGCCAGCTATCATTAATAAATTATGCTATATAAAAAATAAAACAATTATTAGGTGTGATTTTTAAAACGGGTATTCGGAAAGTGAGTTGTGCTGCTCATTCGTTTGTGAGAATCATTTACTTAAAGACGCCGGGTTTGTTGTTGAAAAGTCGCTGCGAAGCCATCTGATGAAGTAAGGAAGGTTAAAGTCGGGCGTGACCGATTATATGATACCCTACACCTAGTCAATATATCCTGTGGTGTAGGGTATAAAAGGGTATATCTATACTACAAATTTCATACTTCTATCTTTATTTGTAAAGAGTGATTTTTTTGAGGTTAGGATTTTCATGCATTAGTATTTGACAGATCACGTGGGATTTCAGACATGGTGTCAAAGAGAAAGATGCTCAGTATACTTTGACATTTCATCATGAATAGACTTACTAACGAGCAACGCTTGCAAATCATTGAATTTTATTATCAAAATGCGTGCTCTGTTAAGAAAGTTCAGAAAGAAAGAAATTGTGTTCAGCGACGAAGCTCATTTTTGGCTCAATGGGTACGTAAATAGGCAGAATTGTCGATTTTGGAGTGAATATCAGCCAGAAGCATTGCAAGAGCTACCAATGCATCCAGAAAAAGTCACAGTTTGGTGCGGTTTATGGGCTGGTGGCATCATTGGACCGTACTTCTTCAAAGATGATGCGAATCGTAACGTAACTGTGAATGGTGAGCGCTACCGTGAGATGATATCCAACTTTTTTTTGCCCAAAATGGAAGAACTGAACTTGGTTGACATGTGGTTTCAACAAGATGGCGCTACATGCCACACAGCTCGCGATTCTATGGCCATTTGGAGGGAAAACTTCGGAGAACAATTCATCTCAAGAAATGGACCGGTAAGTTGGCCACCAAGATCATGCGATTTGACGCCTTTAGACTATTTTTTGTGTGGCTACGTCAAGTCTAAAGTCTACAGAAATAAGCCAGCTTCCAGCTTTGGAAGACAACATTTCCGAAGAAATTCGGGCTATTCCGGCCGAAATGCTCGAAAAAGTTGCCCAAAATTGGACTTTCCGAATGGACCACCTAAGACGCAGCCGCGGTCAACATTTAAATGAAATTATCTTCAAAAAGTAAATGTCATGGACCAATCTAACGTTTCAAATAAAGAACCGATGAGATTTTGCAAATTTTATGCGTTTTTTTTTAAAAAAAAGTTATCAAGCTCTTAAAAAATCACCCTTTAAAAAAAATTTAACACAAACTTTGAATGAGAGCTATACATAAATCTGAACCGATATGACCTACTTTCAGCATAACTGTTTATAGTTGAAATATAATTTGTTTTGCCAAATTTGAAGAAAATCTGTAAAAATATATATGGTTTATTGAGCGAAAATAATCAAATCGGGGTAGACATTTGTGTGGAAGCTATATATATACATATATATCTGAACCGACCTGGCCCATTTTTACCAGAGTTGTTTCTAGTTAAAATATCGTTGTTTTTCTAAATTTATTTATATATATATATAAATATATATATCTATATATATATATCTGAACCGATCTCGTCCATTTTTACCAGATTTGTTTCTAAATAAATTTAAGTTGTTTTGCTAAATTTGAAAAAAACCTTTTGAAATATGCGGTTTCTAGACCGGAAGAAGTCAAATTGGAAGCAAAATTTGTATGTGAGCTACATATATCTAAATCTGAACCGATTTTCTTCAAATTAAATAGCGTTAGTCCTTTCCCATAAAACTTCGTTGTGCAAAGTTGCATGTAGTTCTAACCAAAATTGCAACGTGGACTTTGTTTATGATGGACAGACGGACGGACGGACAGAGAGACAGACGGACATTGCTAAATCGATTCAGAAAGTGATTCTAAGTCGATCGGTATAATTAACAATGGGTCTATCTCGCTTCCTTTTGGGTGTTACAAACAAATGCACAAACACATTATACCCTGTGGTGTAGGGTATACAAATATTTAAAGAAATCGTTTATAACTTATAATTTCTTAAGCTTCCTCCTATAAGCAATTAGAAAATATTAAAATATTTTTTCAACTTTTTAAAGATTTTTTTGCAGCCAGGAAACAATTTTTCGCAAAATATTTTTTTTTCAATTGTTAGGATACTATTCCTAAACCACTGTTTCTATGGAAAGTGATATTTACACTATTAGTACCACTAATTGGGCTTACATGAGGTGTACAAATATTAAAGATACCTTTATATTTAAGTAAAATAAAGTTGCTATGAACCATAAAACCGCGAATAATAGAAAATTTCACAAACTTTTCAATCGTAGCAATTAGTAATCCTCTTTCGATTAAACTGTGATTAAATGATTCATAAATACTCTCAAAATTAAGGAGAAAATCAGTTCTTTTCGCTCTCCTGAAAAGTTGTGTTTTCGTTCATAGGCACGTATGAATAATATAAGCCCTCGATAGGTAAGACAGCAATCTTCAAAAAAACCTGATATACCCTAAATATTGGGTGATAGTGGGTGCATTTTCACCTACAGCCGTTTAAATAGTTTGTATTTCTATCCTATTATAATTCCAAAAGTACACTTTTTTAAAATCCATTATCTCTTACGTACACATAGCAAGATAACCTAACTTCACACCGGTTGGTACAATTGTTATCCCCTTTTTCCATGTTAACCCCATAAAGTACGAATTTCGATAAATCACTTCATTGTACGTGTCTACGTAATCAAAGGATTGTATACACCGATTTTCTTTATTCTAGGTGCTACCGTTTGGTTGGTATCATTTTATCCCTTATACATTTTGCATTATAAATGGTGATTTTTTAGCTATTATCTTTTTAGCAACACTGGTTTAAACAGCTGACGCACGTTTCGTGTTTTGTTTCACTGTCAAAGATCTTCAGTTTGGTCTATAATTTAACCATAACTCGTCTCATAAACGAACAATGCTTGCAAATTATTGAATTTTATTATCAAAATGCGTGCTCTGTTAAGAAAGTTCATCGCGCGCTTCTTCCATTTTATGGTCTATTCGGGCTATTGTGACTAAATTTCGCACCAAATTTACATTGTTGGACATTAAACCACCAACACGCTTACGTAGAGTGCGAACTGAAGAAAATATCGCAG
Source organism: Polietes domitor (assembly GCA_947397865.1). Taxonomy (NCBI): domain Eukaryota; kingdom Metazoa; phylum Arthropoda; class Insecta; order Diptera; family Muscidae; genus Polietes; species Polietes domitor. Next base: position 46,490,119 of record OX377619.1, on the reverse strand, counting down.
ATGATGACCATCAATTATCGATTCGTCGCCGTTCGCAGCAATTGGGCCTCTGTTACTCAAAAACGTGGAAATGCCAAAATTGGACTAAGCGGATGGACAATTTGAGGCGCAGTCAAGGTCAACATTTGCATGAAATAATCTTCAAAACATTAAATTATATGGACCGTACTATCGATTCAAATAAAGATTTCATGCACTTTTCTGAATTTTATATGTTTTTTTTTTTGAAAAACTTTCCTATAGCTTTTAAAAAATCACCCTTTATATCCACTCAATTAGAGGAAAGTGCTCACAGATTTTCGTGTTTCTAGCTGCTGTCGATTGATAGGTACCATTTTTATCCCTTTTTGCCCCATTTCACCCCTTACAAATAAGAATCACTTTATTGTGCACGTCTTTGCTATAGGGATATGCGCATACCAAATAGCGAACAAACATATTAGGGATACTTTCAGTCCTTGTGAGGGAAAACTCCCTGTGAACCGATTTCGGTCATTTGCTTTCCAACCGATCTACAACTATAAGACGTATTCTGGGAAAATATGGACCTCCTAGCCCCTTTCGTTTAGATGCTAGCTAAATTCTGTATACGAATCGCAAACGTTCTTATTTTCCTGAATCAAAAGAAGTTGTGGAAATTTAATACTGAAGTTTAGAGGAAATTATTCAATAGTTATGAACATTTCCTACGTTTCAATATTACAACCTAATCAATTTCGGCTTTATTATGTTTTTTTCGGCATTAAATTGCCATACTTAAGCAACTGAGTCCATCACTCCCTCGCATGCCTGTTTACATTTAATAAACTTTTGAATATATTTTCTTCTACTCCCTCCTCTGTTGGCGTGTTTTGCAGCATCGTCGGGGATAATAAACATCGACTGTTTGAAAATAATATTGAAGATTTGTTCGCATTATCCAGCGCACTGATTTCCTCGCTCTCTCTGTCTAATATTGACCAAATAAACAACAAATGTTGCCCGGAAAATAACCAACAAGAACAACAACAACACCATCGTCATCATCAACAACAGCAGCAGCAGCAACAGCACAACCATAAATCCAGTAAATTTAATAAAAAGAAAGCAGAAGAATAGAAACCCCCCGCCCCCTCCCCATGGTACTTAACAACGAAAATCCATAGCATAGTTACAACGAAACGAAGGGGGAGAGGGATTGGAGCAATATCGGAAATCATCAGAAACCACATCAACGTAAAGCGATGGTTAAAGTGTAGCAGAAATTTTTGTGTAGGTTGGTCGGTTGCCGGGTTGGTTGTGCATTAAAGTTTTAGTCTGTATTATGAATGATGGCAATATTGTTAGCGCAGCTGAAAGTAACAGCTATTCAGACGCCAAAATAAAGGAAGGAATGTCAGAGATGGCCAATGAGGAAACCAGGGAAACGATAAATACCTCCCAAAAATATATAGGAAAGCAAGATGTCAGAATGTTTTGCGTGAAAGATTAAGGTCCTTCAATATTAAAAAATTATTTATTGATTGATTGTAGGCGAAAAACAGGAAGAAATTTTTCAACCATCCACCTCCAGGTTGTGGGTATAAACTAAGTTTGTCATTCCGTTTGTAATGCCTTGAAATATCTACCTGAGACCCAATAAAGTATATATATTCTTGATCGTCATAAAATTCTAAGACGATCTGGCCATGTCGGTCAGTTGAAAGCACGTTAGCATCTAACGAAAGGAGCTAGGAGGTCCAAATTTTCCACAAATCCGTCTTATAGTTGTAGCTCGGATGGGACTGCAAATGCACAAGGACTGAAAATACCCATAATATTTAGAATATTTCATCAAGTTTTTTTAATATGTCTGTTTATATTTGTTTGATATTTGGTGATTTTTATTTGTAGAGGGTGAAATGGGTCAAAAAAGGGATACAAATGGTACCTATCGAACGACAACAACAGCTGGAAACATGATATTCGTTGTGTATATTCCTCTAATTGAGTGAATACATAATATATAAGTATCTCTTCCAAATTCATAGTTTTAGGGGTAAATTGGGAATAGAGGAATAAAAATGGTACCAAACAAACGGCTGCATGTAGAGTAATTGAATTCGGTGCAGACATACCTCTGGATGGCGTAGACACATAAAATAAAGGGATTTTTCGATATTCTTACTTTTATTGGGTTAAATGGAAAAAGGGGATAAAAATAGTACCAATCAAATGGCCTGACCAGCTAGAATCATGAAATTCGTAGTATACATTCTCTGACTGTGTAGACACGGAAAATAAACTGATTTTTCAAAATTCGTACTTTTTGGGGTCAAAATAGAAAAAGGGGATAAAAATAGTACCAACCAAATGACCGTAGCTAGAGTCATGAAATTCGGAGTATACATTCCTTTGACTACGTAGACATGAAAAATAATAGGTTTTTCCAAATTCGGGAAAAGGGGATAACAATTGTACAACCCAAATGACCGCAGCTAGAATCATGAAATTTGGTGTACACATTTCTCTGACTGCGATGATATGAAAAATAGAAATGTTTTCCAAATTCATACTTTAAAGGGATACACTGGGAATAGAGGGATAAAAATGGTGCCAACTAAACGGCTACAGCTAGAATGATAAAATTCATACATCACTCCAATTGCGTAGACAGGTAAAATGAGGAGATTTTCGAAAGTCGTACTTTTAATGGGGCAAAATGGGAGCAAGGGGATAAAAATGGTACCAATCAAACGGTTGCACCAAAAGTAATTAAATTCGGAGTATATATTCCTCTGACTGGGTAGACACGAAAAATAGAAAATTTTTCCAAATTCTTACTTTCATGGGATACAATGCGAACAGAGGGATAAAAATAGTACCAACCAAACGGTTTCAGCTAGAATGATCAAATTAGGTGTACACATTTCTCTGATAAAGGGATTTTTTTCGATTCTTACATTTAGGGGGTAAAATGGAAAAGGGGATAAAAATGGTACCACCCAAATGGTGTAAACATTCCTCTGACTGCTTAGACACGACAAATAGAACAAATTAACAAATTCATACTTAAAGGGGTAAAGTGGGAATAGAGGGATACAAATTGTACCAAACAAACGGCCGCATCCCTCTAAATGCGTGGACACGTAAAATATTAAGATTTTCGAAAGTCGTACTTTTAAGAGGGTAAAATGGGAAAAGAGGGATGAAAATGGTACCAACCAAATAGTCGGAGCAGGAATTATGGAATTCGGTGTACATTTTTCTGTCTGCATTGACAAGAAAATTAGAAAGGTTTTTCAAATTTGTACTTTCAAGGCATACAATGGGAACAGAGGGATAAAAATGGTACCAACTAAACGGCTACAGCTAGAATGATCAAATTCGGTGTGTACAACACCCTAATTGCACAGACACGTAAAATAAAAAGATTTTCGAAAGTCGTACTTTTAAGCGGTGCAATGGGGAAAGGGGGCACCAAATGGCGGCAACTAGAATCATGGCATTTGAAGCATACATTTCAAATTGGTACTTTATTTTGTTGATTTTACAACAAAAATGGGTAGAATCATGAAGTTAGGTTGTCCTGTACGTGAGAGATAATAGATTTTCAAAATTTATACTTTTGGAATAGGATTATAAAATAGGATGGGAATACAACGAAACAAACGGCTGTAGCTAAAAGTGAACCAACTTCACCAATATTTGGGGGTTTTAAGCTTTTTTGAAGTTTGCTCCTTATATTTACTTTTTGAATTGACTTGAAGTATTATTTCGATGTATAGAGTATAATGATAAAATAAATAAAATTTGTATATGAGTCATTCCATGTCAAGCGGTACGGTTTTTGACCTAGATAGCTGCGATCGCTTTGAAAGTTTGTGTATGTTTATGAATATATGTCTATGTATGTATGTATGTGAAAGTTGTGTTGTTCTTTTGAGTTTTTTTTTTCACGAGTTATGACCAATTTAACAGTGATAAAATACTACTTTTCAAAAAGGTGTGTATATAAAATCGCCTGTAACTCCTGAAATACTTTATCGATTTTAATGTGTTATACCTTGTTTTTAAGGTAGCATCAATTTATTTTAAAATATTAATGTTCCAAAAGTATATCTTTAATTTTATTTATTTTTTTAATTATGAATTACAATACAACGTAAATTTATATTCTAATTTTGGTCCAGGGATTGAGCCGGGGTGACTAAGACCATTGTAGCTAGTTATTGCAGCGACAGAACATTGCCTCTGGTGGGAATCGAACCCACGACCCCCACGCTGATATCCGAGCGCGCTACCAACTCGACTACCTGTGCGCTTCACCAAAAATATATATACAATATTTTTATGAGAAGAATACCTACACAGACTTTCAAAACAATCGTATCTATCGAGGTCAAAAACCGTACCGCTTGACATGGAATGACTCATATTTATATATAAAATTACTTTTACAATATCTTTATTTGGTTTAGTTTTTCTTTATTAAAAATTAAGATTTTCCTGTGATGTTACTGTACTTCTACGAAAATCGACATCCTCTGTGGAATGCAATCCATGGTGGAGTGTATATAAAGTTTGGCCGATTTTGTCTCGTTGCCCGATATAATTTTGTTCTCGCCGAAAAAGACGCAGTATTTGGAGCCGGCTCTAGGAGATATTTTACTCCTCTACTCTAGGAGATATTTTACTCCTAAATGTTGCCAGCATTAATTATGTGATATATCAGGCGATCTATACAAATGACAGCGACTATAATGATAAAAGCACAATTTAAAACTAATTTCATTTTTGGCCAAAGTTGCCAACAAAGCGAAGACCATCAACATCTGGGAGGATTTCAAAGGAGATCTCCTCATTATTATCCGACTATGAAATGTCACAAAGGATTAATAACCTAATAATGTTAAGAGTCGATTTTTTCACTATTGCTTTGACATCCCTGTGCAGTGAAATCATACACACACACATACAAATATCTCCAGTGCATTGAGCAGCTGCAGTGAACAGTAAAAAGAACATCCCACAGACTAGCAGACCTCTTGAATTACTGACTGTCTCGAGGGTGGTAAGTGGCCAATACACCCGAACGTCCGTCTCTCCGTCCGTCCCTCTGTCCATCCCGTGCGTTCGTCTCCACGTCTCCACGTTATCATGGTGAGAACAGCACCAGAACATACCCACACCACACCACGGAGACGCCTCTCAACTATATCAAATATACATATATTCAATATAGTTCGATGAGAGAGTTTCCATGGCAATTTTTTCTTCCTCGTGATGGTTGTTAGCAAAATTGTTAGCACGCAGCAAAGGCGGTTGGGGTGGAGGTGGAATCAAACCATAGCAAAAAAAGGCTCTTTGGTGGGTGGAGGGGTTTGAATATCGACTATAACCAAAGTTGCAAAAAAGGCTTAAAGTTATTGGCACACAAAAAAAAACAGAAAATGAAAAATGAACGAAAAAAACGTTGGACGAGAATTTGCCAAACTCAGCTTGTCGAACAGCAGAAAGTGTTTTTTATTAGTTTAATTTTTTGATGGTCTCTCCTCTTGCTTTTGCGTTTTGTTATAAATTTTGCTCTTTTGCTGGTTTTATTTTTGCTCTGCAATTTTCCCATTGAACTTTAAACCACAAAACTGTGGGCATGTTGGTCATGCTTTACGCCCCACCCCCTCTCATGGTGTGGCCTGGCTTGGTATAGTTAACGATTTGTATGCAAAAACAACACACATAGTGAGCTGCATCATTTATGTCCTGGGCTGTGGATCGCTGGACAAGGCAAGTGGTGTGACACTTTAATTCATGCAAAGCTCCTGCATTTTTGCCACCTTTTTTAGTTTTACTCGTACGTGTGTAAGTAAATTTCGGATTTTGCTTTAGCACAGTTTTGGAGATTTGATTAAAGATTTTCGGTGCGTTGAGTGGGGGATTTAAAAGCGTTTGTCACAATAATATTGAATTAAATGCTAAAAAGAGTGGCGTCCGAAATTTTGGAATATAGCATTTTGCATCACTAGCCGCTGAGTGATGATTGGGCGTGCTAATTTCAATGATGATTCTGATGATAATAATTTCGTCAGAGAGGGAAGTGGTATTGTGTGGAATGGTGTGTTCATTTATAATAACCCATAAAACCATGACATATCAATTACGCATGGATAGTATCTGGGCCAGGAACATACAAGGTTTTTTTGAGGGCATACATTTGATATTATTTATTAAAATTCCAGTTTTCAACAATGATACCTTCAATATTTCGATTGTAATATTGGGAATATAGGTCTGATCACTCCCGGCAATAAGTTAGGTGGTTAGATCAGGAACTGTTGCAAAAAATGGAATTTTTAATATTCGCTGGAATGCAAACCCCCGCAGAATAATGAAAAATATTTGAATCAGAAGTTATGACCATCTTTCTAGACGTACGAGAATTTAATCATGATTTTATACCTTCCACCTTACGATGGATTCTATATTCACGTTGTCATTCAGTTTGCAATGCCTCAAAATATTCATAGATCAAAGAAAAAAATGTTTGTTTATTTATTTTTCAACTGATATAAGACAGGCACGCCGCTAATTTGAAAATTTTTATATAAGCTGCGGGAAAACTGGAAGGAATAGAGCAAGGACATTGAAATTCTGTTCGTATCCGTCAAATTAGATCAAAAATAAGTTTTTGTTTAAATCCGCCCACAACAACGCCTACACCCATGTAATATAAAATGAAAAAGAGTCATCATTTTCTTATGATATGTTAATACATATTACTAACAGTGATTTCATTTGAGTCCACAATTAAATGAAAATTAACAGTGCCACGCCCACATACAAATTTTAGTTTTTTTTACGATTTTCGAAATTTTTGATAAAAAAAAAATATTTTATTTTTAATCGATGGCAATCTACTATTACTATTTTAACTTTATAAATAACTTGAGATTAATACATGCTCTCATGCTATAAACCCTTACATCCCTAAAGTATGCTTTACAATTTGTTATTCTAAATACAGTAACAGAGAACAACGATGAACGTATTGCTTAATTTTTGGCTTACAAGGTTTTACCACTTCAGTAATTAAATCGATGTTCGCAGCTATAAACAGAATATCCTTTTTAAAATGAATAAATAAGACAATAGTTTAACTTTATTTGTAAATACCAAGGCATCGGTCGGCCTCGCGAATATAGTTTTATACTGTCGAAAACCGACAGTACTAAATAATTACAAACTTCCGGTAAATTACTGTATGAAAAGGAAAGGAAAAACTTAATTACATTTTTTTAAATGCAAAAGAACACCTTCTATTTTCTACGAACTAAACGAAATTGCAATACATTCCGAGATACATCTCAATAAAGTAACCTCTATTATGATGAACGCTCAAGATAATGATTTTCGAAATGCGTAAATTGAGGATCAAGGTGGTAACAACCTAACGACTCTAACTCCCGAAATGACTAACGTGCGAAACTGGGTCTGAAGGATCCTCATTTCCCTGACGAAGTCTGAAAATATCACAAATATTTAGGGCATATTTTTAAAAAAATGATCTCTTATATTCATTATTTAATTAAAATGGGGCGCAACAAACAAAAACAAAATTTGGAAATATTACAAAATTACTTGCAAAGTAGTGAGTCTTTAACGCAGACTGTAAGAAATGTACGTGGACAATATTCGTGTTTCAAGATGAAGCTCATTTTCATCTCTGTGACTATGTCAATAAGCAAAATTGCCGCATATGGGGTTCAGAGACATGTGAGAGAGGCCAATGCATCCACAACGAGTCACTGAGTCATCAGTGGCGATTTTGGGCTGGCGGCATCATTGGGCTATGTAATGAAAAATTGGGTTGATCGGATGTGGAATGATATTGTGTTCCATTATTAAATGACAACGTTCAAACTTTCCAATAAAACCAGAAATTTGAAAAAATAATCAATACTTTTGTTTTTATAGTCGATTCTAATTTAAAGTTTTAAATGACCCACCCTATATTCATATAAGTATTTTGGTAGCTGTGCCCTATAAGTGTAGGTGGTAATTAAAATTATTTAAATCTGTAATTTATAATATTGATATATTACCATTTATTTGGAACAGTAAGCAGAAGTGGCCGTGATAATTTATAATAGTAAATAAAATTTAGATATTTGCATATAAAATTATCATTATTGTCTTAATCTGCAGATGAAGCTGTGTGTTGTGCAGGTTATATAAATATTATTAGGCCCAGACGAATTTAACGGCTTTTTACTTGTTTGTTTGTTTTGCTTAATTATACACTCCACGAGAGTATTATGTCTTTGTGCATTTGTTTGTAACACCCAAAAGGAAACGAGATAGACCCATTGTTAATTATACCGATCGTCTTAGAATCACTTTCTGAGTCGATTTAAAAATGTCCGTCCGTCTGTCTGTCTGTCCATCTATTTTTGTAATCACGATACAGGTCGCAATTGTAGACAGAACCAAATGAAACTTTGCACAACGATGTTTTTCGGGATAAGGACGAACGCTATTTAATTTGAAGAAAATTGGTTCAGATTTAGATATAGCCCCATACGAATTTCACTCCCGATTTGACTCTTTTCACTCCAGATACCACATATTACAACAGATTTTCTTTAAAATTGGCAAAACATCTTATATTGTAACTAGAAACACCTGTGGTAAACATATATTAGATCGGTTCAGATTTATATATAGCTCCAATACAAATTTCTCTCCCGATTTGACTTTTTCCGCTCTAGAAACCACATAATTTATCAGATTGTCTTCAGATTTGGTAAAACATCTTATATTCCCACTAGAAACTCCCATGGTGAATATCGGACAGATCGGTTCAGATTTATACATAGTTCCCATTAGAGATGGGCGCGACTCACGTGAATTGCGTTAAGCAAGTATTCCCTGCATCAACACTAGGCACTGAATTTATATGAGAAACCCCCATTAATGTTAGTTAAATTAAAAAAACACATAACTGATATCGGGGTATATGCTTTTTTTCTACTTCGATTTTATGTCACTATATATCACACTGTCATTTTATATACTACATTAAAAATATGAATTTAAGATAACCATCGCAAACATAGAGTGATTTAAATAATATAATTTTCGGATTTGCGAAGCGTTAGTCATTTCGATTTGGAATGTATATATTATTTTCTTTGTGGAAAATGTTTGCGTGATTATCGTGAATCACGTGAGTCACGCGTGAATCACGCGTGATCGTGAGCAAAATTTATTTTACTCACGTGAGCGTGCGTGAACGTGAGTAACGAAAAATCTTCGTGCGTGAACGTGCGTGATTCAATTTTTTTCCTTCGTGAGCGTGCGTGAACGTGAGCCAATAATCACTCACGCGCACATCTCTAGTTCCCATACAAATTTCGCTCCCGATTTGACTTTTTCCGCTCTAGAAACCACATAATGTATCAGATTGTCTTCAGATTTGGTAAAACATCTTATATTTCCACTAGAAACACCCATGGTGAATATCGGTCAGATCGGTTCAGATTTATATATAGCTCCCATACAAAGTTCGCTCCCGATTTGACTTTTTCCGCTCTAGAAACCACATATTGTATCAGATTGTCTTCAGATTTGGCAAAACATCTTATATTTAAACTAAGAACATCTATGGTGAAAATAGTACAAATCGGTTTAGATTTAGATATAGCCCCCATACAAATGTCGTTCCCGATTTGACATTTTCCTCTGTAGAAACCACATATTGTACTCGATTTTCTTTAAATTTGGCACAACATCTTACAATCTTACCAGAAACACCTATGCAGAAATTGGGTAAGATCGGTTCAGATTTAGATATAGCCCCCATATAAATGTCGCTCCCGATTTGACTTTTTCCGCTTTAAATGCCACATATTCTAATCGATTTTCTTTAAATTTGGCACAACATCTTATAATCTAACTAGAAACACCTGTGGCTAAAGCGGGCTAGATCGGTTCAGATTTAGATATAGGTCCCATACAAATGTCGCTCCCGATTTGAATTTTGCGCTCAAAAAACCATATATTGTACCCTATTTTCTTTATATTTGGGACAACATCTTATAATCCAACTAGAGACACTAGAAATTGGGTATGATCGGTTCAGATTTAGATATAGCCCCCATACAAATATCGCTCCCGATTTGACTTTTGCCGCTTTAAAAGCCACATATTGTGCTCGATTTTCTTTAAATTTCGCACAACATCTTATAATCTAACTAAACAAAACTATGGTGAAAGTGGGTAAGATCGGTTCAGATTTAAATATAGCCCAAATTCAAATGTTGCTCCCATAAGTTTAACCGATTTTGGCCAAACTATACGTTTTATATTTCAGCTATTTCGTTCCAGGTTTCAATATATCCTCATACAAATGTCCTTTCTGATATACAATTTTTTGTCAAACACATACATTTACAGGACACAAAAAACCTTCCCGTTTTCACTTTTTCACCGAATTGAATTGTATTCGGATTGAAAGTGGAGTGTATCATAGAGTCGGCCCCGCCCGACTTTAGCCTTTCCTTACTGGTTTTTGATGTTGCCTCGATAAACCGATTAAAAATAGAAAACAAATTATTTTGTATTATTTGCTCACAGGTGGGATCTTAGCGATATTTGAAGAACATCTATGGATAAATGTGGAAGTTATGGCGCTTCTGGTAGGACAGGAAAATCAAATCTTTTTATTTTGAGATCTATCCTCTGTACAACGGAGCGAATGAGTAATAATATTTTTTAATATATATGACTCATACGCCATCCATATGCAGATAGGATGTTAAGCTGGTAATTCGAATTGCATTATCATGCAATTTTAAATAAAATAGTAACAAATAAATTTACAAAATTGCATGACTTTAGAAATATGTATAAGGAATAATACCATGTTTAATAGTCCAGTAAACTCATGGAGATAAAGTTTGGGCTCTTGTAAACACTTCAAGTTCAAGTGTTTCAAAGGATTTTTTCCATTTTTGTCAAAAATTTTCCTGAATTAATAGATCCTTGAAATCACTGTAAATCTTAATGTGTAGTCTTGTCTTGAGCGTTGCTTAGTTGCAACTGAAAACTTGATCGTTTTCTGTGGAAGTATTTTATAAACTAATAAATAACTACAATCAATCATTCATCGGAAGGAAATGGACGTTGCCGCAGTAATTTTTGTTATCAAATGTTCGCAAATTTTGGCTCTGAAAAAGCATCTTTTGTATTGAAGTATTTTCACAAATTTGCTGTCAGTATGACATTTTTCGTCCGATATTCATCCATAAGGCTTTAGAAATGTGTATAAGGAATAATATTAGTATTTTTATCATTATTTTTATGTTCCATTTTTGTCAAAATTTTTTCTGATTTAATAGATCCTTTAAATGTTAATGTGTAGTCTTGTCTTAGAATAACTAGTTGGACGTTTATAGTATTCTTCTTAGTTGTAAACTGAAAGCTTGATCGTTTTCTGTGGGATTGTTTTATAAAATAATAAATAACTGCAATCAATCAATCATCGGAAGGAAATTGACGCTGCAGCAGTAATTTTTGTTAACAAAAGTTTGCAAAACTTGGCTCCTGAAAATCATGTTTTGTATTGAAGTATTTGTATGACATTTTTCGTCCGATATTCATTCGAAAGGTTTCCTTCTGTTTATTATTCATGATAACAAAATACAAAATATTCCTTGATATATAAGTTGTGGTTTTATAACAATCGCCAAACAATAAGAGAAAATACTTTTTCAATCACTATTGTTTGGCCGAAAAACCCCAAAAAAATCAAATATTTTGTGGCATTTTTAGTACCTGGTATCCTAAAAATGCTTATTTGAAAAAATCTAAATGTAAAAGTTATTACCTTTTTGTACAAAAAAATTACTTTTTTAATGACATGATCAAATCCTTAAAAACAGAAATAATCTAACTAACTAACTTCTTGAAAAGGGTTTTAAAACAAATACTTAGTACTCATTTTATCTTCAAAATCATATGATGTCGGTAAATACGGAAGAATCAACCCGTGCAACGTCGGGTAAAAAAGCTATTAATATATATTTTTTCATTTCCTAATAATAAGTGGCATTCCAACGAAGAAAACAAGGCCTGCAAGGTAAAGGAAATTCGAAAAAATCAATATTTTTCTGTTTTTAAATTAAGTTTTTGATCGAATTGATTAAACGCGACACACGATACTACTAAAATGGTCATAACTTACACATTTATTCGTGGATTTTTTCAAATAGAATTAGTTTTCTAAATATAATATAATTTAATGGGGTTTTATTAGGGTTTGGGGTTTACCGGACTTTTTCATTTCCCGGGAAAACGGGAATGAAAAGTTTCATTCCCGGTAATTATTATTTTAGGATGTCCAATATGGTTTAAAATAACAATATTTAGTAACGGATGTGCTTTTTAAAATTACTGTCATATTACAAATTAAAAGCGAATGTGTTTGTCAAAATATTTTACATTTTACCAATATTTTATTCTAGACTAATTGTCGTCATAAAATTGGACATTTAAATCATAGGCACAAGTGCCTGACAACAATAACTCGTATGGCTGAGAACGTCTTTAATTTAGAAGATTCATTCGTCTAGAGACGAAAATATTTAACAGCAACGGGGGGAAATATTCTAAACTGTAAATGGAATAGAAACATTATAAAAAATTAATATTAATTAAATAAATTCATAAAAAATTAAAACATTGAAATAGTCCAGTCATTAGTTCTTACACAAGGTCATTTAAATATACCGTAGGATATAAATATTTCTATTCCTATTAGATTTCGCTCGAAAGTTTCCAGGTGAACAATTTTAATGTTTTCCCTATTTTTATACCATTTCTTACTGGTAAAATATATTCTTCATTAAGAATATTTTCACCTTTTATCTCGTAGATTCTTCTGGTAAAACAAGAAATTTAAAGTTAAACCAGATAGCCATAGTATTGTCAGTATGATATTTTCGATTTATAAAGGGTGATTTTTTAGCTATTATCTTTTTGGCAACACTGGCAAGGGTAACATTTGCATGAAATAATCTTCAAACATTAAATTATATGGACCGTACTATCGATTCAAATAAAGATTTCATGCATTTTTCTGAATTTTATGTGATTTTTTAACTTTCCTAAAGCTTTTAAAAAAATCACCCATTATTAGAAATCCTGCAAATATCCTAATAAAAAGTGTGTATTCCCCTAGCTAGCAAAAAATAGCGACTTAGCGAATTTAAAAAGTTTTTTTGCAGTAATATGATGTAAAGAAATGTTCATTACTATTGTCAATAATGTAAATATATGAATTTAAAATATAATTAAATATATAAAATATAATTAAATATATAAAAAATTATTTCCCAATTGTACAGTAAAACTTGTTTTAGTGCTCAAAATAATCAATAAAATATTTTTTAATATTTCCCGTATTCCCGGGAAAAACGATTCGGGAATTCCCGAACCCCAAACCCTAGGTTTTATAGTCCCAGAAAAAGAGATTTTTAAATTCCCTTATAATGATGATTATAACTTTAACATTACATGTCCATAAATACTTTTTAAATTAGCCATTGCTTTCTTCTTTGGATTGTTAGCTATTAAATAATTTAATAAAGTATTTTTTCCAATTTTGATGTCTAAAAATTATTTAAAAAATTAATTTTATCTAATTTTTGGCGACTTTTCCTAAAATATTGCTTCCACGTAAAGGTTATATTCAGATTCAATTTAACATTGATAAATCTGAATGACAAAAATTGTTACGATCTCACTGAAATTTTACTGACCATCGATAGATATGTTTTCTTTTTTATCATCGACCTAAAATGAAATTCAATTTATAACCAGTGTGGATTAGGCCATTATATCATTATTTGTAAATGTGCTATTATGTGTGCGGAATTTTTTTATCTTTACCGAACTAATTTCAATCGATAAAAATCAATTATAGATATGATAAATGGATCTAACTCTAATATTTTAGTTTCGACGCCATTAAATATGTCCTGGCAATGATTAAGTAAGAAATCAATTAAAAAGTCAACTGACTTCTGAATACCATCTCTAAGGGTTCAACCAATAATTTATATATTCGCCTTTCTCACTCTTTCTACGCTTTTTTAGCCACATGTTCAATGTTTGACCATTGCGGATTTAGTTTTCCTCCTAAAACTATATAAATGTTATTAGACACATTAGGCCATCGAACATTTTTCAATATCAACATAATCTTGTTATTGTAATAAAAATCGTTGTTGGCGTTGGCAAAAACAAAGCAATTCAAATCAATAATAAACTGCGTGCGTACATCTAAAGGTTTATGGTGCGTATGATTAATAAAAATCACCGCCTGACTTAATAATACTCATACGCTCCACAAATCTGTTCTCCCTCACTCAGATTTTTGTTTTCTTTTTTTTTTCTACAACAAATACACCTACTGACACACATGTGTGGATGGGTGTGTATATGTTTTCATGTGCGTGTCCATAGGACTCACTGGCACACCCATATTTGGCTTGTGGGTTTATGTGGAAGCATAACAAATTGACTTTATTGAAGCAATTATTGGTTTTACCCGCATCGTCTCACTCGCTCGCTCTCTCTCTCTCTCTCTGAGGAAGAAATCATTGAACCCTGGCATAAGCAAAACAAACATCCCAGTGCTGTGTGACATCATGGCGGTAAGAAAAATTACTACGAAATTGAACCAAATTAAATAAAACAACAAAACTTATACGCATCAATAAATTCGCCAAAAACGAAACAAAAACAGAGATACACAAACATATAGGCACACAGTCTTATACTTATGTATATGTTCGGTTCGTATATTTAATAAATGTAAACATACATTCATACATATTTATGAAGATGTGGAAATAAACAAATATTATTAGACATACACATATGTTGAGGAAAACAGCTCCATGGCCCTGGAATGGTGGCGCATATCAAATATGTTAATAAAATGATCAGAAAATTTGTACTTTTCATATGAATGTGTGGGAACAACGTGCCACAGTTCCCACTGATTTCATGCCAATCCCAAAAAATTATACATTTAGCTTAACCGATTTCTAAAAGAATACCAGCTACGCCTTTTACAATTATGATAAATATATTCAGTGAGAACAATAGAAATTTTTTTAAACAATAGAAAAATATCCAAAAAATATTTTGTTTCAGTTCATAGTTAGTATTCGAAAGAAGAAAGAGAAAATCTATTAATAATGTAAAAGTTATGCCCTTCTTTTGAAAATAACACAGTGCGGCATTATTTTTATGGTACGTATTGTCGAGTAGAACAGGAATCTGTATTTGAAATTTGCCAGACACCCCCACAATCTTGAGTTACGGGTAAAAACCCGATTTTCGTATCTTTTCGCACTTATAAGCTTGTAACAGAGTTGGTTATCAACCGATTTTAACTTTCTCTACGGTTTTGAAAAGAAGAAACCTGGAGCTTAATTAAGAAAACTTAAGAAATCTGAGTATTTTTGTCCTGCCAGCACACTTTTTAAATTTTTTTTTTTGGCAACCGTACCACAAGTAAACTTATTACTGTAATACATTTAGTAAGGAGTAAAATGTTGTATTAAAAAATACGTTGGTAATTGACTGAGTTATTGAAGTTTTTAGAATTACCAAATTTTTGCTAAATACAAGTTTTGGTCACTCCACTTCACATCTCTCATTATGTTACGACATGAAGTCCAATAAAAATACTTAAAACTCATCAAAATGGATAAAAATGGTAAAAAAGAATGGTTGCCATTTTAATAAAAAAATTCCCAATTTTGGAACACATTTTCCCCACTTTGGGAATTCGGGTATTTTTTGAAAATAATGGGCATTTTTATTGGACTGGAGTGAAAATACTATAGCACTGTGTAATTTAAAAATCATGTTTTTTAAATTTTTATATATATCCTATTCCAGGCATTAAAATAAAAAAATATAATATATATTCTTTCATTTTCTATCAACAAGGTCTACAAGGAACAATTCTATTCATATAATTTCTTCAGCCAGGATTTATTTTCTAAATATATTGTAATTTCTGGTTTCAATTTGTGTTTATCGTCCCAGCGCTAGCGATATATTAAAAAATTAATTAATTGATTTTTTCCCAATTTTTATGGGGGTTATCTGCCAACAAAAAAATAAATTAAAAAAGTATCACAAAAATAAAGAGTGATTTTTTTGAGGTTAGGATTTTCATGCATTAGTATTTGACAGATCACGTGGGATTTCAGACATGGTGTCAAAGAGAAAGATGCTCAGTATGCTTTGACATTTCATCATGAATCGTCTTACAAACGAACAACGCTTGCAAATTATTGAATTTTATTATCAAAATGCGTGCTCTGTTAAGAAAGTTCATTGCGCGCTTCCATTTTATGGTCAGTTTAATCGACCCACTGAAGCGGCTATTCGGGCTATTGTGACTAAATTTCGCACCAAATTTACATTGTTGGTCATTAAACCACCAACACGCTTACGTAGAGTGCGAACTGAAGAAAATATCGCAGCTGTATCGGCCAGTGTTAATGATGACCACCAATTTTCGATTCGTCGCCGTTCGCACCAATTGGGTCTCTGTTACTCAAAAACGTGGAAATGCCAAAATTGGACTAAGCGGATGGACCACCTAAGACGCAGCCGCGGTCAACATTTAAATGAAATTATCTTCAAAAAGTAAATGTCATGGACCAATCTAACGTTTCAAATAAAGAACCGATGAGATTTTGCAAATTTTATGCGTTTTTTTTTAAAAAAAAGTTATCAAGCTCTTAAAAAATCACCCTTTAGTTTGTTGATTTTATGAACCACTACTTATCAATACAAACAAGACCATATACAAATGAAACTAGAGGTCTATATAGAACCAGTAAAAATGGCGTTAAGTTCGAACAAGTTCATACTCTACACCATGGATTGCATTCCACAAAGGCTGTCGATTTTCGTAGAAGTGCAGTAACATTATAGGAAAATATTATTTTTTTAATATAGCCAAACCAAAACAAATAAAACTATTACAAAATAATTTTATAAATAATTATAAAATTTTAATTATATTAAACCAGGCAACCAATATACTTATACTATACACAGTGAAATAATACTTCAAGTCAATTCAAAAATTATATAAGGCAGCAATCTTCAAAAAAGTTTCAATTCCCTAAATATTGAGGGTCATTGGGTACATTTACAGCTACAGCCGTTTGGTTGGGCGTATTTCCATCCTAGTTTAGTTCCAAAAGTACAAATTTTGAAAATCCATTATCTCTCACATACTCAGTGCAAGTCAACCTAACTTCATGACTATATCCATTTTAGCCGTAAAAGTAAAAAAGATACGAATTTGGATTTTATAATTTTGTGAGTCTATGCAGTTAGATGTGTACACCGAACTAAACGATTCTAGCTGCTGTCTATTAGTTGGTACAATTCTTATTACCTTTTTCTTATTTTACCCCATTAAAAGTATAAATTTCGAAATTCTCTTAATTTTATTATACACACCAAATTTCATCTTTCTAGCAGTAGCCGTGTAGTTGGTACCATTTTTATCCCTCTACTCCCATTGTATCCCTTGAAAGTACGAATTTGGAAATACATTTTTATTTTTAGTGTCTACTCAGTCAGGGGAATCTATACTGCGGCCATTTGGTTGGTACATTTTTTGTCGCCTTTTTCCATTTTACCCCCTAAAAGTACTAATTTCGAAAAATCGCTTTTTTACGTATCTACGCACTCAGAGGAATGTATACACCAAATTTCATCATTCTAGCTGTAGCTGTAGTTGGTACCATTTTTATCCCTATGTTCCCATTGCATCCCTATAAAGTACGAATTTGGAAAAATCTTATTATTTTTCATTTCTACGCTGTCAGAGGAATGCATACTCCGAATTTCATGACCTTTTTTCCATTTTAACCCCGAAAAGTAAGATTTTCGAAAAATCGCTTTATTGTACGTGTCTACGCAATGTATACACTGAATTTCATTATTCTAGGTGCGACCGTTTGGTTGTTACCATTTTTATCCCTCTATTCCCTGTTACCACTTAGAAGTAAGATTTGGAATAAAATATTTTGTATCCCTTTTTGCCCAATTTCAACCGTCAGCAGACATATTAAAAAACATTTTTAAATACTGCAAATTTTAGGGGTTATGAAGGGTATTTTCATTCCTTGTGAGGGAATTTTTTCCCCTTTTGGATTGATTTCACTCAGTTGCAATCCAAACCGATCTCCTTTCGTTTAGAAGGTAGCGTGCTTTCAACACACGGACGGACATGGCTAAATCGTCTTATAATTTTATGATGATCAAGAATATTTATGTACACTGTATAGGGCCGATATTTCGAGGTGTTAAAAACGGAATGACAAAGTTGGTATACCCCATCCTTTTTTCCAATTAGTTTTTCATTTAGGGATATTTTCTCCTTTTTAGAGGAATTAATTTCCAAAGAATACAGATGTTTCACTAATTTATTTTCACACTTTCCTGAGCCAAACAAAGACGATATGGATATCAATTTAAAGAGAAGACTATCTGTTAAAAATGCTTTAAATTTCATGCCTCTTTCTGTATTAGTTTAGTATTAACAATAACTTTTTTAAACTAATATTATTGTTATACTTTCGTAAATTATACAAAGATGGTGAAAATGAGAAAAAGAGAAAAATATCAATTATAAATACTTCAAATTTCTTCATAGTTTGTCATTGAAAGCCATTTCAAGTTCTCCCTCTAAAAAAGTAAAACATGAAAAATACGAGGGGGAAATTTGAAATGAAAGTATGAAATTTGAAGTATTTTTAGCAGCCATTCTTCTCTTTCATTTTGTACCCAAATCGTCTTGAAGCATCTCGTAAAAGTATGAAAATAAATTATAAGAACATCTATATAGTTTGGAAATTAAAAGTGCTGGAAAACGGAGAAAAGATCAACAAATGAAAAACTGCGTGTACACATTTTATCTACAAACTATGTTTAGTCTTGTTAATTTTCCTTATGAACTTGATAACCCCGTAGCGGTATTAATTCAGTGGCCTGACACTGTACTAGCATCCTCTAACGTAGACATACATATCCATGCAACATACAACATAAACGACAATACCAATAATTTAATAATCAAAGACCGAAAATCAAACATTATTTTACACCTTTTTGTATTCAGGCAAACATTGACATGGGACTGGCCCCCACTACCGAGCAACAACGTTCGATTACATGAATTATGGATGAATGCACACACACACATTGAGAGAGAGACTGGGATACAAGTACGACACAATAGTCTTGGTATTGGGGAGGGGGTGTTCGTATTGAATTGTTTAGTGTTATTGACATTAATATTTGCACACTAAAACAAATTTCACATTCTCACACACGCACACTCCTTGTTCACACACAGCACAGTCTCATAAATGCCAAGACCAACAATACCTGAAGAAGATGGATGGATGGCTGGTTGGGTGGGTGGGTGGTAGTGTGCAAATCGTAGTTAGTTTAGGCGAATACATTCATTCATATATGACGTAAGGATATGTGAGTGTGCTTTCCAGTCGGTATGAGTGTGTACATATGTATACACGAATGTATGTATGTATGTGTGCAGTCATGAAACCCATAAATACTCAGCAATATGTCAAAAGCTATAAAACATTAAATTAGTCAAGCAATATATGAGTGAACATAAATACTCGTAGTACCCCCTGCGTCTAAGGATTGAGGGTGGCCAGGGTGTGGGGTAAATAAGCAGCAATATACGCCAAAGAACAGTTTTATTGTTAACCGGAATTGTTTATGAAGTTTAGGGAGTGAGAAAAAGGTATAAATTCACATTATTACAAACCTATACGTGAGTAAGTGCACAGTGTTCGGATAGAGGTTTTTAAGGCAAGAATTTCTAATATTTACAACAAACGGTTTTATGAGAAGTTTGGATTGACCGACGATGAATGAAATATAGACTAAAATATAATATGTTAAAATTCACTCTGGAACACAGTGTTTGTAATTTTTATAAATTTATTTCCGAAAAATTGAAAATATTAATATTAATGGCCACAAGTCTGTACTCTTATGAACAGTGATGAATGCACGAATCACATGAATCCGATTTCGTTGGAAGTTTCTATTAATACTGATTTTCAATATTCCTATCTCGGCACTTTTTTATTTGATTTCAATTTTTTTACGAAAATGATTGTTTGCTAAACACTGTGCCTTCTTTAACGCCTAAGATTTATTTTATTAACAGGCTGCAGTGGCAGCAGGCAAGACGAAAAAAAAAACGAAATAAAAGCCAAGATTTGTTTTTACTACTCCAACAAAATTGGTTAATGTAGGAGTGTTTGTGCGTTTGTAGCGAATGTGTTACGAAGCTTGTCGAAATGTTTACAAGGATTTCCTTGTTATTGTGTGCGAGTAAATGTATCACAATATCATCGTTGGTCCCTCCTCCTGCTCCTTTGGCATTTGGTAATTTGTCACGTAAACTGTTTTGGCATATCTTGTTAGAGTCGCTTCTCACTCTTTATATCCGGGGGATTTTATACTGAAAGCAAATTCCGTACTTTTCTTTATTGCATTTAACGAATCAGTGGGAGTTTAGCTTCGTTTTATAGTTTGAGTTTAACTAAAAACTTGTGTTGTTTTAATAATATATAAACATTTAAGATTATACGTATACTACATCTACACAAAGGGTTTTCGAATTAGAAATCCTTTTGTGTATAAGCGACAAATGGTTGCAGGTGGAGCGGATTTTTGGTAAATGACCAAGTTTTCTAAGGGCGAAAGAAAAGCATTTCCAATTTGCGGTCGTTACAAAAACATAAATGAGATTTGTTATACATATTCATTGCAATTTTGGTTGCAAAACTTAAAAACATTACTTCACCACTTCCAAACTCACGTAGTCGACAAAAAAAGACATATGAGAATACAAATTTAAAATTTAAAAATATCAATTAATGTAATCATTTCAAAAATCAAAATAAATGAAATCATCTAAGAGGCTATAAAATACAACTTAAATATTTTATATTAAATTTAAATATCTTCAAAACAAGGTGTAGTAAATTAAAATCGCTCAAGTATTTCAGGAGTTACATACGTTTGTAGGGAAATTTTTCATATTCATTCATTCACTGAATTAAAATATGGAATATTTTTTTGATCTCCTAGGTGTATATCTGGCAATATCCCATTTTTATCTTCCGGGTGATATTTTGACGATATAATCTAGATTTCTTCTGAATGATAAGCATACATTTTGATTAAATTAAAACTGCATTTTTGTCTTCCAGGTGCTATACCCTCCACCTAAGGATGGGGGTATATTCACTTCGTCATTCCGTTTGTAACAGCTTGAAATATTCATCGTAGACCACATAAAGTGTATATATTATGGGTCCTTGTAAAATGCTAAGACGATATAGCCATATCCGTCTGTCCGTGTGTTTGTTGAAAACACTCTAGCTGCCGAACAAACTAAGCTAGAAGGTTCAACTTTTCCCTAAATATGTCTTATGGTTGCAGATCGGTTGGGATTGTAAGTAGGCGAAATCGGCCCTGAGGGAAAATTTTTTTCCCTAACACGAACTGAAAATATCTCTAGTATTTAGACTAGCATTGTTTAATTTTTGCTTTATATGCACTCGAAATTTCTTGCGTACATTCATGTTGTAGTCTAAAAGCATCAAAAAGTAAATAAAATGTTAACGGACGGAATGGGACGAAAAGGGCTAAAAATGGTACCAATGATACGACAACAGCTAGAAACATAAAATTTGGAATGTACATCCCTCCAATTGCATATATACGTAAAATTCGTACTTTTGGGACGAAAGGGGCTAAAAATGGTACCAATGATATGACAACAGCTAGAAGCATTAAATTTTGAATGAACATCCCTCTAACTGCGTATATAAGTAAAATAGAGGCATTTTGAAATTCGTACTTTTGGGACGAAAAGGGATAAAAATGGTACCAATGATACGACAACAGCTAGAATCATGAAATTCGGTGTGTACATCCCTCTAATTGCGTAGATAAGTAAAATTGAAGGATTTTTTTTGAAATTCGTACTTATAAGGGATACAATTTTAAAAGAGGGATAAAAATGGTACCAACCAAACCGCTGAAGTTGAAATCGTGAAATCGTATGCATTCATCTGAATGTATAGATGCGAAAAATAAAAGATTTTTTTTCGAAATTTGTACTTTTAGGTGTAAAATTGGGCGAATGGTGATACAAATGGTATGGTATGATTAAATTCGGCACTAATCAAGCGGCTTAGATAGAATCATGAAATTTTCCAAATCCGTACTTTTAGGGTCAAAATGAAAATAAGTTTGTATATTCTACATATTTCACGTGACCGTCTCCTATTGGATTTATGTATTCAAAAAGCGGGATTTTGCGGGATTTTTGTAGAAAAAAACGGGATCCTAAAAATCTAACCAAAAAACATAATTAATATTTATGAGTGGTCGACTTTGTGGGCGTGCAAAACAAAAAAAAAAAGATTTTTTCCAAATTTTTATTTTTATGATCACAATGGGAAAAGGAGACAGATGGTACCAATCAAACGGCTATATTTGAAATAATGAGCATGCGGCTTCAGGACTTAAAATTACTAAATAAATAAACAATATTTTAATTTTTAAGCACATTTCTTGAAGATTGCAGCGAGAGTGTTTTTTAAAATTATTTATTTTTTTCAATATTTCACCAATGAAACATCACAATTTACAGTAAACATAACTAGGCGAGTAGGTTGACTTCTACGCAAAGTCGACAGCCTAGAATCAGTAATACCATGGAAGATTAAGCTTGGCCGAACATAACGCCCTTTTACTAATTTTTGGATGCGATCTTGAAAATGTAAAGAAATCTACACATAATTTATATTGTATAATTCGTTAGGCTTCAATTTCAAGGCTCTATGTTTTGTTAATAGTACAATAAACGCTGTACAGGTGACAGGTTGTGAACCTGTCAAACAAACGACTTTATTATTAAAAGTGATTTTTATACCAGTTGTTATCATTATGGTTTCCTTTCATAAACTGTTTGACATTCTATGTCATTAATATATTTTTTAAATTAAACAATTTGTCAAAGTATAGATTAAATTTCTATTAATAATCTTAAATGTTCCCGTAAATTTAGGGCCAAAATTTAGAATTAATATTTTAGAAATTGTGAACTTCTGTCAGATACCAACAAAGTGACAATTTTTAATCGATAACTTACCAAAAATAATGTAAAACGAAAAAGTGGGAGAAGCGGGACGTTTTGTAAAAAAGCGGGATTATGCGGGATAGAAAATTTAAGCGGGACTGGGCACCAAGAAACGGGATAGTCCCGCGAAAAGCGGGATGGATGGTCACCTCATACATATTGGATCTTCAATATTTGTACTTTTTCTAACAAAATGGTAGGGACATTTGTGCAGTAGCTGGAATCAAACAATTGGAAACTCGATCCTGAGGGAAATTGTTTCTACCTAATAACGACAGAAAGCACCTGATAATTAGACATACTTTTGAAGATTGCTGCCTCATGTTCACTTTTTTGATTATTCTTGAAGTTTCATATTTATATAGTAGTAATATTATAATAATTTTTTATTTAAATTTTCCTAAAGTTGACAGCCTCTAATCTGCCGATAATACTGTGGAATGCACTCCGTGGTGGAGGGTATATAAGATTCAGTCCAGACGAACTTTACTTGTTTATCTTCCAGTTGATATTTTGGCGATATCATTTCATATTTCTTCTGAATGATATAATTATTCATTTTAGTTGAATTAAAATAGGGGAAACTGATTATTTGGCTTTCTAAGAGCTTACCTGACAATATCGCATTTTGTATCTTCCAGTTGATATGTTGACGATTACTCTTTTTAATTAGATTAAAAAATGGAAAATTGTATATTTGCCTACTAGGTACTAATCTTGTGATATACCCTTTTAATCTTCCAAATGATATTTCATTTCAAATTTCTTGTGGATGATAATTATTCATTTTAATTGAATTAAAATATGAAAAAACAAGTAAGGAAAGTCTAAAGTCGGGCGGGGCTGACTCTATGATACACTCCACTTTCAATCCGAATACTATTTAATTCGGTGAAAAAGTGAAAACGGGAAAGATTTTTGTATCCTGTAAATGTATGTGTTTGACAAAAAATGTTAAATCGGAAAGGACATTTGTATGGGGGTATATTGAAATCTGGAACGAAATAGGTGAAATATAATACGAATAGTTTGGCCAAAATCGGTTAAACATTTGGGAGCAACATTTGTATTTGCGCTATATCTAAATCTGAACCGATCTTACTCACTTTCTGCAAAGGTGTTTCTAGTTGGATTGTAAGTTGTTGTGCCAAATTTAAAAAAATCGGGTACAATATGGGGTTTCTAGAGCGGAAAATGTCAAATCGGGAGCGAAATTTATATGGGGGCTATATCTAAATCTACACCGATCTTATCCAATTTTTGCATAGGCGTTTCTAGTTGGATTATAAGATGTTGTGCCAAATTTAAAGAAAATTGGGTACAATATGTGGTTTCTAGAGCGGAAAATGTCAAATCGGGAGCGACATTTGTATGGGGGCTATATCTAAATCTGAACCGATTTGCCCCAAATTAAATAGCGTTCGTCCTTGATCCACAAAACTTACTTGTGCCAATTTTTGTTAAGATCGGACTATAATTGCGACCTGTAGTTTGATTACAACAATAGATGGACAGACAGACGGACAGACAGACAGACAGACGGACAGACGGACATTGCTAAATCGACTCAGAAAGTGATTCTAAGTCGATCGGTATGCTTAACAATGGGTCTATCCCGTTTCCTTTTGGGTGTTACAAACAAATGCACAAAGCCATAATACTCTCGTGGAGTGTATAAATACATTTTTGACTTCTAGGTGCTTATCTGGCAATATCCTGGATGATAATTAATCATTTTAATAGAATGAAAACATGGAAACTGTTTTTTTTTCTTTCGCATTTATATATTCCAGATGATATTTTGGCGATACCATTTCGCATTTCTTCTGGATGATAATCCAGACATTATCGACAATTTGTCATGCATAAGTATTGCTTTCATATTGCCATGGGGTATCTTCCTGCAGCACAATTTTCCCCTGCTGAGGTATTCGTAATATCTTCTAGGCTATACGATTTTGAATCATTTTCATTGTACTTTGCTTGTTGGGATGTTTTTTTAGATATCTTAATATCTACATATGTATTTGCATGTTCGTATGTGTCTGGGTTTCCATTGACCGTATGTGAGAGTGGGTGTTGTATAAACTTATGATGTGTCTATTGGGGTTAAGGTGTTCCCAATGAATCACTTTCCGGTTTAGCTCTGGGTTCTACGAATATATATGTATATATTTTGTAATGTTATGTGACGTGTGTGTGTGTGTGTTGTGTGCTTTAGGGCGATTTATCGTTGTAACGAAAAGCAAAACAACAACAAAAAAACGACACGACAGAGAGAAATTCAACAACTAAAATGGCTGTAAAAATTACAATAAAACAATGCGAAGGAATAGAGCAACAACAACGACAAATGGTTGCATGATGTCAACTATTTGTGTTCGTTTGTTTGTTTTGTTTTTTGTCGGCGTCGGATTGTTGTGGGTGTCTGGCTGTCGCTGTTTGGACTGCTATGTGCTCCTCAATGTGTTGGTGTTGGTTTAATAGCTGTTTCCGACGTTTAACTATTATTGCCGAAATGCTTAGGAAAGGTCATGCCTTAATAGGCTTCGCGTTTCAGCGACATTTGCCGGGGAATGAAGTAGTAAAATTTAATGAAAGTCGGATTTAAGCTGGCAATTGACAGGTGCTTGCTGGAAATTACAAATTCTAAATATTTTCAGGAATTCGAAAATGAAATTTCTCTCCGCTTGGTATTTTCTAAAATATTTTCAATTAAAGTCCCTCTAAAACTTGATCACAATGGATGACTAAGAGATTATTTTATTTTTTTTAGTAGCCTTTTCGTAACCCCCCTAGTGCAATCATTCATTCGAATAGCTTTGACTGCTCAAAAGCTGGTTAGGTTTCGAAAAAGACCTCCTTTTCCCCATCCGCTTCCAACCCAATCCCATATCTTCATAGTTTCAAGTAAATACATTTTCGTTACAAAGGATCTCCATGTTATCCTTCTCCCCCCTCGGCGTGCATTACTGCCTTTCACAGATACTACGAATAAATGAATGCATTTATATGCAATTTTATTGTTAAGCATTTAAATATTTCTTTTTGTATTGTTTATTGTTATGGCTTTGTTCACATACATATGTATGTTTGTAATTGCAAATTGTATTGCACCGAGTAAATGCTCTTTTGACACGCTCACTCGCTCGTTCGTTCGTCCGTACGTTGCATGTCTTGACTCGGCTTTGCATTGCTGTGCTGTGCTGTCCTGTGCTCCACTGTAGTGCAATGTGCCATGGCATCATGCATGTTGCATGTCGTGCTTAATATAGGCGTCATTTCATTATGGTTTAATTTTAAAGTCAAGTCAATGCGAATTAAAATTGAATATATTTCATCGAATTTATTTCAGCTAAAGGCTGCAGGCTACAGGCTAAAGTTTATGTCGAATTCCGGAAATTACATGTGAAGCAAATTTATAAATTATAGCAATGCTAATTTAATATTATTATGAAGGACATTTTTGCAATGTTTGGCAAAAGCAAGCGATAAGTTACAAGGACACTAGCTATGCACTTCGTTAGACTGGCAACAATGCAGGATTAAAGAGAGAGAGTCGGAGCTTATTTTACCGGGTTTATTAACACTTATGTTTAAATTTTGTATTTTGTGTTTATGGTGCACAATAAGTCCCACTCTATGATCAAATGATACAAAGCCATTTGTATTCTCCATAGAGTCTTGATAGTTCTAGAGGAGACAAATTTCTTCCCAATAATACATAGTTTTACCCGTACAACTTGAGACACCCTTTTAGAAACTGGCATGTTAAACAAAAACGTACATGTCAAGGACGTCTTAGAGTTTTGTGATATTTAGCCCCATTTTCACCAGCTCCGCTTAGAGTTAACCAACAGTAATATTTGTCAAACTCCACACAAACTGACAGATATAATTGTTTGTTAGCTCTAACTGTAGCATAACCAGACCAGACTTTGTGAAAATAGAGATTAATATTTATTAATTTCAGAGGACTTTCAGATCAATATTTCAAGGTGTAACAGACGAAGATGCCAGCTTAGTATTATTATGGCTGTTTTTCTTTAAGACTGGATAACTATGCTGCGATAACAAAAATCTAGATAAAATGTTAAAATTTCACTCAAAATAAAAAATTCTTTTTTAAAATTGTCGCCAAAGGCACTATCAATGTGTGTATGAAAACAAATTTTAAAAAAGAGTTTTGTGTTAAAATTTTTTGACTTAGCCTGGATAGTTACCCAGTGTAAGTCAAAACATATACTAGTAAGGAAAGGCTAAAGTCGAGCGGGGCCGACTATATGATACACTCCACTTTCTATCGGAATACAATTCAATTCAGTAAAAAATTGAAAACGGGAAAAATTTTTGTATGTTTCCTAACCACAGGTTAATATGACCTGGTCCAATTTGTCAAATCGAGAATAATATTTGTTTCGGGGCTATATCCAAACATGGAATGAAGTGACTAACTTTCACAATAAGTTCTTCCAGTTGAAGTATAACGTGTTATGCTCAATTTTAAGAAATTCTCTGAAAATACGCGGTTTCTGGCGGAACGAAATTTATATGAGAGCTATATGTAAATCTGAACCGATGTGCCCCATTTCCACCGTGGGTGTTTTTAGTTGAAATGTAAGATATTTTGCAAGACTTGAAGAAGATCTGTTAAAATATGTGATTTCTAGAGCAGAAAAAGTCAAATCGGGAGCGAATTTTGAATGGGAGCTATATATAAATCTGAACCGATCTGACCCATTTTCACCATAGGTGTACCTAGTTTAAATATATGATGTTTTGCCAATTTTGATGAAAATCTGTTAAAATATGTGGATTCTAGAGCGGAAAAATTCAAATTGGGAGCGAAATTTGTATAGGAGCTATATATATAAATCTGAATCGATCTGACACATTTTTACCACAGGTGTTTCCAGTTGAAATATAAGGTGTTTTGCGAATTTTGAAGAAAATATGTTAAAATATGTGGATTCTAGAGCGGAAAAATTCAAATTGGGAGCGAAATTTGTATGGGAGCTATATATAAATCTGAACCGATCTAACACATTTTTACCACAGGTGTTTCTAGTTGAACTATAAGATGTTTTGACGAAAATCTTTTGAAATATGTTGTATCTAGAGTGAAAAGAGTCAAATCGGGTGTAAAATTCGTATGGGGGCTATATCTAAATCTGAGCCGATTTTCTTCAAATTAAACAGCGTTCGTCCTTGTCCGGAAAAACTTCGTTGTGCAAAGTTTCTTTTAGTTCTGGCTACAATTGCGACCTGTATCGTGATTACAACATTAGATGGACAGACAGACGGACAGACAGGCAGACAGACGGACAGTCGGACGGACATTGCTAAATCGGTTCAAAAAGTGATTCTAAGACGATCTTAACAATGGGTCCATCACCCTTCCTTTTGGGTGTTACAAACAAATGCACAAAGACATAATACTCTCGTGGAGTGTGTAATTATCGAGGCTAAGTCCAATAAAGTCTACACAAAATATTTTTTTTGAAAATTCTTTTAATACATATGTTTATATTGCAGTTGGCGAAAATGTGAAAAAATATTTTTTTTTATTTTGAGCAAAAAATTAAATTTTTATTAACGTTTTTGTTATCACAGCTTGTTATCCCCGCTTAAAGAAAAACAGCCCCATTATTCACGAAAGCCCATGGTGAGGATAGACAATTAAGTATTAAGACATTGAAAAGGAAAAAATAAATGATAAAAATCCGACACCTACAAATTAAACATACTTTTTGTGTGCATTTATTTTATTATAGATATTTTTTAATTTTAATTTGAATGAATGTAATTATATTGGCTACAAATCTTGAGAATTCCATAGAAACAGTGAATAAAAAAAATAATTTGATTTAAAAAAATGAACTGAGAAAAAAATATTTTTTTCTATATCTAACATTCTAACGCAGAAAACAATTTATACATATAAAGAATCGATATATACATGCAGATGTTGTGGCACTCTTTGTTGAAGCAGAACATCTTAAAACCTGATTTTTTTAAGTTTGGATTAAATAGCGCGAAAAAGACCTTTACAAATTAGAGAAAGAATACTCTGTTTTATTTTGTAATAGCAGACATAGAAAATAAGTCCTATTTGATTGAAGAAAATAGATGTCGAAGTTATGACGCTTGTTATAGAAGTAATGGAATTACAAATATCGAAGTTTTTGCTTAAATTGAAGATACAATTTTCTTCTACTGGAAGGGTCATGACCACATTTACCTTAGAATTTCAACAACTTGCTCCTGTTTTCTCCGTTAAGCAGCCAGCCATTACAAGATCAAATATTATGTTATCTAATTTGGAAAATGAGTTTCCCGCTATTAAAACCAAAATTTTAATTTTTTTTATTTGAACTGCGATATTGTCCTGGCTCAAGAGCATTTTGCATCGATATTTAATAGAATGCAAATTTATTTTCAAATGGCATGGTGACATTTATTACTTGGCTGCAGACTACCACGATCATGATTTCGACCATGTCAAAAGTCTTTTCAAGTGGCTTCGCAGCGACTTTTCAACATCAAACCCGGCCTCTACGGAGATGATTTTCACAAACGAACGAAAAGCACAACTCACTTGCCGAATTTGCGTTTAAAAAACGCACCAAGTACAAACGAAAAAACATTTTTTCATATTTTTTCTATTTCTTATGTTTTTTTTTTTTTTTTTTTTTTTGAAAAATATTAACAGATACAAAAAAACAACTTAAAAACAAATTTTTACAAAATTAGACTTTACTTTTAAATCAAAAAATAAGAAAATTGGTCAACTGCGGGTTAATGTCTAAAATATATGCGATTGTCCGATTTTTAAAGTTAATAAATAAATAAATATATAAAAATTCTTTGGGCCCTTGTCTAATTTCAGATTTTTCTGGAATTTCGACCGTTGGAATTTGATGCTTCGGTTATATTCCACGGTGCTAGTGCTTCATTTATAGTCTAAGGATAGTACAAAATGGAAGCTATAAACATCGGTTTGTGTTCCGATTTGACCCGTTTTTTATTACGATTTGCCAGGGCCTAGAAGTGCTCAAACTTTATGGAATTTCACACAACCCGAGGATATTATACAAATAAATTTAGCTAAAATCCATTTGTTGAGAATTCAAATATATTCAACATTGTCATAGCGAATAGAGAATATTTCTCTCCATCCTCATTCCACAATAAGTTCCCCCTCCTTATTTTCCCTGAAAACCCCGAAGCTTTGATTATGATTAAATTCGCACATTTTGCAGCTATTTTCTTCTATTTGTCCATCCACCATTATCTGTTGCACAGCTACAGCCAAAATGAAACTAAATTCAAGAATTTCCCCCTCATTACTTATAAACTAATAATAAAATTTGTAAATTGTTATAATACATACACACACACACATACATACGGATGTGCCCACGAAGCACCCAGAGACCGACACCCCAGCACACACAAAATAGCACCATGGCAACAGAAGAAAAATGCAACGAAAATGAAAACATAATCGAAAGGATGATGAGAACACACACAAAAGAAGAAGAAGGATATCAGGATAACTTGCATCCAATTACAAAGAAAGAAACAACAAACGAAAGGGGGGAGAACAAAAAACAAAGTAACATAAATGAAAGCAACAAAAACAACTACAACAAGGTTATCAAGAGAGGGTGGGAGGGGGTGGGTGAGCGAACAACAACAACAATGCATTGGTTGGTTACTTACTTTTCCTTCAGACAACTGCCGAAATCATGCTGGGAGTCATTTTCATCGTAGGACTGCGATGTCGGAGTGGGCGGTGATAGGGGAGGCGATGCAACCGATGACTGCTGCTGCTGTTCCTGTTCTTTGAGCAATTGTTGCTGTTGCTGCAGCTGCAGCTGCTGCTGAAATAGCTCATGTTGCTGTTGTCGCTGTTGCTGGCATTCTTGGGGTGATAATGATGAGAGCGGCAACGGAGTGGTGGGCGGCGATGACGATGACGACGGCTGGTAGTTGGCCAACTTTGTCTGCTGCAGGAGCAGACTGTGATGGTGGGAGTGGGAGTGTATACTGCCATTGCTGGGCGAATTCGGTTGTTTCTGATAGGGATGCACGGCATTGTGAGTGATGTGACATAATTTGTTTCCATTGCTATCCAGGCCATTGTTATGTTGGTGATGGTGGTGGTGGCTGCTGTTGTGATGATGATGATGCTGATGATGTGGGTGATTGCCGTTTAAACGTAATGACTGATTTGACTGGCTGTCGGGACAGTCGTGTTCGTCCTGAGACTCTGTCTTTATGGCTTTCTGATACAAAGGATTTCGGAGTATGGAGCGCGTCAGTGTTTGCTGGACTTGCTGCTGCTGCTGCTGTTGTTGCTGGGTCGGAGAGCTATTTCCAGAGCCAGGTGATATTTTACTAGCTAAAGCATCCAGCGAACTTAACATTATGTTAACTTCTTAATTTTGAATTTTTGTCTTTTTTGTTTGTTGTTGTTCTTTGTTTCGTGTCCTTCCTTTCTTTCGCCTTCTGTTTGTCTTTTTATGGTTTCACTGTTTTTCCAATTTTTCTATTCAATTCAATTCAATTTCACTTCAATTTTGTTTAATTTAATTTAATTCAATTTCTTTTTTATTTCAATTTTATATTTCTCTTGGGTTTTTATGATTTTGCTTTTTATTCACCGTTTTTGGTTTGCTTGTTGCTGTTGCCTGAAGGAAGAGTTTAGAAGAGAGAGAGAGAAAATTTGGAAAAAATGTTGCGATTAGTAAAACAATGAAGTTCGATTTGTTAATGTGATTCTTTAGTAAAATAACAAATACTAAAAATGTACATAAATTCTGTTTAAAATACAACATAAATGTGATTGAAAAGTTGCGGAGAAATTTCCCTTTGAAGCTATAAAGAGTAGGGGTAATTTCACTAGATTTTGTGGACTTTGATTTAAATTCGTATATATATTCTACTCGTTCTTGCTGGTATATCTTTGAATAAAGTAATATGCGGCTCGGATTTTACAGTGGTCCAAAGTTTATAGTTTTGGGTTGCATTTGTGAAGAGATAACTTTGGAAAGCGTTGTCAGATTCGAATGAAAGGTTTTTATTTCTCTTTTACGATTATAAGAAGTAAGTTGTATGTCCTTGTAGTTCAATGACTCGGGAAAATTAAAAACGTTTCGTTTCTATTATTATATTGTAAGTGTTATAATTTATTTTATTCTCTACAAGTTTCAAAATTTAAAATTTAATGGGGTGATAATTGGTTTATAAATTATCGCTGTTTCCCAAAAAAATAGCTTTTACGGCAGTGCCACTTGATTTAAATTAGATCTTAAGAAAAATAATGACGTATGCTGGACATTGTTTGATAACGGTTTAGAATTACCGAGAGCTAAAAGAAAAAATTACTAAATAATTTCTTGTTTAACTACTCAAATTGGTACTAATATTTTATTTATATGTATTGTGTCTACAGCTCTCTTTTGTTCGGTGACTTATAGTGAAATTTGACGTAGAATATTTTGTTCATTCACACCACCCGCCTCAAGTATAGTTTTGCGGGACAGTTTAGCACCGAATCCGAAAAAGTAGAAAATTAACCTTAAAAGGAATTTATTTTAAAAATAATTTTTTGCTTATTTCTAGTTGAAATTTGAGTTTTTGTGTATTTAGGGATTTATAGTAAAATTGTATGGCAAATATTTTTGTAGAACATTGTAACCTGTTAAACCTCTGTTCAACAAAAATGTTCCTCATAGTCTTTTAAGTTTGTCTGAAAAATTTCAGACAAAAATACTACACCGTACGACAATTTTTAAAAAAGTCGTTACACTTGAACCGGATAATATACGTATCAAACTATAGGCAGAATGTTTTTTTTTTAATTTTTAGTTATTCTTTTCCTCCTCCTATTGCCACTCCACAGAACTACAAAGTTCCAAAGCATACAATTTTTCAAAAAAATTATTTTATGTTCTTGTTCGCACCCTATGTTAACTCTATTAGTGTCAAATTAAGGAGGAGAATATATATTAAAAATACTTCACATATCATGCCTCCATCTTTATTAGCATCAATTTTAAATTTACCCATTAGTTTTTCTAGTTTATTCATATCTTGCATTTTAATAGTCAAAATCTTAAATGGTTGTTAATACTAAATTATACAGGTAGAAGCTTGAAATTTAATGTATGTTTAGCACATATTCCCTTTGTATACCCTCCACCTCCAGGATGGGGGTATATTCACATTGACATTCCGTTTGTAACACCTTAAAATATTCATCGGAGACCCCATAAAGTATATATATTCTGGGTCGTGCTAAAATTCTAAGACGATGTAGCCATGTCCGTCTGTCTGTCTGTTGAAAGCACGATAGCGGCCGAACGAAATGTGCTAGGATCTTCAAATTTTTCCTAAATGTGTCTTATGGTTGTAGATCGGTTGGGATTGGAAGTGGACGAAATCGGCCCAGAGGGAAAAATTTTTCCCTCACAAGGACTGAAAATACCCCTAATATTTAGAGTATTTCAGCACGTTTTTTGAACATATTAGCTTGTAAAGAGTGATTTTTTTGAGGTTAGGATTTTCATGCATTAGTATTTGACAGATCACGTGGGATTTCAGACATGGTGTCAAAGAGAAAGATTCTCAGTATGCTTTGACATTTCATCGTGAATAGACTTGCTAACGAGCAACGCTTGAAGAAAGTTCATCGCACGCTTCCATTTTATGGTCAGTTTAATCGACCCACTGAAGCGGCTATTCGGGCTATTGTGACTAAATTTCGCACCAAATTTACATTGTTGGACATTAAACCACCAAGACGCTTACGTAGAGTACGAACTGAAGAAAATATCGCAGCTGTATCGGCCAATGTTAATGATGACCATCAATTATCGATTCGTCGCCGTTCGCAGCAATTGGGCCTCTGTTACTCAAAAACGTGGAAATGCCAAAATTGGACTATGCGGATGGACCACTTGAGGTGCAGCTGCGGTCAACATTTAAATGAAATTATCTTCAAAAAGTAAATGTCATGGACCAATCTAACGTTTCAAATAAAGAACCGATGAGATTTTGCAAATTTTATGCGTTTTTTTTTAAAAAAAGTTATCAAGTCTTAAAAAATCACCCTTTATTTACTTGATATTTTCAATTCGCATTCCCTTTATAGCATAAAAGGGCACCATAGAATGATTTTTATTTGTAGAGGGCGAAATGGGACGAAAAGGGATCAAAATAGTACCTATCAAACGACAACAGATAGAAACACGAAATTTGGCGTGTACATTCCCCTAATAGAGTAGATACATAATATAAAAGTATTTTTCTAAAGTCGTACTTTTAAGGGGTTAAATGGGGATAGAGGGATAAAAATAGTACCAACCTAACGGTTGCACCTAGAATAATGAAATTCGATATATACATTCCTCAGATTGCGTAGACACGTAAAATAAAAGAACTTTCCAAGATTCGAACTTTTTGGGGTTCAAATGGAAAAAGGGGATGAAAATAGTACCTACCAAATGACCGCAGTTAGAATCATGAAATTCGGAGTATACATTCCTCTGACTGCGTCAAGACACGAAAAATAAAACGTTTTTTCCAAATTCGTACTTTCAAGGGATACAATGGCTACAGGGGATAAAAATAGTACCAACTAAACGAATACAGCTAGAATGATGAAATTCAGTGTGTACGTCCCTCTAATTGTATAGATACGTAAAATAAAGAGATTTTAGATAGTCGAACTCTTGAGGGGGCAAAATTGCAAAAAGGGGATAAAAATGGTACCAACAAAATGGCCGCTGATAGAATCATGGAATTCGGTGTATACATTCCTCTGACTGCATTGCCACGTAAAATAGTTTTATCCAAATTCGTACTTTATTTTGTACTGCGTACGTGATAGATAAGGCATTTTTAAAATTTATACTTTTGAAATTAAAATAGGATGGAAATACAACCAACCAAACGACTGTAGCTGAAAATACACTCTCTATCCCCCAATATTTAGGGTATTTATGATTGCTCCCTTATATATACTTTATGAATTGAAGTATTATATCCATTATATATATAGTATTATATATATATATATATAGTATACAAATATTGGTAGCCTTGGCTTATTAATTAAATTTCTTATTTTCATACAGTTAAAATTTGTTGCGGACATTCCTCTTGTAGCTTGGAAGCACCACAAAGAAAATAAATGTTTTAGCGGGAGAAATGGGACAAAAGAGGATTAAATACGGTACCAATGATACGACAACAGCTAGAATCATGAAATTCGGTGTGTACATCCCTCTAATTACATAGACACGTAAAATAGAGGGATTTTTCGAAATTCGCACTTTTAAGGGATATAATTAAAAAGAGGGATAACAAGTAAGAAGGCGTTAAGTTCGGCCGGGCCGAATCTTATATACCCTCCACCACAGAGTGCATTCCACAGTATTACCAGCAGATTAAAGGATGTCGACTTTTAAAGATATCCCCATTCACCCCATTCTCATCCCAAATGTACAAATTTCGAAAAAACCCTTTTTCAAGTCTTCATAGTCAGAATGTATACACCGAATTTCATGATTTCAACTTCAGCGGTTTGGTAGGTCCCATTTTTATCCCTATTTTTAATTATATCCCTTAAAATTACAAATTTCGAAAAAGCCCTCTATTTTACGTGTCTATGCAATTAGAGGGATGTACACACCGAATTTCATGATTCTAGCTGTTGTCGTATCATTGGTACCATATTTTATCTCTTTTTGTTCCATTTCGCCCGCTAAAACTTTTATTTTCTTTGTGGTGCTTCGAAGCTACAAGAGGAATGCCCGCAACAAATTTTAACTGTATGAAAATAAGAAATTTAATTAATAAGCCAAGCTACCAATATTTGTATACTTATATATAATGGATATAATACTTCAATCCATAAAGTAAATATAAGGGAGCAATCATAAATACCATAAATATTGGGGGATAGAGAGTGTATTTTCAGCTACACTCGTTTGGTTGGTTGTATTTCCATCCTATTTTAATTTAAAAAGTATAAATTTTGAAAATACCTTATCTCTCACGTACGCAGTATAAGACAACTTCATGATTCTACCATTTTTTGTCGTAAAAGCAACAAACGAATTTGTTGGAAAGTTCTTTTATTTTACGTGTCTATGCAATCAGAGGAATGTATATATCGAATTTCACTATTCTAGGTGCAGCCGTTATGTTGGTACTATTTTTATGCCTTTTGCCCCATTTAACCCCTTTAAAGTACGAATTTAGACGAAATACTTTTATATTATTTATCTACTCTATTAGAGGAATGTACACGCCAAATTTCGTGTTTCTATCTGTTGTCGTTTGAAAGGTACCATTTTTATCCCTTTTTGTCCCATTTTGTCCCATTTCGCCCCCTGCAAATAAAAATCACTCTATGGTGGCCTTTTATGCTATAAAGGGATGGCGCATTGCGAATATCAAGTAAATACAAGCTAATATGTTCAAAAAACATGCTGAAATACACAAAATATTAGGGGTATTTTCAGTCCTTGTGAGGGAAAAATTTTTCCCTCTGGGCCGATTTCGTCCACTTTCAATCCCAACCGATCTACAACCATAAGACACATTTAGGAAAAATTTGAACCTCCTAGCTCATTTCGTTCGGCCGCTATCGTGCTTTCAACAGACAGACAGACAGACAGACAGACAGACAGACAGACAGACGGACAGACGGACAGACGGACATGGCTATATCGTCTTAGAATTTTACCACGACCCAGAATATATATACTTTATGGGGTGTCCGATAAATATTTCGAGGTGTTACAAACGGAATGACAAAGTGAATATACCCCCATCCTGGAGGTGGAGGGTATAAAAATGGGACATACCAAACCGCTGAAGTTGAAATCATGAAATTCGGTGTATACATTCCACACTTTGGTGGATACCATTTTTATCCCTCTGTCCCAATTGTATCGCTTTAAAAAACGAATTTGGAGAAACCTTTTCATTTATCGTATCAACGCACTCGGAGGAATGTATGAATTTATGTATGAATTTCATGAATATAGTTGGGCCATTTGGTTGATACAGCTTTTAACCCCTTTTTCATTTTAACCCCAAAAAGTACGTATTTTGAAAAATCCCTTTATTTTACGTGTCTACGAAGTCAGAAGAATTTCATTATTTTAGACGCAGCCGTTTGGTTGATACCATTTCTATACCCCTATTCCCATTTACCCCTTAAAGGTACGACTTTAGAAAAATACTTTTCTATGTACTTACTTTTCTATGTAAAGGGTGTTTTTTATTGAGGTATAGAACTTCGAATTGAAATAAAACACAAGAAAATCGCTTTAATGTCCATCAATTTGGCTTTATTGGAAGAATAATTTTATGCCATTAATGTTTAAATATGATTTCGGGCATGTGGCCGCCGCGGCTCGCTCGAATATAGCCAATTCTACAGGTCCAATTTTCAACCACTTTTTCGAGCATATGGGGCCGTATGTTGGCAATAACGCCACGAATGTTGGCTTCCAAGTCCCCTAACGTTTCTGGTTTGTTGGCGTAGACGAGCGACTTCACATATCCCCAAAGAAAATAATCCAATGGTGTCAAATCACACGATCTTGGTGGCCAATTGACAGGTCCATTCAGCGAAATTATGCGCTCATCGAATGTTTCCCTCAATAATTCGATTGTGACGTGCGCTGTGTGGCATGTAGCGCCGTTTTGTTGGAACCACAACTCATCCACATTCATGCCATCCAATTCGGGAACAAAATAGTCGGTTATCATGGCTATATACCGGTCTCCATTAACGGTAACTGACTCTCCAGCATTATTTCGGAAGAAGTATGGCCCAATGACTCCACCATCCCATAGAGCACACCAAACAGTCAGTTTTTGTGGATGTAATGGCGTCTCAAGTGGCGTCTCAATGGCTTGTTGACGTAGCCATTCAACCAAAAATGAGCCTCATCACTGAACAAAATTTTGTGATGAAAATCAGCATCGAGATGAATCTCATTTTCGGCCCATACACCAAAATCACGACGCATTGCATGGTCTCGCGGCTTTAATTCTTGCACAAGCTGGATCTTGTAAGGTCGCAAGCCAAGATCTTTGCGCAAAATCTTCCATAAAGTTGATGGACAAAGCTCCAATTGCTGTGCACGGTGGCGAATCGATTCATTCGGGTCCTCTTCAACACTTTGCTCTACAGCGGCAATTGTTTCTTCGGTGCGCACTGTTCGACGTCTCTGCGGATGCGTATTATCACATAGAGTAAACGTAGTGCGAAAACGATCCATGGTTAACCGAATTAATTGATCTGATGGACGATTATGTCGACCATAAAATGGACGGAGCTTGCGGTGAACTTCGCGAACTGAACCATTACTTTCGAAATAAATTTGCACGATTTGCAAGCGTTGTTCTTTTGTCAACCTGTTCATGATGAAATGGCAAACCAAACTAAATATTAATCACTTGACAGCTGACAAAATGGCCGCCAGTTAAAAAAGTGATGCCAACTTAAAGTTCTATACCCCAATAAAAACACCCTTTATATACTCAATTAAAGGAATGTAATCACTGAATTTCGTGTTTCTAGCTGTTGTCGTTTGATAGGTACCATTTTGTATGCCTTTTTACCCACTACGAATAAGAGTCACTTTACGGTGCAC
Organism: Polietes domitor; assembly: GCA_947397865.1. NCBI lineage: Eukaryota > Metazoa > Arthropoda > Insecta > Diptera > Muscidae > Polietes > Polietes domitor. The sequence goes on along the minus strand of OX377619.1, from coordinate 46,451,170 downwards.
GTTATACCAAATATCAAGTAAATATAAGCAGAAATATTAAAAACATGGTTAAATTCTCTAAATATTAGGAATTTTAGGGATATTTTCAGTCCTTGTGTGGGAAAAGTGTTTCTCTTTGGGCCTGCTAAAAGAATCATTGTCGCTAAGCCATAAAACCATTGTGATAACATAAAGAAATTTATGGTTATGCATATTTGTCGATGAAAGTCTTCAAATTCGCCAACTTACCTGCTCAAAAGTCATTACATTATCATACCCGAAATAAATTTGCAGACTTCATCGATCTGCTAAACTGGTATAATATGGAAATTACTGAGTCTCAGATGTGAACGGAACAGTAATTGAAGAAAATTGTGGAAACAGGCATTGAACAAGGCGAAGAAATAATTAAATATCCAGTACAAACGCTAACAGTCGAACGGCGCACAGTGGTTCAGAATAAAAATCCATCGTCCAAAATTCAATAACTTTTGTTCTAGTAGACACTTTTGAGTTCTGTTCGCCAAAGTCAAAAAAAATAAATTACGTTTTTTCAATTTTCAAAATCTGAAAAACGTGAAAATCTGTAATACAAAAAAAAATAATTTTTTTCTTCGCATTATGAACAAATAATTAAAAATATGTTAAAAAACATAAACACGAAAAAATAAAAATTTTATTTTTTTAAATCGAAAAATACGAAAAGTAGTCAACTTTTGGCCGATTTATAAAATATATCCGATTTCCCGATTTTTATTGTTAATATCTCAAAATAATCCTTGGGTCCTTGTGTTCCTAATTTTGATTTTTTACAGAACTCAAAAATGTCTACTAGAACCAAAGTTATTGAATTTGGTCGATAGATTTAGATTTTGATCCACTGTGCGGCGCGTGAACTTGGTATCTAACTTCGGGGATAAGAACAATTTGTTGGATGTACAAATCTTGCATGCAAAAAAATGGCATCTTTGAAATCAAATCGGAATTTTTAAAGTAAAAATATTTTTGAGCTTACAGCACCCAATAGTCCACAATAGAATATATGTCATGTGGAATATGTATGACTGACACCCTTAATTTTTTTACATCCTGACTTAATACGCATATATTAAGTGATTTCGAAATGTATGCCATTCCTAATGGCAATTGATACTTCGTAATCGTTCAACATAGAAATCGCTTAGAAAAAGTAAAACTGTATTAATATAGGACAAGGTCTTCTTCTTCGGCAAAGAACATGTAACATGGCCCCAAATTCCAACGAATCTGTTAAAAATTTGCTCGACTTAAAATAGTTGTTTTTTTCTTCTTCTCTACTTAAATGCTTCGCAATATTATTATTCTTCGCTTGAGTATGTTTTTAATTTACAAGCGAATCTCTTCATCTGCAAAGTTAAGTGTTTTGCTTGCAGTTGTTGTTGTCTTTATGTGCCGGGATGCAGACAGCGGAGAGTAGATATTATTCTTTATTGTCTTTTATCCGACTTGTAAATATTTGCATTTTTATTTTTATTCGTTTGTTCTGCGCTCTCTGTTTATAGATTTCATGAAATAAAAAAACAAGAAAAGCATACAACACAACACACCGAGGACATGGCATAAGGATACACATGCATACATATGTACACACACTTGTAGAAGTCACTACTACCTTGGTACCTAGTGCATACACATGGTCACAGACACAGCCACTGCCACACAACTAAATATAGTCCGTGTTTGTTTATAAGTTCAGCTGAGGCAGAAGATTATTGAACCAACAACAAGAGCAACAATACATGAAAGGGATTCCAACAAATGTAAAAAAGCCAACACAACGACTAAGGAGCAATGGAGCGTATGCTATATACACACATACATACATACATATATCCTTGCAGACTCACGACACTAGCGCTCGTATAAGCTTTGTTGTGTGTTGGTGAGTGTATCTCCTGTTGTTGTTGTCTGTTTGTTTATCTCGGCGTTCCTGGTGCGAAAACTGACTACGAGCAGCACAACAACGGGTAGCCAGCCAGCCAACAAGTGCAGTACTTACTTAACGTCTTTTTTTATACCCTCCACCTTAGGATGGTGTGAATATACTTTTTGTCATTCCGTTTGCAACACAACGAAATATTCATCGGAGATCCCATAAATTATATATATATATATATTATCCCATAAAGTATATATATATATTATCCCATAAAGTATATATACATATATATATTTTAGGTCAAGGTGAAATTCTGAGACGATCTCGCCGTGTCCGACTGTCTGCCTGTTGAAAGCACACTAGCTTACAAACGTAATGAGCTAGGGCGTTCAAAATGTTCATATTTGTGAAAATTTTCACATATTTTTTAAATTAAATTTTTTATTTTTTTAATTTTAAATTTAAAATTTTAATTTTTTTTTTTAAGTTTTAAATTTTCTAATATTGTATTTTACTGGCGATAATACTGTGGCATGTACTCAGTGGTGTAGGGCACATAATATTCGGTCCGCCAGAACTTAACTCTTTTTTCCTTGCTTCTTCGCACTTAAGGGATGCTTTCCGGCACAACAACGGCTAAAGGGCAACATTGGAAGGACTGTAGCACTAAGGAGGAATATGAGCAGTTGTAGTTATAGCAATTGACGCTGTTGCTGTTGTTGCTGCTGTATTGCTAGTAGATTGTAGATTTAGCCAAAAGCTTACTTATGTACATATGTGAAATGTAGCTGACCTAAGCTTTAAAATAAACATGTCCTCATGCACATCCGAATGGAAGTTCATGGTTATAAATACATGCACATGAGTATGTGTGTGTGATACCTTTGGATACACACACCTCGTGCATGCTGTACACAGTGTGGGACAAAACTAAATCACCAATAAGTGAAATTAAAGTGTGAAACATTGTTGAATTATTCAATATATCTTTGTTAATTTGAAGTCAATTGCTCCTAGTTTAATAATAATTATATTATGATGGATATTAATTTTCGATGCTGTTTTAGACTTTCTGCAACCTTTTTGTAAACTATGCATTTCATTATTAAAATAATATTGCTTCCATTACAATAACAAACTTTAGGAAAATAATAAATAAATTAAAAGAAATGCAAACATTCTTACTATAGTTTCGTCCAACACTGTATATGCATATTTATGTAGTTCGATACACAAGCATAACAATATGAACATGTGACTGCAATAGAAAATAAAACATAAAAAATCTAATAAAATGATCAACTAAACAAGGACTTTCAAGGAATGCACAACAGTTAATCAAAAGTGTTCAAGAACAAAAATATTGGACAAAAGATAGAAAACAAAATTGATGTTAAATAAAAATATAGGTGTTTTATTCGCATCGCACCCCTAAAATTTAGTTTTGTGGGAATGTTTCGGACCAATTCTGAAAAAGTATTCGTACTTTTAACCCTAAAATGAATTTAAAGTATGTTTTCTTTCGCACAAAAAAAGGGACCAAAAATACCCCTATATTGAGGAGTTAGAGGTTTCAAATGTTACACAAAAAAATTGTTTCCATTTCTTTATCTATTTTAGTTTTAGTTGGACCTCAGATTCGTAAAATTTTAAGAGATGTGACCTGGAATGGCCAAAATTTGAATTTTTACTTTTCAAATATCTATAGGAAAATCAGAGTAAGAGTAAAGATATTTTATACCATTCCCAAGAAAATGGGTTTGTTTTTTCAATTTCGAGTATTTTTTACTCTTTATTTGATTAAATACCCTTGATAATGTATATATTGTTTGTAGGAATTTTAAAATAAAATCTAAAGAAATAATAAGCATTTCATTTTTTAAGTTCTAAGACACTTCCATTAACCACCTGATCATAGGACCCTCCACTACAGTAATGCACTGCCTTGTGATGTTGCAATGTAACAACAAGTCCTGGAAATACCATAAATGTCTTGATGATAAAGTGCAACAGTATATTTTCTGTGTTTATTTTGTAAGAGCTGGCTGGCTGGTGGGTGGGTGGCTGGATGACTCCTTGGGAATTTCCAACAAGGATGAAACAACAAACTGGTCGAACAACTCTACACAGGAGAAGAAGACAAAAACTACAACAATGTTTATAAATGTTTGTTTGCATTTTATTGTAGCTGTTGCAGATGCTGTGCTGCTGCAAGGATACCGGATATACATACATATATGCATGTGTGTATGTATGGATATGTCTATGTCTATTTACATGTGCTAAAGCAACCTGTCACATTCTTAAGTCCATAAAGATCAAAACAATAAATGTTGATTTTCTTGTTCCACTCTTTGTTCAAATACAACATGGAGTAGAACAACTACAACTATAAACAATTCCAAGTCGCAAAAAAAAACAAGAAAACATTTTGACAAGAGAAGAGTTTTAGTTTTGGGGGGAAATATGGATTTGCACTTGATTCGGACACAATGATATTTTAATGATGGCTAAGTGATGAGAGATACTTAGAGCGGCGAGAAAAGACAAATCGTCTATAAATATAACCCCAAAGGAGTTTCACTGTCAAGGGCAATATTTGTTTGGAGAGTATGAAATTCCACTAAACTAAGTTTGAATGTCCTCCCATTTGCCTACTATTCTCAGTGATATTCAAATAACAATCTACACAAAACAAAACCCTTCACTCAATTACAATTTAAATTGAGATTATTTTGTTGCTGCAATTGTATTTTCATTTATTTCCATTTTCGAAAATTCATAGAATAAATCATGCATATCCCCGCCGACCGCATAGTCTGGGGTTTGGGAGCAGACGTGTTGGCATATTTAAATGCTATTAAATATTAACAGCCAAATACGGTACTGCAGACCGGCAGCACTGTAAATGTACATAACTCTCAGGGCAAAAAGTATTATGCTTTGTGGACAGTCGAAGGTTGATGGAAAATGTGCAGCAATTTAAAACGCAAATCACACAAAAAATATGCAAGTTATTTTGGATTTTATAAAAAACATCAAAAATAACACTCACAATTAACAAAAAGACAGGATAGCTCTCGAATGAATAGGGATAAAGCCCAACTAGTTTGTGAAAACACATAGAACGAAATAAAGATATATTTTTGATTGGGAACAATCACAAATTCTTTTGAAACAAACTTGAAATACGTTATTTTAATTATTGCGATTATATATTAATAAGGTTATGTTGAGTTTTTTTTAATAGAACCCACTGTATCACCAGGATACATTTTTCAGTGAACATAGAAAACATATCTATAATGATTATAGTTGATTTTGGGAATAATTTATGCATTTATTTTTAATAATCGCGACCTAAATTAAAAATAATTAAATGTTTGTATAACTTAACCGGAAAGGTCATTGATTGCACTTTCCAGGAAATTAAGACTTTTTGAATGAAATAGATATAATTCTGAAATGGCATGCTGAGTATACCATTTTTGCAGAATAAACTTATAGTCCGGCTAGGCTGAGTTTTCGTCACAGTGGTCGAAGTGAGCATTATAAATATAAAAGCTTTGCCAAATATCAAATTTCATAGAATTCCGATCATTCTTGTAGAAATTATAACAGATTTAATTTTACGTAGGTTAGAGTGATTTGTGTGTCAGGTACAAGTGATTATAAAATCTTTATTAAATACCAAAATATAGCCGATTCCGAATATCCGTGTGGAAGTTACATTGGTTTTCATTTAACATAGGAATATGGGTCATTTATGTGGGAGGTACCAGAAGGGGAGTGGCAATTTCGCCCATCTTCGAACTTAAACTAAGTTTGGGAAAAATATTAACATCTGCAACGTTTTAATTGATTCCTTAACTCCTTTCGAGAGCTATCGTGTACACGATCCAACCAGACGGGCGGACGGACATGGCTCAAATAGCTTAAAAAATCGTTTGAGCCATTCTTAGGGTCTTAAGTAACTCCTGCAAGGCGTTACACTTTTTTTCCTGTCCAAAAAATCGATGTGTGTGCGTATATCTGTATGTTGCGTATAGGACGCCAAACCCGTGGACCGATTCGTCTGAAAATTTTACTGTATCTAACTTCTGGATAGAGGATGGTTCCTAGATATAGTGGGTCATGATAGGACAAAGAGGGTACACCTCCCACACACAAAATATTTTAAAACTATAAAAAATATTCATTTTATCTTCCAAAGCACACGATGTAGGGGAATAGGGAAAAATGAATCAATATTTTTATTTGTTTTGGTTTGGCTACATTAAACAAGTAAGGAAAGGCTAAAGTCGGGCGGGGTCAATTCAGTAAAAAAGTGAAACGTGAAATTTTTTTGTATATTTCCTAATCACAGGCTAATATGACCTGGTCCAATTTGTCAAATCGAGAATAATATTTGTATCGGGGCTATATCCAAACAAGTGACTAACTTTCACAATAAGTTCTTCTAGCTGAAAAAAAACGTGTTATGCTCAATTTTAAGAAATTCTCTGAAAATACGCGGTTTCTGGAGGAACGAAATTTGTATGACAGCTATATGTAAATCTGAACCGATGTGACCAATTTTTACCAGAGGTGTTTCTAGTTGAACTATAAGATGTTTTGCCAATTTTGAAGAAAATCTGTTGTAATATGTGGTATCTAGAGTGAAAAGGGTCAAATCGGGAGTGAATTTCGTATTGGGCTATATCTAAATCTGAACCGATTTTCTTCAAATTAAATAGAGTTCGTCCTTGTGCGGAAAAATTTCGTTGTGCAAAGTTTCATTTGGTTCTGGCTACAATTGCGACCTGTATCGTGATTACAACAATAGAGGTCGTTGCTCTAGATATCTCCAAGGCCTTTGATAGAGTTTGGCACGGCGCACTCATATAAAAGCTTATCGCTTTTGGTAGTGACTTCTCTCGAGCTTCCTCAGAGATCGCACTATACGTGTTGTTGTAGATGGGTTCTCATCCGACGAGCATAGGTTAACCGCAGGAGTACCACAGGGCTCTGTCGACGACCTCTTGGATCGGACTTTGAATCCAATATACTCATTCGCGGATGACAGCAACCTCTGTCATTCATACTCATTCGATCATAGACCAAGTCGTCAAGAAATTGAGGATAAAAGGCGATTGATGGATGAGTCACTTAGCCAGGATTTGTTGGCCATTTCTGAATGGGGTCGAGTGAATAGAGTAGATTTTAATGCACGTAAGACCCAGTGCTCCTTGTTGTCTCACAAGCGATTCACTGATACAACGGTGTCGTCGATTTTAATGAACGGTGTAGATATTGAGCAATCAAATGCTCTCGATGTTCTCGGCATGAAAATACAACGTGATGTTCGTTGGACAAAACATGCATTTGATGTGTCGAAAGATGCCTTCAAATGTTTAGGCTTTTTAAAAAGATGTAAGAAATATTTCACACCCTCTGATCTTCTCAATATCTACACTACATACATCAGACCAAATATGGAATACAACTCCCATATATGGTCGGGTGCTCCAGCTTCATCACTGGAGCAACTTGACCGTGTCCAGAGGAGGGCGATGGTGTTGATAGGTGATGGTAGGATATCCAATTATATTGTCTCCCTTGAACACCGCCGTAATGTTGGTTGTGTGTCATTGTTCTATCGATACTTTCATGGTGTTTGTTCTTCGGAAATCCGTGAGAACGTTCGGTAGAGATACGCGACTCTCCAGGAACGCTCACCCATTTGTTGTCGATTGGACAACCGACCGCACTACACATTACAGAATAAATTCGTTCTTCGCCCGTACTATCCGTATGTGGAATCGACTTCCGGCAAATATCTTTCCCTCCAATTACGACATTCAGAAATTCAAAACTGACGTCAACAGACACTACTCCCTCTTTCCTCCTTCCAATACCTTATCTTCCTTCTACCAACGCAATGCACTGCATTTATAGGGGACATCCCCTGAGTGTTGGTTCAGTGAAAAAAAGATGGACAGACAGACGGACATTTCTAAATCGACTCAGAAAGTGATTCTAAGCCGATCAGTATAATTGACAATGGGTGTATCTCCCTTCTTTTTGGGTGTTAAAAACAAATGCACAAAGACTCTCTCGTGGAGTGTATACAAATTTAAAATTACCTGTAATGTTACAGCACTTCTACGAAAATCCACAGCCTCCGTGGAATGCCATCTATTGTAGAGGGTATATACAGTTTGGCCAGGCCGAACTTAACGCATTTTTTGCTCGTTTTGTCTTCGCTTCAAGAACAAATTATTAAACATATATCTCAAAAACCCATAAAACAAAAAATATTTTTTTAGCTTTGTTTCAGTCAAGTTTGGGGAAATTTATAACATATACCCGATATTCAACGATAATATTTCAAAATATTCCTTACGTCTTTGCCGTTTTCGACCAAAAAATCTGTAAATAAATTTCCATCTTAAAAATATAATATGTTCATGAGACAGGACAATATCCCGGTTGAAATCAAATACTAAATAGTTTTTAAAGTACTTCACATTAGAGATGTGCGCGTGAGTAATTATTGGCTCACGTTCACGCACGCTCACGTGAGTAAAATAAATTTTGCTTGAATCACGTGATTCACGCAATTCACGTGAGTGGCGCCCATCTCTACTTCACATATCCTTACAAAATCCCCCAAATATTTTATGAAATCCCCACAAAAATTACCTGGTCCCCACTTCATATTTTTTGGCCTTTTAAATAAAATCCGTTTGTTTGAGGACAAATCCCCACATCTGCCAAGCCTGAGCAAATCGAATTTTGTATTGATTATGGCAATTCATAATATTGTAAAATTTTAGATTTCTTCGCATAATCTTTGTATGAAAATCAGCAACTATTTTCCATTTATAAAGTAGCAATATTTTGACTCCTACAATAAAAATTAAATTTTGCTATTTTTTCATATTTACAAACTACATAATTTCAGAAAATGTTAGCCCTTTACGTCCATAGAAATATAGAATTTTTTAGAAAACTATAGGAACTTAATTTGTTGATCCTTCCAAAAACTTACGAAACTTTTGCATTTCAGTTGACTATAGTAATAATCTAACCAGAAACAATTATTTAAACGGCTGTTATGGCTTATTGTCATTTTCTGAGAAAAAGTAGATCATTTCATAAAAGAATTTCCACTAAAAATGTTATATGAAAATTTAGAAAAAATATCCGTATAGATTACACCTTAGCGACTCACTTTTATTAGAGTCACTTGCTGGTTTGATTTAATGACGTCAGCATTTTTAGTCACATATATATCTATTTATAGGATACACGTATTTAATTTATCATGAATCAATGTTTTTCTAAATAAGACCTCACGAAAAAAAATTTCATACAAATATTTCAATTGACTAAAAAGTTTCTATCAATAACTTTTGACTATTTTTTCATTGCAAGTAACCTCTAGGTGTATCCATTTCTATCGCCACGACTGTCTTCTTCTGGAATTTGGACAATGAAGTGTAACAAGAAAATCCATAAAAATAGAAATATTTTTGCACATAGACCATTCCAAATTGTTTGTTCGTATTTACTTTAGCACCGGGTAAACACACCAACACGCCGAGGAAAACAGGTACATCGTACACTGCTCCATCCAGCGAGCAAGTGCAAAATACATACTTTGAAATGCAGCAAGTGACTGCACTGGTAGAGGTAGATCTACACACACCCACACTCACGTGTAAATGTAAACAAGCCCACATGTACTAGGGACGTATGAATGTAAGCTCCTGTTTAGTACTTATAATCTCAAAGTATAAACAAAAATCTAGATGTATGGCAGCTCTGAGTGTGTGCGAGTGCAGGATGTGAAATCGCAGCACACATACAAGTATACTTGTATGTGTGTGTGTACACTTTGTGGCTGCACTCGTGTCAATGTATCCTTTTTCATTATTGCAATTATCTTGTGAATTTTTGTGTTTGTAAACACTTAAAGTATCTACGAGAGGGAATGGGCAAAAAAGTAAATAACACTCTCTCACACACACAGAGACATGTGGTACTTGAATGTGTAAGTATTGGGGGAATGTGTGTGTGCGAATACACCAAATGCGGTTTGTGTGAGTACGTGTGCGAAGTTTACTTTTGACATATCTACAAAGGCACAAAGGACCACACAATTTGTGTTACCTTTGGCATAATGGTTTATGTGTGTGTTGTTGCCTGGCAGCCTGGCTTTCTGAAGACTAAACATTTTTATTACTTGCCTCTATGTTGGCTTGCTTTGGCTTGGCTTTAACCAGAAAAACAACAGCACCATCACCGCCAACAACAACAACACCATCGCCAAATAGGTTCTCGTGCACAAAGTCACACAAAAGATGATGCCTAAAGTCTACTTTTGTCCTCTGGCTGTGTAGAACAGTGGTTCCTAGTAATAAAAACTGCTGAAGAGAATATATTCAGAAATGTCTGCGAAATTAGCGAAATGATTGAAATAAAATATTCAGAGATTGAAAAAGAATATATTCAGAGACGAAAATAATTCTACGAGGACTGTCCTCAATAACAAATAAAAATTTTTAGTCCGAGACCCTAGAGGGCAGAAATGTAAGACTGACCCCCAATTTATTTTACCTCCTCAACATTTTCACCAAACATACCTACCCCCTCTATCACAACTCTTTAAGGGGAAAATTGATAGACTTCCTATAATGCTTAAGGGGGGCTCCCATACCAAAGCAAAATTTGTAAACAATTTGCTCCCATCACTCTAGGACACATCCCAATCCCTACAAACATTTGGACGATAATTATCATTTTGAAGAAATCCATCAAAATATTTTATAAAAGGTTGCTCATCACCCTTTTATCATTTTGAAGAAATATGGGCGATATTGATTTTGTTGTCATTGTTCGTTTGAATGTTTTGGAATTAATAAAAGAAAATTTCTCTTTCAATGGAAATCCGTGTTTCTTTTCATATTTTGTTGGTGCATTGCAAAATGAACTAGCACGCTATAAATAAAAGAGAAGCTGTAATTTAAGGGAGGTGATGAAATCATTAGCAAGTGATGGAAAGCCAATTGGTAAGTTATTATTGATAAACATCTTTTGGGTAAACAGACATTCACTTTTTTGCATTTCACAGAGGCTATGTTTCAAAACGAATTCGAGCAGTGTCATGCAGTTTTGATAAGACGCTCTCCCAAAAAAACTTGGTCAGCAAATTTACTTGGATGGGAACCAAGGAGAAGCCATCGGTTCAAAGTTATATAAATTCTGCATTTAAAGGTATGTAAGCGGAATTATGAATAATATAGCTTGTATTATATGCATTTTATTTGTTTTATTTTTAGGTGTATGTTTTGGTTCTTTTCCAAACCCAAGTGCAAAAACGTCCATTGGATTAACCAGAAACATTTTCAACAAGCGAAAGACCGAAATAATAAAGAGCATAAAAACAATTGTGGTAATATAAGCTTGCTATCTGTATTATTTTTCTCTGATGTCCATATATTTAATTTCTAACTATTAGTTGTTTTGTGTTTACTTATCGTTTATGATGTTTGTAATTATTAATTTTGAAATATAAAAAAGATGAAAATATGAAAAATTGCGATTTTGTCTTCAAGGTGGTTATCTGGCGATATCTCGTTTTTATCTTCCACCTGATATTATGGCGATATCATCCAGATTTCTTGTGGATGATAATCTGGCAATATCGCCGATTTATCATCCGGGTGTATTGCTTTCGTATTGCCTTGACGTATCGCCCTGGCCGCACAAACTTCTCTATGTGAGGTTACTTCCGCAATACGAATATGATAGTTGCCGCAATATTATTTTTCTTCTAGGCGATACGATTTCGAATCGTTTTCGTATAACTTTGCTTGTTGGGATGTTATAGTCAATATACCAGTTCAAATAAAATATTGATTACAGACCAAAATAAAAATAATTTAATATTTCATTTCAATTAATATTTCCAAATTATTGTAATGTTTTAACCAAATTATTGTAATGCTTCCTGTTGTCAATTCTACCGAACACAATGGTTTGCTTTAGTTATGAACCACTAACAACAGAGAATAGCTGAGATGGCTGAGTGCCGCAGCAATTCTAAGACGATTTAGACATGTCTGTCTGTCCGTCCGCCTGTCTGTTGACAGCACGCTACCTTCCGAATGAAATGAGCTATGAGGTTCAAATTTCTCCTAAATGTGTGTTATTGTTGCAGATCGGTGGGGATTAAAAGTGGGCAAAATCGTCCCAAAGGGAAAAATTTTTTCCCTCACAAGGACTAAAAATACCCATAATAACCCCTAATATTTTAGAGTATTTAAGCATATTTTTTTTATTTTTTCACTATGTCTGCTTGTACTTACTTGTTATTGGGTATACCAAAAACGAGCATCAGAAAGAGAATCTTATTCGTAGGGGGTGAAATGGGGCAAAAAGGGATAAAAATGGTACATATCAAACGACAACAGCTAGAAACACGAAATTCGCTGTCTACATTCCTCTAATTGAGTAGATAAATAATATGAAAGTACTTTTTTCAAATTCGTACTTTTAAGGGATACAATAGGAATAAAGGGACAAAAATGGAAACCAACCAAAAGGATGCACCTAAAAGAATGAAATTCGGAGTATACATTCCTCTGATTGCGTAGACAGGAGAAATAAATCTTTTTTTCCAAATTCGTACTTTCAAGGGATACAATGAGTACAGAGGGATAAAAATGGTAACGACTGCAGCTAGAATGATGAAATTCCCTCACAAGGACTAAAAATACCCATAATAACCCATAATATTTTAGAGTATTGAAGCAGATTTTGTTCAATATGTCAGCTTGTACTTACTTGATATTGGGTATGCACATTCTCTCTATAACAAAAACGAGCAACACAAAGAGGCTCTTATTCGTAGGGGGTGAAATGGGGCAAAAAGGGATAAAAATGGTACATATCAAACGACAACAGCTAGAAACACGAAATTCTCTGTCTACATTCCTCTAATTGAGTGGATACATAATATGAAATTACTTTTTTCCAATTCGTACTTTTAAGGGATAAAATGGGAATAAAGGGATAAAAATGGTACCAACTAAACGACTGCACCTAATAGAATGAAATTCGGAGTATACATTCCTCTGACTGCGTAGACACGAGAAATAAATGTTTTTTTTCCAAATCCGTACTTTCAAGGGATACAATGAGTACAGAGGGATAAAAATGGTACCGACTGAACGACTGCAGCTAGAATGATGAAATTCGGAAATTGTGTAGACATGTAAAATAAAGAGATTTTAGAAAATAATACTCTTAAGGGGGTAAACTGGGAAAAAGGGTAAGGAAATTGTACCAACCAACCAGACACGTAAAATAAAAAGATTTTTCTAAATTCGTGCTTATAACTTTTGAACAAAAAATTACCACCATTTATATCCTCGATCTCATGTTTCTAGATGCAGCCAGCTACTTTATAACTTTTGCACCTCTTTCCCAAAAAGTACACATTTTGAAAAACCTATAGTACATGTGTTTTTATTTATTTATTTATTTTATTATTCATTTATTTCTTGTCGGGACGTATCGTTGTAGTAAAGTACAAATTCTGAAATATCCATTTATGTTCCGCGTTTAAGTAATTAAAGGACTGTACACAATTTTTATCCCTTTTCGTCCCGCTCATCCCTTAAAAGTACAAATTTCGAAAGTCCAATTTTACAGCGCTTCTACGTGGGCAGAGGAATTTACATACTAAATCAAGAAATTCATTTCTGTTGCAAGTCTACGTTGTCAGAGGAATTTACACTCCAAATTTCTCGACTATAGCTGCAATACTTTAGTTGGTACCATTTTTATTCCTTTTTGTCCCGCTCGCCCCCTAAAAAGTACAATTATCGAAAAATCCAATTTTACTTTGCTTTTATATGGTCAAAGTAATTTACAAACCAAATTTCAAGATTCTAGGTGTAATACTTTTGTTGGTACCATTTTTAGCCCCTTCAAAGTACAATTTTCGAAAAATCCAATTTTACTTCGCTTTTATATGGTCAGAGCAATTTACATACCAAATTTCACGATTCTAGCTGTAATACTTTTGTTGGTACAATTTTTATCCCTTTTTTCCCGCACGCCCTTATAAGTACAAATTTCGAAAAATCAATTTATATTGCAAGTCTACGTTGTCAGAGAAATGTAAATACCGATTTTCACGATTCTAGCTGCAATTCTTAAATTGGTACCATTTTTATCCCATTTTATCTCTTTCCTCCCTTAAAGTACAAATTTCGAAAAATCCCAATTTGTAGTGTCTGCATGGTTATTGCAAGGAACACACCGAATTTCATGTTTCTAGCTACTACAGTTTGGTCAGGACGAAGGTTCGATGTTTATCCCTTTTTGTCCCATTTTACTCCCTAAAAGTACGAATTTCATAAAAAATTTCGTCATATTTGGGAACTACCCTGAAAATGTCATGACCCTGGCTTCAGCCGTTTGGTTTGGGGCTGGTCAATGATAAGTCAGTCAGTAAATAGATAAAAAGTAGTTCCGTTGCCACAACGAAAAATTGCCTTTAAGGAGGGATATCCTTTATTTTGAAAGACCTTTGACAGCTTCATTTTTGATCAATCAGCTAGAATTACCTAGAGTAAAAGTAACCTAGAGTCGGTCATAATCAGTTACATCCCTACGGACAATTGGTAAAGATTTCTATAAACGTAGCCACCATGAGTTACTTGGTATTGGTTCTAAGACTGATCCTATAGAATAGACAGGAGACATGTTCAAGTCAAGTCTTAGGGGTCAATTAACACTTTCAATGACACAATAGAGCGTACCAGGTTACAAGTAAAAAAAAAAAAGTTCGCCGTACACCTTCGAATATGAAGTATTATTGAAAGGTAGTTTCAAAAAAATTTTTTTTATTTTTTTATGCCGAACGTAGGGGTCGCGCTTTTACATTTTTCTATATAACTTCTGCATTTATAAACGGATTTTAAAGTGTGATACATCGATGTTTTTGTCCGATTTTTTTGTCTTTGAAGTCATTGAGCTCAAACATGATTCATGATTTTATGCGAGCTTTAATTTTCGATTATTAGAGTGGTACATTAGGGTAGTAGCAACTGAGAAATGATGGGTAAGTACCAGAAGGGGGTGCTTGAGCTCAATGACTTCAAAGACAAAAAAATCGGCCTCGTCGAGACAAAAACATCGATGTATCACACTTTAAAATCCGTTTATAAATACAAGTTATATAGAAAAATGTAAAAGCGCGACCCCTACGTTCGGCATAAAAAAATAAAAATTTTTTTTTTGAAACTACCTTTCAATAATACTTCATATTCGAAGGTGTACGGCGAACTTTTTTTTTGAGGTACGCCCTAATGACACAACCATTTCCATGGACTACATAAAATCTTTCAACCTTAAATACGAGCATGGAGTGGTATAGGTACGATAGCCGACTTTAGCATTTTCTGTTGTTTTCTTGGACCCACTGTGCTCCGTTTCCATGGCTAAGCATGTGTGTGTTGCCACAACCACTTGTTAAATACTGTTGAATTCCACCTTCTGCGATTCATTTGCCTGGATTTTTTAAATAGAATTTTGTGTGTTTTGCGTTAATGCTTCAATAGGTTTTATGCTGTGTCATCTGCTACCATAAACTTCCGGGTGTTTTTTTTCTACTTCAGCTTTTCTGTTCTGTCCCTAACCAACAACAGCAACAACAAAACAACCAACATACTTGCAGACATAATCGCTCTCTTACAAACATACACTTCCATTCGCATTCATAGATTTCTATGGAATCCACACCATCAGTAGCAGCGGCATCATCATCGCCATTCATCATCTTTAATAGTTTTAAGGCACAAAAACCGCTTAAAAACATTTAACGCGTTTCCCCCCAACCAACCAGCAATTCAAACACACACACACACCTAGACACATGCCTTCACACAATAAGTAGTATTAGTATAAAGGTGCAAAAGGATATGTGTGTATGGGTGTATGTTGGAGTGTGTATTTCCGTGTACTTCCTTTTCTCTCTTATAAAACACCGCAGACTTTGCATAGCCGCGACTTGAGCTGAGTTCAGCTGAACTGGGCTCTCTCTCCCCTCCATTTCTCATCATGCCTTCATTTATAAAGAAGATATATGTAAAGCGTCGTACAATTTTAATGGTTTCAACCGTTTCCACTGCCACTGCCTTGATTGCATTTGCATTTACATTCCTAGTTAAGGCTTTAGTTTTATGTCCTGCTCGGCGGGGTGGGTGGTTGGTGTGGCCGCACCAGAAGTATCACGGTACTAGTCATCATCATCGTCGTCGTCGTAATCATCGTGTATTTACCTGCCTTCCAAGTGGGTTGTTAACCTATGAAGGTGTGATTAAATACTTATGAAATCATTAAAAGTGTTTACGGCCTTTTTCTCTTAATACCCACTTTTTTATGGGTTTTAGAGTTTTATGACGGGTTGAGAATGGAAAAGAGATTTCTGCGATTTAATGTTGCTGCGAATATTCAAATAGAAAATGATAATGCCACGCGGAGGATAAAATCCGCATTCAATTCTAATTAAATTTTAAATTAAGTAAATATTTCTAAAATAATCAAGATGTAAATAGAACTAAATATAGTGGGATTAAGGGAAGTTAAACTAAAACAGGACCTAGAACAATTTGTTGTCCAACAGTTGCCAAGAGTTATAGAAAATTTCCAAAAAATTAAAATCCTGCTGACAATTGTACATTCATATCCTTGAGTGCCATACTTTGATTGAAAAATCTTCAGGAGTACTTCGATTCTGTTAAATAACTTATGACCTTTCCCGTTACGTGTTACAAATATTTAATTATACCCTCCACCTTCAGGATGGGGGTACAATAACTTTGTCATTCTGTTTGTAAGACCTTTAAATATCGACCTGAGACCCTAGAAAGTATATATATTATTGATCGTCATAAAATTCTAAGACTTTCTAGTCATGTCCGTCCGTCTGTTGAACGAAAGGCGTCAGGACGCCCAAAATTTCCGCGAATACGTCTAATAGTTGCAGATCGGTTGGGATTGAAAGTAGCTGAAATTGGTTCACAGGGAAAACATTTTCCTCAAAAGGACTGACAATACCCCTAATAACCCCCCCCCCAATATTTAGAGTATTTAAACATTTTTTATATCCTCCACTTCCAGGATGGGGGTATACTAACTTTGTCATTCCGTTTGAAATATCGACCTGAGACCCTATAAAGTATATACATTCTTGATCGTCATAAAATCTTAAGACGATATAGCCATGTCCGTCCGTCCGTCCGTCTGTTGAAAGCACGTTAGCATTGAAAGGAAAGGAGGTAGAACCTCAAAATTTTCCATAAATGCGTCTTATAGTCGTAGATCGATTGGGATTGAAACTGAGCGAAATCGGCCCAAAGGGAAAATTTTTTCCCTCACAAGGACTAAAAATACCCATAATAACCCCTAATATTTTAGAGTAATTAAGCATATTTTTTTTCAATATGTCTACTTATACTTACTTGATATCGGGTATGCGCATTCCTCCTATAACAAACACGTGCCCCATAAAGTAATTTTTATTCGTAGGGGTTGAAATGGGGCAAAAAGGGATAAAAATGGTACATATTAAACGACAACAGCTAGAAACACGAAATTCAGCGTGTACATTCCTCTAATTGAGTAGATACATAATATAAAAGTATTTTTTTTTTCAAATTCGTACTTTTAAGGGGTAAAATGGGAATAGAGGGATAAAAATGGTACCATCGAACCGGCTGCGCCTAGAATAATGAAATTCGGTGTATACATTCCTCTAATTGGGTAGACCGTAAATTAAACGGATTTTTCGAAATTAGTACTTTTTGGGGTAAAAATGGAAAAAGGGGATAAAAATAGTACCAACCAAATGACCGCAGCTAGATTCATGAAATTCGGATTTTTACATTCCTCTGACTGCGTAGACACAAAAAATAGAAGTTTTTCCAAATTCGTACTTTTAAGGGATACAATAGGGGTACAGAGGGATAAAAAGTGTGCACACTAAACGCTTACAGCTAGAACGATGATTGCGTAGACATGTAAATTCATACTTTTAAGGGGGGTAAAATAATAATAGAGGGATAAAAATGGTGCCAACCAAATGGCTGCTCTTATAATAATGAAATTCGGTGTATACATTCCTCTGATTGCGTAGACACGTACAATAAAGGGATTTTACGAAATCCATACTTTAAGAGGATAAAATGGATAAAGGGGATACCAATAGTACCAAATGACCGCAGTTAGAGTCATGAAATTCGGAGTATACATTTCTCTGACTGCGTAGACACGAACAATAAAAAGATTTTCCGAATTCGCACTTTCAGGGGATACAATGAGATCAGAGGGATAAAAATGGTACCCACTAAACGGCTACAGCTAGAATGATGAAATTCGTTGTGTACATCCAGCTAATTGCGCAGACTTGTAAAATAAAGCGATTTTCGAAAGTCGTACTTTTAAGGGGATAAAATGGGAAAAAAGGGATAAAGGTACCAACAAAATGGTCAGAGATCATTGAATTCCGTGTATAGATTCCTCTGACTCTCAAAATAAAAAATATTTTCCCAAATTCGTACATTTTCGACTTTTACGGCAAAAATGGGTAGAATCATGAAGATAGGTTATCGCACTGTGTACGAAGGATATAATGGGTTTTCAAAATTTGTAATTTTGGAATTAAACAAGTAAGGAAAGGCTAATGTCGGACGGAGCCGACTATATGATACACTACACTTTCTATCCAATACAAATTCAATTCTCTAAAAAAGTGAAATAGTGAAGGATTTCTATTGCGGAAAAAGTCAAATCGGAGCGACATTTGTATGGGGGCGGTGTATACATTCCTCTGATTGCGTAGACACGTACAATAAAGGGATTTTACGAAATCCATACTTTAAGAGGATAAAATGGATAAAGGGGATACCAATAGTACCAAATGACCGCAGTTAGAGTCATGAAATTCGGAGTATACATTTCTCTGACTGCGTAGACACGAACAATAAAAAGATTTTCCGAATTCGCACTTTCAGGGGATACAATGAGATCAGAGGGATAAAAATGGTACCCACTAAACGGCTACAGCTAGAATGATGAAATTCGTTGTGTACATCCAGCTAATTGCGCAGACTTGTAAAATAAAGCGATTTTCGAAAGTCGTACTTTTAAGGGGATAAAATGGGAAAAAAGGGATAAAGGTACCAACAAAATGGTCAGAGATCATTGAATTCCGTGTATAGATTCCTCTGACTCTCAAAATAAAAAATATTTTCCCAAATTCGTACATTTTCGACTTTTACGGCAAAAATGGGTAGAATCATGAAGATAGGTTATCGCACTGTGTACGAAGGATATAATGGGTTTTCAAAATTTGTAATTTTGGAATTAAACAAGTAAGGAAAGGCTAATGTCGGACGGAGCCGACTATATGATACACTACACTTTCTATCCAATACAAATTCAATTCTCTAAAAAAGTGAAATAGTGAAGGATTTCTATTGCGGAAAAAGTCAAATCGGAGCGACATTTGTATGGGGGCTATATCCAAATCTGAACCGATTTGACCGATTTTCACCATAGCTATTTCCAGTTCAATTATATGGTCCTGTGCCAAATTTGAAGCAAAACGAGTGCAATTTGTGGTTTCTAGAGCGGAAAAAGTCAAATCGGGAGCAACATTTGTATGGGGGATATATCTAAATCTGAACCGAGTTGCTTCAAATTAAATAGCGTTCGTCCTTGATCCACAAAACTTACTTGTGCCAATTTTTGTTAAGATCGGACTATAAATGCGACCTGTAATTTGATTACAACAGTAGATGGACAGACGGACATGGCTAAATTGACTCAGAAAGTGATTCTAAGCCGATCTGTATAATAAACGATGCACAAAGACATAATACTCTCGTGGAGTGTATAAATAGGATGGAAATACAACCAACGGCTGTAGCTGAAAATACACCCACCAAATTAGTAAAATAGAAGCCATAATTTCACAATTTCCAAACTGCCACAGAGGCTAAGAAAGACATATAAGAATACTATTTTAAAATTAAATGTAATCATTTCGTAAATCAAAGTAAAAGAAATAAAATTGTGAAAACTCTAAGGAACCTAAAGCGACTATACCATAGCACCATAATATTTTTGAAATAATTGAAATTACCTTTAAAACAAGGTATAGTACATTAAAATCGGTCAAGTGTTTCAGGAGTTACAGGCTATTGAGTGAACATTTTTAGAAAAAAAACTTAATTTTTTCTGAAATTTTTTTTATTTTTTTTTTCCAAAAATGCTTATACAATATTTTTATAAGAAGAATGTATACACAAACTTTCAAAACAATAGCAGCTATCGAGGTCAAAAATCATACCGCTTGACAATGAATGACTCATATACACATATTGATAGCCTTGCCTTCTAAGCGTGATTTAAAATAATTAAAATTTATAAAATTGAACTGGGATATTGTCCTGGCTCAAGACCATTTTGCATCTATATTTAATAGAATGCAAATTTATTTACAAATGGCATGGTGACATTTATTACTTGGTTGCAGACTACAACGATCATGATTTCGACCATGTCAAAAGTCTTTTCAAGTGGCTTCGCAGCGACTTTTCAACTTCAAACCCGGCCTCTATAAAAAGATGATTCTCACAAACTAACGAGAAACATAACTGACTTGCCGAATTTGCGTTTAAAAAATCACACCAAGTAATAAAGCACACATGCCATCTTACAAGTATCTCATTGAGTTGCATATGCAAGTATGTGTATAAAATTATTTTTTCAATATTTTTATTTGTTTTAGTTTGGCAATATTAAAAAAATAACATTTTCCTCTAATGTTACTGCATTTCTACGAAAATGGACAGCCTCTGTTGAATACAATTAATGGTGGAGGGTATATAAAGTTCGTCTCGTTTTTTGCTTCTTAATTTTGGTTTTGAATTTTAAAAAATGATTATATCAATACTCGATTTATCGATATTAGATGAGCCAAAAATTCGGTTTTTTGGGTCCATAAATTCCATTAATTTATGTATTAAATTTCGTCATTTAAGTATTGCTTTAGTCCTCCCACCTAGGATGTACTTAGAATTGTATGGCATTGCTATTGTATTTAAAATTTCAAACATTATTTATGTTTTCAATAAAAACATGGGATATAACGTTGGTTAACTACATTTGACACTTTTCATAGGAAAAAAACAAATGAACAAAATTATTGACTAAATTGGATATGTATTTTTTTAAGGCTCAATCATCAATGACATTAATATGGCTTTCATCAATAAATTGCAATATTTCTTTCATAATTCAATAACCACAACAAAATAAATGAAAACCGCAAACTAATAACAATAACAATCAGACAAAAATATATGTGTACCGACAAAAGACCAAGCATACATACTATGTATGTATGTATGTATGTAGTGGATCTATGTACTATATAAACATAACCAATATATATATATATATATATATATATATATATATATATATATATATATATATATATAATAAATAAGTAAAAAAATATAATATCCTGACAAATAAAGAACTTAATGATACATACAAATTAAATTGTAATAAAAAACACAAAAACAACAAATAATAAAAATAATAATCACAAATAACCGAAACCGCACAAAATCACGAACGATTTGGATCGAACCTTAAACAGACACCCACATACACACGAAACAATAGCAAAAACATTCTAAGAAAAACAACATCAACATTGTCATAATCACCATCATCATCATCATCGTTGTTGTAATATAAATATTTGTGTTTATTAGAACAATTTGGTAAATGTGCAGTGGCTCAAAGTAATATGAAGGTAAGTAAAATAATGTTTTTGTGAAAACACATTCGCTAAACATCTTAGTAAAAAATTATTTATTTAGATATTAAAATTCCTTCACGAAAATACTCATTAAATACACTATGTACAAAAAATGCCGAATGAAAATGTATAACCCTTTTTTTTTAAATTTTGGGTTTTCCAAACTCGAAAACGATAGAAAATATTATGGATATTTTTTTCATTTTTTACTAAATTCCAAAGTGACGAAGAATTTCATGACTGTAGCTGCGGTCATTTGGACCATTTTTATCCTCTTTTCCATTTTAATCCCAAAAAGTACGAATTTTTGAAAAAATTGTTTTTTTTTACGGAGTATATACTCCGAATTTCATTATTATAGGTGCAGCCGTTTGGTAGGTACCATTTTGTATCCCTCCATTCCCATTTTACTCCTTGAAAGTACGAATTTGAAAAAAAATCTAATTCCAATCCATTTAGTTTACACCGAATTTGAACCATTTTTATCCATCTATTCACATTTTTCAATTAATAGTACGGATTTGGAAAAATTACTTTTATATTATGTATCTGCTCAATTAGAGGAATGCACACAATTTCATGTTTCTATCTGTTGTCGTTTGATATGTACCATTTTTATCCCTTTTGGCCCCATTTCACCCCCTACTAATAAAAATCACTTTATAGTGCACGTTAGGGGGAATGCGCATACCCAATATCAAGTAAAGACAAGCAGATATATTGAAAAAATATGCTTAAATACTCTAAAATATTACGAATTATTATGGGTATTTTTAGTGCTTGTGAGGGAAAAATTATTCCCTTTGGGCGGATTTCGCCCAGCTTCAATCAACTTCAATTCAACGACTATAATACGCATTTATGGAAAATTTGGATCTCCTAGCTACTTTCGTTTAGATGCTAGCGTGCTTTCAACAGACGGACGGACTTACGGACATTACTTAGAATTCTTATGAAAAATATATATATATATTATTTTAAACTTATTATAGTTTGAGCCACTGTATGCACAACATGTGTATGTGTTTATTGTTTTGTCTGTATATAATAAGTACGCTGCTTATGTTTTTGCCGCTTATTCGTTGGTTTTCCAATATTTCGTCCTACTCCGGCTGCATAGGAAAATTTCTTCCGACATTTCGTGTTTTGTGTGAGTGAAATCAATAAAAGTCAATGATAATAAAAACCTATTAACGAACCACGAAAATCCAAGTAACGCCATGGCAAAGCCCTGGCAGCTACAAGCTAGCTATACATGCCACTAATAAGACGACAATCATTGTCCTCCCTCTCATTCCACAAGATCCCTGCGACTGGTTGGTTTTGGGAGGGGGGTTATTGCCGGAGTTGGTTGGTGTGGGGCGGATTGTTACCATAATCATTAGGTATTGTTTTGTTGGGTTATTTTTTTGTTTTGTGAAGCGTTATTAAATCCTGCAAATCATTTAATGCTATTTTCTGTTGTTTTCTATAATGGAAAACACGCCAAAGTGTTGAGAAGGAGTGGTGGGTGGGGAAGGGGGGAGAGTTTGCTGATATAAGAAGGCCACGACTACTAGTGGAGCTACACTATATTTTAGGCAGTAGTCATTTGAGGCGAATAAAAGAATTAATTTAAAAGAATCATTTACAGTATGCCTAAAAAGAAAAATTGTTTCTCCGAAACCTAAAAATTTATTTTCTTATGAGAGATGAGATATACTGATTTTATGAATAATCAGTAAAAAGTGTTATGGATACATTTTTTAATTTATTTTTAATAAAATTCCAATTTTCGTCGACGATGAATAGTTGCCGCTAAATACTGCGAAATTAACTTTTGAAAAAAATCCAGAAAAATGATTTTTATACCATCCACCACAGGTTGAGGGTATACTAAGTTTGTCATTTCGTTTGTAACACTCTGAAATATCGATCTGAGACGATCTATACATGTCTGTCCGTCTGTTGAAAGCACGCTAGCATCTAAACGAAAAGAGCTAGAAGGTCAAAATTTTCCATAAATGCGTCTTAGAGTCGTAGTTCGGTAGGGATTGCAAATGGGCGAAATCGGTTTTAAGGGAAAAAATTTCCCTCACAAGGAAATACCCCTGATATTTATAGTATTTCATCATGTCTCATACAGAGACATATTTAAAGTCTTCTAATATTTGTTTGATATTGGGTTATAGCAAAAATATACAAAATAAAGTGATTCTTATTCGTAGGGCTGAAATGGGGAAAGAGGGATCAAAATGGTACTTATTAAACGACAACAGCCAGTACCACGATATTCGGTGTTTACACTCCTCTAAATGAGTAGATACATAATATAAAAGTATTTTTTTCCAAATTCGTACTTTAAGGGATAAATGGAAATAGAGGGATAAATAAGGTACGAAACAAATAACCGCAGCTAGAATCATAGAATTTAGTGTATACATTCCTCTGACCGTATAGACTAGTAAAATAAAGATTTTTTTCAAATTTGTACTTTCAAGGGATACAATGGGAACAGGGGAATAGAAATGTTACCAACCACTCGCTAGAATGCTGAAAATCGATGAATACATCCCTCTAATTGACACGTAAAGTAAAGAAGGGATTTTTTTTTCGAAATTCGTACTTTTTGGGGGTTAAAATGGAAAAAGGGATAAAAATGGTACCAACCAAACGGCTGCTTCTAGAATAATGAAATTCGGTGTATACATTTCTCAGATTAAGTAGACACGTAAAATAAAGAATTTTTCGAAAGTTGTACTTTGCGGAGGCGGGGTTAGAAAAAGGGTATAAAAATGGTGCTAACAAAATGTCCGCAGCTATAATCATGAAATTCGGCGTTGCCATTCCTTTGACTGTATAGACTTGTAAAATAAAAATATTTTGATTGTTTTTAAACTTTTACGGCAGAGATACAAGCCGACCGATTTTAAACCGACAAGCCGCCGTCGCCGTATGTTTCCGCACGAGCCGCGCCGCCGCCGTTTCCATCGGCTCAAATCGATTTCAACATGCCGCCGAGATTTCTTACTCAGTCAAATCTTACTAGCAAAACAGACAACCCACTTAAAATTACAAAAGAAAATATAAATGTCGACTTAGAAACCTACTGCTGTGAAATATATTGATCTTTCTTTGAATTTGGTATCCCACTATATGATGACGGCTATAGAAAATTGAAAGTCGCATTTATATAAGTCAATTCCAGTACGTGTGGCCATGTGTTCCTATAAATAATAATGAACAACAGCTCCTCTATTGTGCTTCTTTAGTGTGTCAAAGTAGGTAGAGTATTATTATTCTTTGGAAGGATTATGATATTCAAGCCTCACATGAAAAGCTGTAATTACAAAAATACTTATTAAATTCATCCATATTATAAATTTTGGGAATGGATTCCCACTCCCAAAAAATTATTGTATGGGATAAAAATTAGGGTGTCCAACCGCGATTAATCGAATAATTTTTGTCAAATATTTGTTCGAATAATAAAAGATCATGATTTCCGAATATCGAATAATTCGAATAAATTGTCCCAAATAATCTAGTTTTGCCTTAAAAACTAATGAAATCGTCGTATGCTTTGTATGATAAATTGATTTTGAATAGCCAGTTTGCTCCATTCGGGTAAAAAACTATGAAACACCAAATATAAAACCACAATTTTTTCGATTTTTGATTTGTATGCTCCACAGATATTAAAATAACGATTTATGCGACATCATTTAAAAATAGCCAAAACTGGCCAATAGCTTCGGAATTATTTAAAATTTAAAGAATAGTAATTTCATAGAATAGTAAATTCATAGAAAAATGGAGGTTAACACCGCGATAATAAAGTCAGTTCTGTTATAAATCATATGATCCATATTATCAATGGCTAACTTCTGATATTGTGCTCATTTAAGGGAAGGTTCTTTATTTTGATAAGATATTAAGATTTTTGCCAAATTTGAATTTGATATTACAACTTTTAAATAAAATCAGATACGTAATAAACGTTCAATATGTAGTGGAACTACCCGTAAATTGGCGTGTCTTGTCTATATAACTATTATTAATTATATTTTATTTATGTGGACAATTGTTCGATTAATCGGTTAATCGAATAACTCTCGACTTCATCATTCGATTAATTGGAAATTTTTTGTTTTCAAATAACATAAAAGTCCGAATAATTGGATACCCTAATAACAATATTAAATTATTGGAACATTGGCTAATATTAACGAATATTGAACTACTTGGCAAAAAATAAAAGAAAATTGTTCCTTCCGTTTTCCAAAAATTGTCAAATAAATAGGGGTATTCGAATGACAGAATGAGCCGGCAAATCAGCCGAAAGCCGCCGCCGATAATTATGGTTCGGCTTGTAACTCTGCTTTACGGTAAAAAATGGGTAGGATCATGAAATTTGGTTGCACTGTGTGAGTGAGAGATAATCAATTTTCAAAATTTGTACTTTTGGAATTAAAATAGAATGGAAACACAACGAACCAAACGGCTGTAGCTGAAACTACACCCACTGTCCTTCAATATTTAGGGTATTTAAGCTTTCTTTGAAGATTGCTGCCTTTATGTTCCGTTTTTGTTAAATATTTTTTTTTTTAATTGATAGAACCTTGGAAGCACTATATAAATAACAAATATAAATTTGTATTCGTAACAACTCATTGGTCATATTATTAGACGTTTAAATTGATTTTTTGTAGTTTTTCAAAGTGACAGCTAAACACTAATATTTCTTGGAAACATTTTGTAAAAGGTGTTATGAAAATTAAATAAAAGGAATTAATAACTTTCGTATGATGCTCAAATGAAGACCGTTTTTGTGAAATAATTTAATGGACGAGACGGTTTTTCGGACTCTTTTTACAAAAATTAAAGCTGCGGCGTCAATTTCCTTCTGATGTTCAATATTTAGGCATTATTCGAAAGGCATTGACTGCAACTATTTATTTTTCTATTAAACACTAACACCAAATACGAAAAAATTTGCAGTCGCCACTATGAAAAAAATGCTATAAACTATAAATTCGTCCAATAAATTATTCAAGACAAGAATCAAAGTTTATATTTAAAGTGCTTTCAAGGGTCTAATATTTTAGAAAAAAAATGAGAAAAATGCAGAACAAAAAATTAGACCAGAAAAACATGATTTTAGAGATATTTTCAGGTGCTTTTAGGTCTAGGAACGAAATATTTTGCAAATCATCATTAAACAATCCAAACTTTATTTTAGTGCGGTGATTGGAAATTGTTTTTCCATTTGTATGGACCCAGCCATTGCCAGCCTTGCCGTATACGCGTGGTTTAAAATATAGGGTCCGCCATCTAAATTTTTTTTTCAACTCAGCAGCCATTTGAATGAAATTATTTTCCATTATTAACCTGAAGGATTGTACTTTCAAATAAAAAAAAAGAAATTTGAGAAAATATTCAGTAGTTTTATATTATATTTATATTTTTATAGTGTATTTAAAATTTTATATATTTATTTATATTTTTTTATACCCTCCACCTCCAGGATGGGGGTATACTAATTTTGTCATTCCGTTTGTAACACCTTACAATATCGACCCTATAAAGTATATATATTCTTGATCGTCATAAAATTCTAAGACGATCTAGCTATGTCCGTCCGTCCGTCTGTTGAAAGCACGCTAGCATCTAAACGAAAGGAGCTAGAACGCTCTAATTTTCCATAAATGCGTCTTATAGTCGTAGATCGGTTAGGATTGAAACGGGCGAAATCGGACCAAAGCAAAAAAATTTTCCCTCACAAGGACTAAAAATACCCATAATAATCCCTAATATTTTATTTAAGCATGGTTTTTGATTATGTCTGTAAAGTGATTCTTATTTATAGGGGGTGAAATGGGGCAAAAAGGGATAAAAATGGTACATATTGAACGACAACAGCTAGAAACACGAAATTCGGTGTGTACATTCCTCTAATTGAGTAGATACATAATATAAAAGTATTTTTTCCAAATTCGTACTTTTAAGGGGTAAAATGAGAATAGAGGGATAAAAATGGTACCAACCAGACGGCAGTACCTAGAATAATGAAATTCGGTGTATACATTCCTCTGATTGCATATACACGCAAAATAAAAAGTTTTTTTCCAAATTCGTAATTTTTCTTTTACGGCAAAAATTGGTTGAATCATGAAGTTAGGTTATTTTGCACTATGTACGTCTGATAATTGATTTTCAAAATTTGTACTTTTGAAATTAAAATGGAATGGAAATACGACCAACTGTAGCACCCACTATCTTCCAATATTTATGGTATTTAAGCTTTGTGAAAATATAAATATAAGAATATTTATTTTTTAATTTGAAATAAATAATGGCTTGAAATAATTAAAATATTATATTTATTTATAAAATTATTTCCATGGTAGAGTGTATATAAAGTTCGGCCCGGACGAACTTAACGCCGTTTTTACTTGCTTTAAATTTATTTTTACTAAAATTCCAACTTCTAATATTTGTACTAAACTTCTAATATTATTATTTCGAAAATATAGGTTCGATCACACATACTTATAATTTCAAATAAATGTAATTATGAGGACTATAAATATTGGGAATTTCACGTTGTGACAGTCTCCAATAAAGTCAGCAAAAATGATTTTTTAAATCATTTATCTCTTCCATAATAATCATAACTTCTACATTTATTAATATATTTTCTTAAAATAGGCATCGTTTTATTCATTAGGATCCCAACTGTTATAAAAAATATTTTAACAGTTGGGATCCTAGCGAAGACAAGAAAATCTATTGCTAAATGTAGAGGTTATAATCCTTATGGTAGAGCTCTAAGTCGTAAATCCGGTTTTTGGTTTTTTATTTTTTGAAGATATTGTCTTCATAACAAACGCCATGACCATCTAAGAATGCCAATCATCAAAGTATACCGCCCAGCAATGGAGGGGACACACAAAAGTCATCAGTGATTGTTTATAACGCAAAAAAAGGATACAAATATCGCTCGCGACTACATAAAATGACAGCAATATCTTAATGACTGTGGCAATAATTAGCTAATGACAGTTTAAAAGCATTTATATGTCCCGGCATGTCTGTCGAACACGATGCGATGGCCCTCCGTCCGTCTGTCCGTCCATTCAGCGCGTGTGTTGTGTGCTGAGTTGTTGGCTCTTATCAGTGCATCTCGGTGGCTCTTTGTGTGTGTGTGTGTTTGAACGACTTTTTAGTCTATTTTGCCATTAGGTTATTATCCTTTTTTGACGTCTGTGTGCCTGCCTCTTCGTGTGTGTGTGTGTGTGCGTGTGTGTCCTGTCATTCCTAGCTTGTAATCTATTACAACACATACAATTATGTTATGATTCGGGGGGGTGGGAGGTATATTATATAAAATAAAATCGCATGATGATAGACATTTAGACACGCACAAGCTAAACAACTCTAACAAACTAACAGACTAATAACTAACTACAAACAACATCATCAACAACAACAATAACAACAACAATTATAATTTTTACTCGGCTATAAGGTTTAATTCTCCGAAAAGAATGTCGACTGAAATCAAGTTAGACATGGCCATAATAATGACGCGAAAGTTTATGGCAACACACGCACGCACACACACACTCTTACAAAAACTAACATTACAAACAAATTAATGGCTACGAATGACTTAATTTCTTTGCAATTTATTATGAATTTGGCAATTATTAAAGCAATTGACGGCAAAAGTTTTTCCTTTGTCTCTAAGGAGGGGGTGGGGTGTGGGTAGAAGGGGGCACAGGGTTACTCGGGTACTTAATTTGCAAGATTAAATGTTGTTGGTTATTAGCATGGCTTGGACAACCGGCAATGCCAAGTGGGGAGTGTAGTGGAGGCTTGGCGAAGAAAATTTGACTTGTATCCCAAACGCTGGTTAATGATTTTCTAACGATTTCAATTAATTTCGCATTATTTAATCACAAGTTCTGCGGGGTCGCACTAAACGCTGCTGGCTTTGGTAAATGCTCGAATATATATATAAATGTATAATGATGCAAAGTTTAGGGAAAAGCGGAAATTTTAAATCGTTTTTAGAATTACTTTAAAAGATATAGGAAGAGGAGTAGCTGGTTACACGGCGCAACAAAAAAATATACAAAATTGTATTTTAGTTTGTTGCCTGTTTATTTGGCGTGCTTTAGAATCAACAAAAAAAATCCTAAAAAATAGGATGATTGTCACTATTTACTCAGGTTCGAGATTAAAAACACATTATTTTCTGTCTAAGAAAAATGCATACGATCTCGAATTACAAAACTATCAAACGAAAAGATCGAATAAAAAACCAAACCTGATAAATTTTAAAAATACTAAAATTGTCATTCTCGTCGAAGCTACCTTTAATATTTCTACTCTCATTTTGGAAATATAAGATATTTAACATCCGTTTATATTGTCAATTAAAGATAATGATCAAAACAGATGTCTATAAAAATGAAAAAAATATATATATTTTTAATTTTTTAGTCTTTTGTATGAAAAAACCCAAGAGTAGGACACATCGAAAAAATATTCTTTTTTGATTTTCTAATAGCCAACATTATAACGATGAAAACAATGTCAATATGTAAAAGATATATAAAAAATCATATTTTTATACCCTCCACCTACAAGATGGGGGTATACTAACTTTGTCATTCCGTTTGTAATACCTTGAAATATCGACCTGAGACCCTATAAAGTATATATATTCTTGATCTTCATAAAATTCTAAGACGATCTAGCCATGTCCGTCTGTCCGTCTTGTGAAAGCACGCTAGCATCTAAACGAAAGGAGCTAGAACGTTCAAATTTTCCATAAATGGGATTGAAACTGGGCGAAATCGGCCAAAAGGGAAAAATACCCATAATAATCCCTAATATTTTAACGTATTTAGGCATGTTTATTGAATATGTCTGTTTATATTTGGTATGCGCATTCCCCATGCGTGCACCATAAAGTGATTCTTATTTGTCGGGGGTGAAATGGGGCAAAAAGGGATAAAAATGGTACATATTAAACAACACGAAATTCGGTGCGTACATTCCTCTAATTGAGTAGATACATAATATAAAAGTATTTTTTTCCAAATTCGTACTTTCAAGGGATGCAGTGGGTACGGAGGGATAAAAATGGTACCAACCAAACGGCTGAACCTGGAGTAATGAAATTCGGTGTATACATTCCTTTGATTGCATAGACAAGTAAAATACACGGATTTTTAAAAATTCGTAATTTTTGGGGTTAAAATGAAAACAAGGGATAAAAATAGTACCAACCAAATGACCGCAGCTAGAGTCATGAAATTCGGAGTATACATTCCTTTGACTGCATAGACACGCAAAATAAAAAGTTTTTTTCCAAATTCGTACTTTTTCTTTTACGGCAAAAATTGGTTGAATCATGAAGTTAGGATTTTCAAAATTTTTACTTTTGGAATTCAAATAGAATGGAAATACAACCAACTGTAGCACCCACTATCTACCAATATTTATGGCTTTGAAAATATTTTTGAATATATAAATATTTATTTTTTTAATTGACGTATTGGTAGCATTACCTTATAAGCGTGGTTTCAAATAATCAAAATATTATATTTACTTATACAATTATTTTTTCAATATTTGTATTTGTTTTGGTTTGGCTATATTAAAAAATTTATATTTTCCTGTAATATTACTGAAATTCTACGAAAACCGACAACCTCTGTGGAATGCAATCCATGGTGGAGGCTATATAAAGTTCGGCCCGGCCGAACCTAACGTCGTTTTTACTTGTTTTTTATTGTTTTAGGAACAATTTGTTTTATTTTATAATAGGTCGCATCTTAAGGAATAAAATAACGTCTATTTGAAAAGAATTTATGAATGAGCTATGGCTCTTCTTGTACCTTTGAGAGAATTGGATTTTTTTTATTATTTTGTTAAATTGTCCATTAAAAAATAGTAATTTTTCGAGTTTCAAAAGCCGAAATACATCACCAAATATAATGCATAAGCATGGACAGCATTTTTTGTAAACTAGTGGCAAAATATAAATTGGAAAAATTATTCAGTTACTGAAAATCGCTAAATTTGAGATATAATTGTAGATATAATTATAATTGATATTGCTCCAAGCCAAAGATATATAATGGTCTGCGTTTGAGTCAAAAAATATTTCTCCACCACAGCACACAAACACATTATAAAACCAAAAAATATTTTATTACAATTTGAAAAAATAATATTTCTTTATCAAAGACGAATGGAATAATAGAATATTTTATTTCATGACAGACATTAAAAAATAAATAAATATATCGTACTAGCTATTTCACCCGGCCTATTCCCTTACTTAGTATGCTTTTGAAGTTAAAATGAGTACTAATTGATGGGTTTAAGATGTCCTATCATGACATGAAGTTAACTGCCGTTTTCAAACGAATCGGACTATATTATATATAAATTTAAAAATAGACTATATATCTGCTGTCCACTGTAATAAACTTTCACAACCATTTGGGCAATCGTATATTTTGTATTTTTTAAGTTTAAATATCCCCTGAAGATGACTAACGATGTTATTCGAAATATTGGTCAAAAATAAATAATTCAAAAAAATATATCAATTTTTAAAGTTAGCAAGGACTTGAGTCGAACTATAGCATAAACGATTATTATGAACTTTTAAAATAATTTCAGGTTATATGTTATACGAATTATATAAATGATTTTTCGAAGATCGTACTTTTAGCTGTAAAATGGGAAATATGGATAAAAATAGTACCAACGAAGCGACTAAAGATGACATCATTCCTCTGACCCTGTAGACGCGCATGATTTTTACGAAGGGAGTTTCTCAAAATTTTGAAAAATGAGGCGAAAGGGGATAAAAGCTGTACCAACAAAGTGGGTGAAATTGGATACGTCACTCTGACAGCGAAGA
Organism: Polietes domitor; assembly: GCA_947397865.1. Taxonomy (NCBI): domain Eukaryota; kingdom Metazoa; phylum Arthropoda; class Insecta; order Diptera; family Muscidae; genus Polietes; species Polietes domitor. The sequence goes on along the minus strand of OX377619.1, from coordinate 46,418,446 downwards.
TGTGAAAAATAAGAGACTTTTTGATATTCATACTTTTACTGGGAAAATGGATAAAATTGGTAATGTTCAAATAGTTGCAGCTAGAATCATAAAATCAGTTTGTGTATTCACCTGTCTATATAAAGGGTGATTTCTCAGCTATTATTTTTTTGGCAACACTGGTTTAAACAGCTGATGCACGTTTCGTGTTTTGTTTCACTGTCAGACATCTTCAGTTTGGTCTATAATTTAAACATGAATCGTCTTACAAACGAACAACGCTTGCAAATTATTGAATTTTATTATCAAAATGCGTGCTCCGTTAAGAAAGTTCAAGAAAGCCGAAGACTCACTTTTTTATCAAAAAATTGTGTTCAGCGACGAAGCTCATTTTTGGCTCAATGGGTACGTAAATAGGCAGAATTGTCGATTTTGGAGTGAAAATCAGCCAGAAGCATTGCAAGAGCTACCAATGCATCCAGAAAAAGTCACAGTTTGGTGCGGTTTATGGGCTAGTTGCATCACCGTACTTCTTCAAAGATGATGCGAATCGTAACGTATTTAAAAATGTGTTTTACAAAAGTAACATGATTAATTATTCTTGAATTGGCTTGAAACATCATTTTTAAACACCGCATATATAAAAACCAAAAAATTCCAAGACGGGGAAAAAAGATCCAACAAATCCCAATTTTTCTCTAAATTTTTTTTAGAATTTTTTATTATGTACCGTATTTCAAAAATTTGTGTTCAAAAGTTAAACGGATTCTTAAATTGTGTTGAAAAACATTTTTCAGACACCGCTTCTAAAAATTGAATAATTCCCAAAACGTGGAAAATAAATTCCAAAAATATTTTTTTTTGTAAAAATGACTATCATATCTATTGTGTGGTAATTTCTCGGTGTAATAACATCAATTCTTACATTTTACCTGTTGGATACATTATTTGAAGAAGCACCACAAGTACCCAGCCTAAATTTAAGATACCAGTCTAACTTTTATGGCATCTATAAAGGAACATGTATTTCTCATTAAATTCAACATTTGCCCACCAAATACTACCAAATTGAACACACACAACACACATTTACAAAAATCTATTTGCTAAGAATCATTCGCTTTTCCCGCAAAAATCATAACAAAATACGAAAATAATGAGAAATTTTTGCAACGACCTATGAAACCACTCGAAAAATATCCATTCGTAAGCATATTTTTGCCTTTAATTAGCAATCGATAGATAACCACCAACCAAGCAATGATTGCCAAACACACATGTCAGAACAGATATCTACCGGCAGACAGACCGACAGACGGATAGATGTAGTAACGTTTGCACTCACCATTGCCTGGAAATGAAAGTGGTTGAATACGGTGTTCATTTAAGTGTCCTTATTTCCCTGATCATCAATTACAACAATAAAGTAAACACAGATAGACAAACGGAAAGAGCCGTCGGCCCAATAAGAGGTGAGGCAATGTTGGGACGAAATGAAAGCATCGTAACATATGCCACAGCAACCGATGCCAACAGAGACACCCCCGACTTCCCCACCCACATAAACTAACAAACGGATGTGAGCAAACAGATAGCCCAGCCTAACAAAATATACCAACACAGACATACACACACACATATTGCGAATAGCCGAATGAAGATACGTTTTGGTGTGAGCGTATATGCGTTTGAGTTAACTTTTAACCAAATAAGCAAAACTGTGCTGGCAAATTTATCTATAAACGAGGGCAGCGTGAAAACTTGGGGAATTGAAACAACGATGAACTGCTAGACTCTTTCTCTATATTATACTGAAGTAGACAAACTACTGAATGTGATGACACTCGCAAAACTAGACTTTAACTCTATAGGCCAATCAGAATCTAACAAATTCGCAGATTGAAACAGCTGATATATTCTGTTCATTAGGTGGTGGATGTGGTCTAACTGGTCGAGTATAATCCACTAATGTAAACAGGGACTCAAATTTGTGAATGGCTACAACTTTTTCATTTTCACATAGAGACAGTAGTTTCGGAAAAGTCTTCAAAAAAGAAAAAGTAGGTTTTTTGGAAAAATTGATTTTTTGGGAAAAAATTGGTTTTTTGGGAAAATATTGATTTTTTGGGAAAAAATGATTTTTTTGCAAAAAAAAAAATATTAAAGAAAAATCATTTTTTGCTGGCTATAATATAACACTGTCCGACAGTCCATATTACACTTGAACCAGATTATATACATCCGAAACTATAGGTGAAATAGAGTTAATTGGCGTTTTTAGTTTTTCATTGCCTCACCCTGTTGCCCCTTATAAGGACTAAGAAGTTCTAAAGGATACAATTTTAGATCTAAGAATGTTTATATAATCACTTTAAACCTACAATATATATATGGATTTATCACGTCCTTTGTAAAATTAAATCCTATACATATAACTACCGGTGCATGACTTGAAATCTGATCTTATCAATAGCACAAACATTTTTTTATATATTTTTTATTTTTTTTTCGACGGGGCTACTGACTTTAGTGTTCTCACAGAACTTCACGATTCTAGTGCAATATTTTGGTAGGTGGGCACCAATTTAATCGCTTTTTGTTCCGATTTCTACTTAAAAGTATGCATTTTGAAAAATCCATTAGAGGTCAGAATTTCACACCGATTCTAGCTTTAGTCGTGTTGTTGGTACCATTTGTATCCCTCTTTCACATTATTCTTAAACAATTATTTTGTGTTTCTATGCATGGGATACGTACAAATCGAATTTCATGATTGGTACCATTGTTATCACTTTTTATTCAATTTCATCTCCACAAAGTACGAATTTTGGAAAGGGCGATGGTACAATCTCCACTTTAAGCCCTTAAAAGTACAAATTTCGAAAAATTCCTTCTTATCTCGCAGCTACACTGTAAGACGAATATACACACCGATTTCATGATTGCAGCGTCATCCGTGTTATTGGTACGTTTTTTATACCCTTTTCCTCGTTAATCCTTTAAAAGTACGAATTTAAAAAAATTCCTTCATTTTGCACGAATTTCACGATTCCAGCTCCTGTTTGATTCGTACCATTTTTATCTCTTTTTACCCATTTTCGGCCTGAAAAAGTACGAATTTTGCGAAAGTATTTTCATTGTCGCAGTCGTGCTATAAAAGTAATGGCCGTTCCGAATTCTAGAAGACTGTAGGCCCAACCGTTTGACGTGGACTGTGGTACAATTTTTATCACATTTAATCCCTTAAAAGTACAAATTTGTACAAAAAAGTACAAAAATGCCTTCCTATCAGTGATTTGCGCTGCTAAACGAATTTACATGCAGAATTTCATAATTGTAGCGGCATCTGTGATCTTGGTACCTTTTTTATCCCATTATCCCCGTTTGCCCTTTAAATGTACGGGCGCGTTAATCTATAAGATGAATGAGCCAAATTTTAAGATTATAGACCCAGCCGTTTTTTGGTCATTGCGGTGGTACCATTTTTATCCCTTTCAACACCGTTTTACCCTTTAAAAGTTCGAATTATTAAAAACTCCCTTCATACGTGATCTCTACGCTGCAAGAGAAATGTACACACCAAATTTCATGCTTCTAGCTTCAGCCGTGTTGTTTGTATCATTTTTGTCCCTTTTTGCCCCCCTTAAGGTACGAATTTTTCAAAAACCCCTTTTTGGGATGCCTTCATGCCGCAAGAGGAATACCCGTACCAAATTTCAAGATTCTAGGCCCAGCCATTTGGTCATTGCGGTGGTACCATTTTTATTCCTTTTTACCCCTTAAAAGTACGAATTTCGAAAAATCCCATCTTTGGTCTGGGGAATGATCAGTCTGTCACTCAATCACGCAACTCTTTTATATATATAGATAATTTTTTGAAAAAATGTATCCTGTGGAACTTTAGAGTTCTGTGAAGGGGCACCATTTTGCTTATAGTTTCGTACGTATATCATTCGGTTCAAGTGTAACGACTTTTTTTAAATTGTCGTACGGTGTAATAGAAGAAAATTGGAAGAAAATATTTCGGTTTATTTTTTAACAGAGAAAACAATGTATATATGTAAAAGATATATGGCTAAATGTAGACGCAAAATAATCAAAAATTATGACAATTTTAGTTTAAAATTTACAAATTATATTATATTTATTGATGTTAGATTGCCCATTAGCGAAGATAAAAAGGCCTGTTTGAGGAAGATCTATAGATAAATGTAGAAGAAATGGAATTTCAAAAAATATTTTTTTGAAGAAGACGATATATTCTTTTATAAGTAAACTCAAAACTACTAGATATCGCTTTAATTCAAATAGGCCTTGTTTTCTACTTTAATCTATTACAAAATAAAAGAAAATGTTTTTCTGTGTAATTAGTAAAGGGTTTGTTGCACTTTTTATACAAAAATTAAAAAACCATTATTTTTTTACAAATTTTGTGTTTACCAATAATGTAATATATACTTTATTTTCTTTTATAATATTAGCTATAAAAAATATATTTTGTTATGGAATTTTTGTTAAAATTTTGTTTTTTTTTTCTGCCAGCAAAAATAGATTTTTTTTCGAAAAAATAGTTTTTTTTTAAATTTTCTGGACATTTATAGCCATTATAAATACTTTGGACTTATATTTCCAAAATTAGAGTACAAATTTTAAATGTATTTTCGAAAAAAATTGGAATTTTAGGAAAATAAATATTCATAAAAAAATTTCAATGTCGTTTTCGGGTTTAGAGAACTAAAATACACCAGATAATGTTATACAAAAACCCCTGAAATAAATTGGTTCCATACTGATATCGAAAGACCTCTTTACTTTTCGGTTTGAGTCGACGAATTATGGCTGAACATTTATAGCCATTATAAATACTTTGGACTTATGTTTCCAAAATGATAGTACAAAATTTTAAATGTATTTTCGACGAAAATTGGAATTTTAGTAAAATAAATAATCATAAAAAAATTTCTATGTCGTTTTCGAGTTTAGAGAACTAAAATACACCAGGAAATGTTATACAAAAACCCTTGAAATAAATTGGTTCCATACTGATATCGAAATACCTCTTTTCGTTTTGCTTCTACGCAGTCAGAGCTATTTCATCCCCTTTCGTCCCGTTATCCCCTAATAGTACTAAATTATAAAATTGCCTTTATTTGACGAGTAAAATCAGAAAATACCGTTCAATATACATGATGAAATGAAATATTGAAAATAATTCAATATATAAGACTGATTGACTAGCCGGCTAATTCTGAAATTTCCCTGCGTGAAATTCGACCAGAGATCTGAGTGGAAACCTTTAGCGGGTTTCGTTGTGTTATCGTATTTCTCAACCACCCTAGTATTTACAGTGGGATGTTTCCTCTGCCTTTGTGTGCTTTATACATATGTGGGGGTATATTTCATTGCACATACACGCCCACACCACCACCGCCGCCACCAACACAGCCATGTGACTTGCCATACCGGATATTTTATTTGCCATGAAAAATATGTGTACGTATGTTCGCCACGAACGAAATTTTCAAATGTTGAACGTTAACCAGGAAAGGAAAATGTTACACAACGAAAACGCACCTTAATAGACAGCAACAGCATTCAGGAAATCACAGACACAAGCACACCTCTACGCTATAACGCATCAGGAGCAGAAACCGAAACAGAAAAACAAGCAGCACCATAAAATATCTTTCACGTATGATGCCAATTACAGCGGTTAACAGAGAGTAGAGTCATCACATGAGACACACACACACCCACACCCACATAGATGTGCCGTGGTTCGTTTATGACAACATAGTAAAAGTAGCGAAAAAACACACAGATCTATAAAAATACACACAAACGCACACGCGCACCCACACATCGATGGGTAAATACATGCACGTCATACATACAAGACTTCAACTCGCAGTCTTTGGTTTGGTTTTGTAATCATGTCAAAAAGTCAGAAAAACAGAAAAACCCGGATAAAAACAGCTGCATCATCAAAATTTATGAATGTTGTCTGCTTTTGCAACGCATTCATGGCCATCGATACACCGCCTGAATGCGTGTTTACTTCCCTGTTAAGGACGATGATGATGTGGCGGAAGGTCGTCGTCGTCGACGTCGGTATGAGTGAGTGATGTGGTTAAAATGCGCACCGGATATTTATGTAGTTTAATTGGAAATATCAGTAGATATGTGGAAAAATATGTCGAAAAATTATTTGATACATCGTCATTATCATCATCATTGCGCGAGACAACAATGTTCAATATTGCGTGTTTTCCGCACACCCACACACACAGTCCGGAAGAAATTCCAGCGAAGGGCATTAAATATATTTTGGAAATAATTCGTTGAGTTTGGTGGCCAATGTAAACTTAATGAGAAATATTTTTACTAAATTATTTAAAAATTTCATTAAATCGACATTCTGAACTATGATTTGCTGTGATTCACAGTAATCAGTATCCCTATTAAAGGCCCTTCAAGCAAGAGGCATTATAATGTAAAAAATTTGGCTTGATATTTTCTTTCCATCTGAAAATTGCAAAAAGCGAGGCAAAATTGGCGTTTTGCGATTTACAGGGCCGATGTTGAATGTGAAACACACCTAAACGTCAAGTTTGGGTTTTCTGCATATCATTTGACATTTCACAATTTTAGACTAACTCAATTTGAACCATGGCAAAGCGTTAAAGTTATTCAGGCTTATTATGAAAATGGGCAAGAAATGGCAACAGTGGATGATCAATTTTCGAAGGAAATCATCTTCTTTGATGAGGCACATTTTCACCTCAGTGGATTCGTCAATAAGCTGAATTGCCGCATTTGGGCGAACCCGATAATCCAAGAATGATTGTCGAAAAACCAATGCAACCACAAAGAGTGACTGTGCGGTGGCGGCATCATCGGACCGTATTTTTTTCCAAAACGAGGCCGGTCAGACAGATACTGTGAAGTCTTCGCCATCATGAGATGATAACGAACTTATTATGGCCCCAATTGGAAGATATAGATGTGAACGATATGTGGTTTCAACAGGACGGTGCCACTTGTCACACAGCTAACGGGACAATAGCTCTTTTGCGTCAAAAATTCAATGGCCGTGTTATCTCACGTGGTGGCGATGCCAATTGGCCGCCAAGATCATGTCATTTGACACCGTTGGACTTCTTTCTTTGGGGTTATTTGAAAGAAAGACAGCAACAATTCAAGATGAGATAATTCGGCACAATAACGGCATAGAACATCGATTATGCCTCAGCGTCATCGAAAATTTGGAACATCGGATGGAGGTGTGCCGGCGAGCGGCGGCCATTTGGCCGATATTTTGTTCCATACATAATTGAACCATACCAATATTATCATAATAAAAAGAAATAACAATAATTTCCTAAAAATTTGTGTTTCAAAATCAACATCGCCACTTAAAATTTAACCACCCTTCCCCGTTTGGATTTGTATAGGGTGTTTTTTATTGGGGTATAGAACTTTAAGTTGGCATCACTTTTTTAACTGGCGGCCATTTTGTCAGCTGTCAAGTGATTAATCTTTAGTTTGGTTTGCCATTTCATCATGAACAGGTTGACAAAAGAACAACGCTTGCAAATCGTGCAAATTTATTTCGAAAGTAATGGTTCAGTTCGCGAAGTTCACCGCAAGCTCCGTCCATTTTATGGTCGACATAATCGTCCATCAGAGCAATTAATTCGGTTCAGCAAGATCGTGTGATTTGACACCATTGGATTATTTTCTTTGGGGATATGTGAAGTCGCTCGTCTACGCCAACAAACCAGAAACGTTAGGGGACTTGGAAGCCAACATTCGTGGCGTTATTGCCAACATACGGCCCCATATGCTCGAAAAAGTGGTTGAAAATTGGACCTGTAGAATTGGCTATATTCGAGCCAGCCGCGGCGGCCACATGCCCGAAATCATATTTAAACATTAATGGCATAAAATTATCCTTCCAATAAAGCCAAATTGATGGACATTAAAACGATTTTCTTGTGTTTTATTTCAATTCGAAGTTCTATACCTCAATAAAAAACACCCTTTACAATTTTTTTGGGAATTATTTTCCCCGTATTGGGGACTTTTGTATATTTGTATGCGGTGTCTCAAAAATGTCATTCAAATCAATTCAAGAATTTATGATCGTATAACTATTGAAAAAAAATCACATACGTTAGATAAATAAAAACTAAATCACATTAGGGGAAATTTGGAGATTTTTTATGATTTAGATTTGTACATATCGAGACTCACAAATATTTTTCTAAATCAATTCAAGAGAAAAATTTTTGAGATACGATACGTAAAAAATAATAAATTAAATTGGGGAAAATTTTAGATTTTGGATTTGGATTTTTATGTTAATTTTGGAAAACATTTTTGAGATGCGACACATACATAATTCTAAATCAAAATCTTGCAATTTTTGGGATTTATTTTCCCCGGTATTTTTGGGGATTTATTTTCCCCGCTTTTGAACCTTTGGATTTTTATATGCGGCGCATCAAAAATTTTTTCAAACCAATTCAAGAATATACTAAATCAAATTCGGAGAAAAATAGGATTTTTGGGATTAATTTTCCCGTTTTGGGATTTTTGTATTATGGAATTTTTGGGATTTATTTTCCCCTTTTTGGGATTTTTGGATTTAGACATGCGGTGTCTCCAACATTTTTTTCTTAACCAATTCAAAAAAAAATATTTTAGTGATACGATGCATAAAAAATACTTTGTTAAAGTGGGGGAATATAAGAATTTATTTTCCCCAATTTGGGATTTTTGAATTTTTTATATGTCCGATAGATACGATAAATAAAAATAATAAATCAAAATCGGGGAATTATTTGGGATTTTGGAAATTTTTATATACCGTATCTCAAAAATGTTTTTCAACCCAATTCAAGAATTTATAATCGTTTAACTATTGCAAGACATTTGTGACATACGATATATAAGTAATACTTAATCAAATTCGTCGAAAATTTGGGATTTATTTTCCCGCCTTTGGTCTGTTGGATTTTAATATGCGGCGCATCAAAAATGTTTTAAACGAATTCAAGAATGTACTAAATAAAATTCGAGTCAAAATTAGGATTTGTGGGATTTATTTACCCTTTTAGGGGATTTCTGCTTTTTCTATGCGCTGTCTCAAAAATGTTTTTCAATCCAATTCAAGAATTTATAATCGTATAACTATTGAAAAACATGTTTGACATATAAAAAATTCGGGGAAATTGTGGATTTTTTTGGGATTTACTTTCCCCGCTTTGGTACTTTTGCATTTTTATATGCGGCGCATCAAATATGTTTTTAAACCAATTCAAGAATATACTAACCAAATTCGGGGGAACATTGGGATTTATGTAATTTATTTTCCCCTTTTTGGGTATTTTTGATTTTTAGCGGTGTCTCAAAATTTGGGATTTTTTGGGATTTATTTTCCCGTTTTGGGACTTGTGGATTTTTATAGACGGCTCTCAAAAATGTTATTAACCAAATAAAATTCGAGGCAAATTTAGGATTTGTGGGATTTATTTCCCCTTTTTGGGGATGTTTTCTTTTTATATGCGAAAGAAGAATATTTTTATACCTATTCAAGAATATACTAAATAAAATTCTGGGGAAAATGGGATTTGTGGGATTTATTTTTCCCTTTTTTGGGATTTCTGCTTTTTCTATGCGTTGTCTCAAAAATGTTTTTCAAACCAATTGAAAAACAGTTTTGACATACGATACATAAAAAATGTTAATTCGGGGAAAATATGAAATGTTTGGGATTTATTTTCCCCGCTTGGATACCTTTGGATTTTTATAGGCGACACATCAAATATGTTGTTAAACCAATTCAAGAATATACTAAATAAAATTCGGGGAAAAATGTGATTTGTGGGATTTACTTTCCCCGTTGTGGGGATTTTTGCTTTTTATATGCGGTGTCTCAAAAATGGTTATCATCCCAATTTAATTTAATTTTAATAATTTTTGAAACAATACTAAATCAAATTCGGAGAAAAATAGGATTTGAGTGAAAATTTTCCCATTTTGGGAATTTTGGATTTTTAAATGAGGTGCCTCAAAAATGGTTTTCCAAGTAATTGAAGAGTTTGTAATTACGTAAATTCCGAAAAACATTTTTCAGATGCGACACCTAAAAAATACTAAATAAAATTCGGGGACATTTTGGGATTTATTTTCCCCGCTTTGGGACTTCTGGATTTTTATAGGCGGAGCATCAAAAATGTTTTGAAACCAATTCTAATATATTAAAAAAATGCAAAAAAAATCGGGATTTGTGGGTTTGGTGATTTATACTTTTTTATGCGGTGTTTCAGAAATGGTTACAAACCAATTTAAGAATTTTTGAAAAAATACTAAATCGAATTCGGACAAAAATTGGATTCATGGGATTAATTTTCCCCGTTTCGGGATTTTGTGGTTTTTGAGTTTTATATGAGATGCCTCAAAAATGTTTTTTAAAGTAATTCAAGAATTTGTAATTACCTAAACATTTTTGAGCTACGTCACTTGAAAAATACTAAATAAATTTCGGGGAAACATTGGAATTCTTTCGGATTTATTTATCCGTTTTGTGTGGTTTTTTGAGTTTTATTCTAAACCAATTAACTTCGGCTCTGAAATCTTCCATAGAATCCTTGTCTACAAATATTTTCTAATTCTTTCTTCATTATCATACATACATAAATATACATATTTATGCATATACATATGTATGTATATACCTGCAACATAATGGTAGCGAAACCAGAAAACCAAATAACAAACTTTAATTACATTCTAAATGTCATTAATAAAAACACACACACAAATTTCCTCTTGGAAAATATGTGCCAAAGAAACTCTGTTCTATTCTCAACAAAAAGCCACAATTAGTTGTAAATTTGTTTGGAAATTGCAACCATTGCATTTCTCTCCTGGTCCGTTCCCCGTTCTCCGTTGTCCTTGTGGCTGCTGCCGTTAATGCAATGATCGCAAATAAAGTTTATTTGCTGCTGCAACAATAACTTTCAGTGAGTTCAGCGTTCGTTTCTAGTTTTTCGTTACAATCGCCAAATACTCAGTGTTCAAGGAGTGCATGGAACGTAAAACCACCGCACTTATTTATTCAAAATGTCGAAACATTTTCTCTATAATGCATATATAAATAGCAACAACAACAGCAACCAACATTATAACATTAAATATTTTGTGTGTTTGTTTGCAATGCAAGCAAATGAGGAAAAAACAAGCGAGAGATGCTAAAGTTTAACTGACGTTTGGTTGGATGGTTGGCTTGCAATGTTTACGGATGTTAATACGGATGCGGATACAAGGATGCTGCCACATCATACCATCACTCAGAAGAACCAGCAGTGGTACCACCACCTCCGTCTCTATTCTGAGTTTGGGAAGAGAATGCAGAAAATTTGTTTTTCTTGATTTTCTCTGTCAAGAGTTATATGTGTATGTGGTCCATATACACAGACACGCAGTTGTTGGATCTGTGTACGTTGATATGAACTCCACACACACAACACAGTAGATATTTTTCGTGTACTGAACTTTTATCTGCTCGATTAGGGGGGGGGGCGAGAAACCGGGTGGTTTAGTTTTTCCTAATCCAACCCATAATTACGAAATCACGTAACCATTTAAATAAACATCAAAGTATATACCAGGAATAAACATTTAGCTAATGTTGACCATATATTAGGGGTCCTCACGGAAAACACAGAAAAACTGCATCTTATAAATTAACCCAAAAGTGAAGAAGATGGACCCATCTCTCATTTATTATACATTACCATAGAATAAATTTAAATAACAAAGTGTTAAAAGTAGGGTTCTGATTCTATTTTTAAATAAAGGTTTTCTTCAAATAGGCTTTCTTTTCATCGTTAAAATCCCTGCTATTAAAAAACAAAACAATATATTCTGTTATCTAATTTGAAAGACAGTTTTTCGCTCTATGTAACATAAAATTTCAATAATCATGGTGTTTTGCCCTCTCTCTACAGAGTGGGAGTGTATATGGGGATTTCCGTTGAATGGTCAACAAGAACCGAAAAATCAAATGTTGATAATCATCGTATTTATTCGTATTTTGATGTGTATAATTGTAAAAAGTAGAAACTTTTATAAAGAAATTGTTCTGACAAATTTTATTTATTCACTTTAGGCTACTTTTACTGACATTTCTATACCCTCCACCTTAGGATGGAGTGTTTTTTAATTTTCTACTTTCGTTTGCAACACCTAGAAATATTCTTCGGAGACTCCATAATTATATATATTATGTATCCTGCTAAAATTCTAAGAAGATTTTGCAATACCAGTCAATCTGTCTGTTGAAAGCAGGCGAACGAAATTACTCTGACTATGTAGTCGCGCAACGTAAAGGTATTTTTCGAAATATGTAAATTTAGGAGTAAAACTGGGTGAAGGAGAATAAAAATGGTACCACCCATACCGCTGCTCTTAAAATTATGAAATTTTGTATATAATCTCCTCTGACTGCGTAGAAGCGAAAAACAGAAAAAATGCTACATTTAGGGTTAAAATGGAAAGAGGGGATTAGAAGTGGTACCAACCAAATGGATGTAGCTTTAATTATGCAGTTCGGTGTATTGGCTCCTCTGACTGTGTGGATAAAATTGGTCGAGATGGTTACATTCTTTCCTAACATTTGTAGTTATGGTACTTAAGCATATATTCTGAATACAGGGATATCACACTGTCTAAACATGTTTATAGCCAACTCTACAAGCGGAAGTGGTATTTACATTTACTTAAATTTGCATAGAAAATATCATAATTTCCGTAACATGGTACTGTTCTTCTACGCAAAGTCAAGTGCTGGTAATACTGGGTTTTTGCCACACCTCTTCTAGTATCCATACAAATCACCACAAGTTTTTTTAATTGCTACTCAGATGATTGGAATACTATGAAATTTGATCCTTGGCAATATTTTAATAGTATGGGTGGCATAAGCTTTAGTTCAAATAAATCTGATATAACTTCCCTACGGATTTTCGAAATCAGATGTAAATTGAGATATTTGAAAATGTTTTTATAATCACTTTAAACTTACAGAATATTTATAAATTCCACACAGATACTCTCTGAGAGTGAGGGTATTCATATGTAAGTCGGTTTAACCGCCTGGTGTACACGATAACTGTTGAAAGGAGTTAAGGAATTTATTCAAACTTTGTACATGGAAATATTTTTTCCAAGCTTAGTTTAAATTCGAAGATGGGCGAAATAAAAACCAATGTAACTTCAACACGGATATTCGCAATTAGCTATATTTTGGTATATGATAAAGTTTTTATAAGAACTTTCAGAGTGCAATTGCCACGCTACTTCTAGTAAACCCACACAAATCACCCTAACCTTTCTAAAATTAAAGCTGTTATAACTTATAAACGGACGATCAGAATGCTCTAAAATTTGACCTTTGACAATGCTTTTGTGGATGATTCATACACTTGGAATATGGGAATATTGAAATATTGTCACTCCCCTTCTGGTACCTCCCACACAAAGTGGTAAAAGCCTTGGTCAAAATTAAAGCCTTATTCAAAATCAATTGCAATTTTATATATGAAAATGTTTTATTAAAATAATAAAGTAGCTAAAAATTTTAGCTACTACACCATTTTCAAGTGTAATTTAAAAGACAACATTTGAAATTCAAAAATTCCATTTGAAATTCAAAAAATATCATTTGAAATTCAAAACTCGTCATTTGTAATTCAAAAGACACCATTTGAAATTCAAAAGTCGTCATATGAAATTCAAAACTCGTCATTTGTAATTCAAAAAACGCCATTTGAAATTCAAAAGTTTTCATTTGACATTCAAAAGATTCCATTTGAAATTCAAAAAATGTAAACAAACTTTTTTAAGAAAAATATACATTAGGGTAGCGTTTATTTTTTCTGCAAATTTGGATATTCTGCAGTTTTGGAAACAGATTTAATAAAATGATAAGTAACTAATAATTATAATGATGTAAAATGTCGGTAATTTCATATATAGTTGATAATCTTCACCAGCTCAGTGAGCATCTGCTTATAATTTATAATGACTTGCATTTTACTTAGGGTTGGATTATTTGTGTGGGAGGTACAACAAATCATAACTATTTTACAGGTATAAAGTGATTGTAAAACCATTTCCAATATTAAATTTTTACTGCTCAGTTTTATTTTAACCAAATTTGCCAATTTGTGTGAGAGGTCTTGCAATATCGCTCATATTGCAGGTGTATATAACGTCTATGAAAACGTTACCAATGACCAAATTTCAGAGTATTCCGATCGTCCGTATAAAAGTTATAAAATCTTTAAATTTAAATAGGTTAGAGTGATTTGCGTGAGAGATACGTAAATCTGTTTTCTTAACAGCAGAATATTAAAGTTTACAGAAATAAATGCTACCCAACCTAATGTATATTTTGCTTAAATAATTTTGAACTGCAAATGGAATAATTTTTGAATTTCAAATGAAAATCCTTGAATTTCAAATGGTGTCTTTTGAATTACTATTACGAGTTTTGAATTACAAATGAAGAGTTTTGAATTTCAAATGATGTCATTTGAATTACAAATTATGTCTTTTGAATTACAAATGACGAGTTTCAATTGACATTTTTGAATTTCAAGTGATATTTTTTGAATTGCAACTGGAATTTTTGAATTTCAATTGGTGTCTTTTGAATTTCAAGTGATGTCTTTTGAATTTCAATTGAAAAAAGTGTAGAAATAAAGCAAAATATATATTTTTTTTCAAAAAAAAAGACTTTTGAAAAAAATTACAATTCTTTTGAAACTTTTCCTAAATCGCCGCGTCTATGTGAAAGTGTGGTTCGAAACATTTATAGTCACCATAAATACCTTTAATCGAACATATAAGCGGGTATGATCGGACTATATTTCCAAAATGAAAGTACAAATATTAAGAAGGTACCTTCGAGAAAATAGGTATTTTAGTAAAAAATAATAAAAATATCTATAAAAATTTGCATGCTGATTTTTTGAATCGGTGTTCCTCATTGCATAAATGTTTAAGTCACGAACACAACATTTTTAATTTTTTGTTGCATAGTGTAATTAATGTTTTTTATTGATTGGCTTTCTCCAATAGACGTAATACTTCGAAGTAGATGTAAGACGTTGTTATTAAGTTGAGGTACCTTCCGCAAGTCTGTAAAATTGCAAAATATATCCATTAATATTTCACAACAGACTTGACAATCATCAGAGAAAATTATATTTCGAAAGTATTCACCAATAAAGCCGAGTGACGCTTTGTTAACGAAATGTCCTTAGCACTCTGGACTGTGTGTATAGGGCATATCAGAGAATGATTGATTTATGTGTGATGATTAGCACCTGGTATGTAACAGAACCCCTTTACCATTTTGAGCATATTAAAGTTAATGATTCTAAAAAAATCGTTATGTACAAAATATCTAAAAATTGAGAGATAATAAAAGAAATTTCCCACAATAGTTTTTCCATTGAAAAACTCCGCACCTATTGCTCCCTTAGGATTGACCTTACTTACTCACTCACTCAGTGTTGGCTAAACCGCATGTGTTTAGCTTCAGTCGTCACACACCTCACCACTTTAACGAATGAAAAATTATATACATTTTGGTGAAGTTTTTAACTTAAATTCCTCACCCCCCACAAACCAAATCTTAATTAGAAATTTAAAGAGAATTAAATTTTCCCCTAATTAGTAAACCATGCTCTTCCTCTGAATTGAATTTACAACAACAACAACGATGAGAACAAAAATCCAGGTTAAAAATTCCTAAATTCAACACAAATTCACACGAATGAATTTAATGTTTAGGTCTTTCGGTCGACGCCAATGGTTCCATGCATACAGTACCGCAGTAGATATACAAATTACATCTGTGGTTGGGCTATAAACTATACATACTTCACAAGCCAAGGAGCCGAGGAACAAATGTACGCATGAACTCATCTACATGCGTACCTACATAGAGAGAGTACGGTGGCCACAGGGATAAATGACTTATGTGCAATTTGTTTAATTTTTCAGGATATCATTTTAATGGGTAGGAGGGTTCTATAGGGTCCGCAAAATAACTTTTTTTTGCAAATGCTATAAAACAAACTACTGAATATTTTCTCAAATTTCTTTTTTTATTTGAAGGTACAATCCTTCCGGTTAATAATGGAAAATAATTTCATTCAAATGGCTGCTGAGGACACCCACAAATAATAGTCCAACGGTTGAATAGTTGAAAAAAAAAAACGTTAGATGACGGACCCTATATATAATTTGATATGTACACTAGGGCGTACCTCAAAAAAAAAGTTCGCCGTACACCTTCGAATATGAAGTATTATTGAAAGGTAGTTTCAAAAAAAAAATTTTTATTTTTTTATGCCGAACGTAGGGGTCGCGCTTTTACATTTTTCTATATAACTTGTATTTATAAACGGATTTTAAAGTGTGATACATCGATGTTTTTGTCTCGACGAGGCCGATTTTTTTGTCTTTGAAGTCATTGAGCTCAAGCACCCCCTTCTGGTACTTACCCATCATTTCTCAGTTGCTACTACCCTAATGTACCACTCTAATAATCGAAAATTAAAGCTCGCATAAAATCATGAATCATGTTTGAGCTCAATGACTTCAAAGACAAAAAAATCGGACAAAAACATCGATGTATCACACTTTAAAATCCGTTTATAAATGCAGAAGTTATATAGAAAAATGTAAAAGCGCGACCCCTACGTTCGGCATAAAAAAATAAAAAAAATTTTTTTGAAACTACCTTTCAATAATACTTCATATTCGAAGGTGTACGGCGAACTTTTTTTTTTTTTACTTGTAACCTGGTACGCTCTAATGTACACCCTAGGCAACTCCTTACCTCCTTATTTTTAGGGATGTTCTCAGGAGCGTTTAACTCACTGACAGCTTAACCTAGAGATGAACTTGGTTGCAAAACATCATTAAATGATCTAAAATTTATTTCCATGGGGAGACTGGAATTTTTTTTTAATTGTATGGATCACAATCCAGGCTATATATGCCTAAGTTCGCTAACTTCGCCATGGATCAACCGTCATAAATAACCCCTCCCCTTGAGTTGCCGCTCACAGCACTTTTTGAATAAAATAGGAGTGAGATCCTTACAATAATTATAATGGACTTAGTCTCTTCTAGCACTACACTAGGCCAATATACGCCAACATATAATCACGTAGTAGCGAGGGCATCATCTAGAACGCTGGTGAGGGCAAAAAATTAACGTTGAGTGAGAAGAAGAAGAAGAAAAAACGCCAAATAAAACTTACAAAATTCGAGTGAACCATTTTAAAAACTCAACAAGCGTCGAAAAGTGAAGAACGTAAAATGTATGCAAGCTGCTGCTGTTGCTGCTACTCTTGGCAACGCGAAAATGTAGTGGCGTTGCAAATGTTTTAAATTCTAAATGTCCCCTGTACTGCGAGCTAAGAGTTGTATGCTGTTGATTTAAGTTTTATATATTCGTAAAGAGTTCATACACGACTACTTTGCTAGATGTGGTAGCTCTTGTTGTTGATTTTGCTGTTCATACCATTGTTGTAAGTTTGGGCTACATACGTTTAGTTTTCAGAGGGGGGGGGGGTTGAAGTTATTTCAGTTATACTTTTTATGGCATTAAAGGTATCTGCATATGTATAAATTCAAGCTACATATATGTATAAATTCACTTGTGCTTACTTCCATTGCTTGATCTCTGTAGTGTTTTTTTTCGAGGGTTGCACGGAATAATTGGTTGCCACATTTAAACGTCGATTGAAATTTCCATTTATTTTCTTTATATAGTCCTTTATATCTCACACAATAAAAGAAGCTCTTCGAGATTTAAATACAACCACGACTACCTTCCATTTAATATAAAATTAAAAATTGCCATATATTTCTTATTTTATAATATACATTTATACTGATCATTACCAGTGATTTCATTTAAGTCAAATTAAATGAAAATTGTCAGTGCCAAGCCCTACGCTCATATAGAAATTTTTATTTTTACGATTTTGATATCTCAGAAAGAACTCATTGTATCTTTTATTCGATGGTACCCAGCACATTTCCAGGTACCCAGGTACATTTCCAAAAAATCAAGCGATAACAGTTTATCGATCAATTCATTCCTTCCGATCAATTCATTCCTTGTATCTTGGAACATGTTTATTTTGAAATTCATATTTTTAGAGTTATAATAAATTTACTTTGAAATCCTTTGCTGTTGGTCGGAAGGTACAAATTATGCTGTACAATAATTTTTTCAACAGTTGTTGAATGACTTATAACTGCCTCTTGCTGTTCATTTTACCCTTTTATAATTAACTCGATGTCTGTTGTCATAAGCCGAATCAATATTTATAAATAGCAAGGCATCGGACGGACTTTTTTCAATGCATAAGAACACTTGAATAGCTCGCGGCTTCCATGAAGTTAATGAAAGTCCAATATTATACATGCACTCCGATATATTTACCAATAAAATGACCTCTAAATTAATGATTTTTCAACAGTTTTAACATTTATGAACTGAAAAAATAATTTAAACCTAAAAATAAATGCAAAATCTCCCAAATGATTATTTTTAGGCGACATGAAAAATCGTCTGAAATTGAAAAAAAAATAAAACAAGTAAAAACGGCGTTAAGCCGGGCCGAGCTTTATATACCCTACACCATGGATTGCATTCCACAGAGGATGTCGATTTTCGTAGAAGTGCAGTAATATTACAGGAAAATATAATTTTTTAATATAGCCAAAGCAAAACAAAAACAAATATCGAAAAAATAATTTTATAAATAAATATAATACTTTTTGTTGTAACTCTAATAAATATATTATTTTAACTTCAAACCACGCTTATAAGGCAATAGTCAATTCATAAATTATATATATATATATATATATATATATATATATATATATATATATATATATATATATATATATATATATATATATATATATATATATATATATATATATTTATATATATAGAAAGCTTAAATAACATAAATATTGGTAGATAGTGGGTGCTACAGTTGGTTGTATTTCCGTTCTATTTTAATTCCAAAAGTACAAATTTTGAAAATCCATTATCAGACGTACATAGCGCAAAATAACCTAACTTCTTGATTCAACCAAATTTTCCGTCAAAGAAAAAGTACGAATTTGGAAAAAACTTTTTATTTGCGTGTCTATGCACTCAGAGGAATGTATACACCAAATTCCATGATTCCAGTTGCGGCCATTTGGTTGGTACCATTTTTATCCGCTTAAGAGTACGACTACCTAAAATCTCCTTAATTGACGTTCCTACCCAATTAGAATTTCATCATTCAAGCTGTAGTCGTTTAGTTGGTACTATTTTTATCCCTCTGTACCATTATATCCCCTGAAAGTACGAATTTGGAAAAAACCTTTTATTTTCCATGTTTACGTAGTCAAAGAAATGTATACTCCGAATTTCATGACTCTAGCTGCCGTCATTTGGATGGTACTATTTTTATCCCCTTTTTCCATGTTGACCCCAAAAAGTACGAATTTCGAAAAATCAGTTTATTTTCCCCGTCTACATAGTCAGAGGAATGTATACTCCGAATTTCATGTCTCTATCTGCGATCATTTGATTGCTACATTTTTATCCCCTTTTTTTCATTTTAACTCCATAAAGTACGAATTTTGAAAAATCCGTGTATTTTACGTGTCTATGCAATCAGAGGAATGTATACACCGAATCTGATTATTCTAGGGACAGCCGTTTGGTTGGTACCATTTTTATCCCTCTATTCCCATTTTACACCTTAAAAGTACTAATTTGGAAAAAATACTTTTATATTATGTATCTACTCAATTAGAGGAATGTACACACTGAATTTCGTGTTTCTAGCTGTTGTCGTTTAATATGTACCATTTTTATCCCATTTTGGCCCCATTTCACCCCCTACAAATAAGACTCACTTTATGGTGCACGTTTTTGCTATAAGGGGAATGCGCATACCAAATATCAAGCAAATATAAACTGACATATTCAAAAAACATGCTTAAATACGCTAAAATATTAGGGATTATTATGAGTATTTTTAGTCCTTGTGAGGGAAAAATTTTTCCCTTTGGGCCGATTTCGCCCATTTCAATCCCAACCGATCTACGATTATAAGACGCATTTATGGAAAATTTGAACGTTCTAGGTCCTTTCGTTTAGATGCTAGCGTGCTTTCAGCGGACGGACGGACGGATGGACATGGCTAGATAGTCTTATAATTTTATGACGATCAAGAATATATATACTTTATAGGGTCTCAGGTCGATATTTCAATGTGTTACAAACGGAATGACAAAGTTAGTATACCCCTATCCTGGAGATGGAGGGTATAAAAATAAAAAAAATGAGAAGCCAATGCATCCACAACGAGTCACTGTTTTGTGTGGATTTTGGGTTGCACTGAAAAATTGGGCTGACCGAGGCAGTCGTGGTAGTCATATATATTATGTTACATTATTAAATGACAAAGTTCATCCTAGAAATTTGAAAAAAAAATCAGTACTTTTTATAGCTGATTTTTATTTAAACTTTTAAATGGGCCATATTAGTAGATTTTATACACCGGTGCAGAGGTCATAAAGAATTTAATTTTACTTAGAATGAACTCATTTGTATGGGAGGTACTACAAGGGGCGTGACAAAATCACAAATATTATATAGGTTTAAAGTGCTTATGAACACATATTCAAATATCAAATTGCAACTGATTTCGGCTATCCATATGGATATTATATCAGTTTTATTTTAACCAAAGCAAATGTCACTTTGTGTGGGAGGTACCAGAAGGAGGCTGACCTTGTTTTCCATATTCGAGGCGTATACAATGCCTATGAAAATATTGCCGAAGGTCAAATTTCAGAGTATTCCGATCATCGGTATAGAGAATATAACAGCTTTAATTTTACGTAGGTTAGGTTGATTTGTGTGGGAGCTACTAGAAGGGCTATGCAAACGTCACCATATTATGTACCATATTATGCCGTGGCATTCCATTTACAGTGAAAGTTGATGTTGAATATTTCTATTGTTCACTAGCATTAATTCGGCGTATGAAATTGATCCTAAAATGAATTTTAAGTTTAGACTTACTTCTGGCATGTGAGTTTTAGTGTTTTCAGAGACCTATAATAGACAAAAATGTTCCTCTTAGTGTTTTAAATAATATTGCTGAACGCATCCTATACTTAAAATGTAAGGATCACAAGGTCTCCTATGCCGGCTCATCATAATAATGAGTAAAAAGGGGAAATATTGAGTGACCTCAATAATGAACATCTTATGTAAATTTACAAAACTCCGATAGAGGTATATTCTGTTTTTACCACCTCTATCAGAATCCGTTGACAGAGCCTTGTTATTTTTTTGTGTGGCACAGTGTTATGTAACAAGGCTCAATTATTGGGTAATTTTTCATATGAAATATCGTCAATTTTTGTGCGGAGTTTTTGAACCATTTTTCATAATTTTATTTTTATTTTTGATTGTGTTGTCATTTATTTTGGTTTAAGACCAAAGGTTGTGCTGAAGTCTTCAGCAGAACCCAAAATTAGAAAAAAGGCAAAGTGAGACCTTTATTGTTGCAGCTAAAAGTTGACTGCGCAGTTTCGATGGGCGCTACCCCATCTCGTCAGAACTTTCGCAACGAATGTATGTCTTTGACTTAAATCAGGGTTCATATTAGTACCAGCGGTCACATATGACAAATGAGAAGCGCTGATAAACAAAATATACCACCAAACTAAGTCGACACACTAAAAATCTCACTTTGCCAATTCAATGTTATGCATGTGCTCACATCGCTCACACCAATACAAAGGTTGTTGTTGCACGTTATGTCCCGTCTTCACTGTACCTCGTGTGTATTGTTGTTGTCTGAATGTATAGTTGGTCTTTTATGTTGTATGTGTTGTCATTTATTTTGGTTTAAGACCAAAGGTTGTGCTGAAGTCTTCAGCAGAACCCAAAATTAGCAAAAAGGCAAAGTGATTTTGATTTTTTATTGGGCGATTTTTCGTAGCCCATATTTGATAAATATTTTTTTAGATTTTTCATTTGAAATATCGCCAAGGTACATTTGTTCACTTTATGGGCATGTCAATAGAATAATTCCGTGTTCGCTCATTGTCATATGCCCTCAGGTGAGTTTCTACTATATTTTAAAAAATCATGTATCCAATATATATTTTCCGCATTGAAATTAGAATCCATACTCCTTGCACTTCCCCAACCAACCCTCGTCTTTTCTACCTCTAAATATAGTTTGCGTTATATTTTGTTTATACTTTATGCTTTAACATATTTATTGTTCACTTTTTTATTTTTTTTAGTTTATTTTTATTCGATGTTGTTGCTTCTGCTGGGGTTGGTTTCTTTTGCTCGTTCATTGGTTGGTCGGATTCCTTTTTCGGTTTTTTGGTTTGTTTGTTGAAGTGAATTTACAGAGCAAATTTTCGGTTAGTTTGCAGTTTATAATGAAGTTCAACTATTTGAATAAAAATGCAGTTAAATATATGTTAAGAGTTTATCTGGTGTAATTAAACAACATCATCTTCTTTGCAGCTCAACGAAGCGACAAGGAAGGGCTACCAACAACATCCAACACTTGATCTCTTAATGAAACAAGGAGGATTTAGTGCCACAAAAACTTATTTTCATGACCCACACGGTCGGTCGGTCGGTCGGTCTGGGGCACACATCCGAAAACAATTTATGATACTCGTTGGCTTTAGCAAATCCCCTACAAAGATGCCAAAATCCAAGACAATATTTGCAGTAGCCGAGAAAAGCTGTGCCATGGTTTTTGTATACATACATATACTATGTAGATGTGTGTATGTCTGTCCGAGTATAAATACACTTTGTAATGTATATTTTATGAGCTAAATTTACTGTGCTAAAACAAATTTATACACATTGTATATCTGTGTGCAGAGACGTTTATGTGTTTGTGTATATTTTACTCTGGCAATCTGTTGATTTTCGATAAACTTGGCTGGTTTTTGTTGGTATCGAGAATGCCTGCCTGGTCTCTCTTACGAATGATATAACGTATCCTGGCTGCTGCTACTGCTGCTGGGCTAATACACTCATTAATATTGCAAAAGGTCGTTGTTGTTGGTCTTGTGATGTTTTTATTAAATGTTTACAAGATAATTAATTTAATAATGCATTCAACTTGTCGATGGAGTGTCTATCGGTCGGTCGGCCTGCCTGTCTGTTTGTCTGGCACTCGTCCGGTCATTCTCGGCTATTCAAAAGGAATTAATGTAAATTAAAGAATTTCTGTTCATTCTATTAAGGCACATACACAAACACACATACATTTGAATACACATAACGTATGAGTGATATGCAATTCATTAAGAAGTATTAATCATACGTACCACTGGACACAGTGGTTCAGATATACAAAATGGATAACTTGTAATCACCGAAACTACTGAGGCGATATTAACGTATTGTCAACTTATTTTCAAGAAGGATTGGTATGGAGGCAAAACAATATTTTGTTGTTGCAAAGTTACAAGTTTTTGTTATTCCGTTCACACCACTCAAAATTTGACGAAAATCCATCGAAACGGAAAAAACAAAATTTAAAGACTTTGCATGCATCCTAAAAATCCCCTTTTCCCAAAGTGGGGAAAATGTGTTCCAAAATTGACGATTTTTTCGTAAATTGCTTTTTTATCTCTTTTGCTGAATATAAAGTATTTTTATTTTATCATTTCAAAGTAAAAAAATCGTTTGGCTTGTTTGTGGCCCCAGCAAAAAGAGAGCATCTAAAGAAGTGAAAAAGATGTTCATCTTGTGATTCGGAAGTAGTGAAAATTGGGATCTTCACCAATGAATTTAGAAGGAATGTCCTTTATTTTGCAAGACTTAAAAGTTATTTTAAATTGTTGTAAAGGAACCACTTTTTCACTTGTTCCCATTTCTGTTTTAAAAAATCCAACGCTACCGGGGGTAGAACAGCGGAGCTTCTCATTGCTACTACGGCACTCTAACCATCTTAGCTATCCTTTGTTGTGAATGGAGTATAACTAAAACATATCATTTAGTTTGATAAAACTGACAATTGGGAACTTAACGAAATATTTGTTAAATATGAAGTAATAAATAACGAAAATAAATAATAATTAAATTTAGTATTAAATAAATTGACACTACTTAATATTACTGATATTATGGAGTACCAGTAATTAATAAAAAAAATGAAATATTTTAAGTACATTAAAAAAGCAATAAATTTGTATTTTTAATAAAAACATTTTAAATTGTCAAAATTATACAGAATTAAACATTGTTTATTTATAAAAATAATAAAAAAATATAAAAAAGTTTTTTCCCGAGCCACGATTCGAACCTGAGACCTTCTGGGTGCAAAGCGGACACCTTACCTTTCTGACCCCATACTAAAAAGTCGTTCCCATTCAGTTGTGAAAATGCTAGTCATAAAATGTTACGGAATATTAATATATTATCGGCTTTTTTGGACGTTGTTTAAAAGAACTTCCTCAAAAGCGGGAATGATGCTCATTTTGATTTTGAGATTAAAATGTGCTTCCTACGGAAGAACTTCCAATTTTTTTGCTGGGGCGTTTAAAAAATTCCCAGGAGTATGAATCGGCTTTTTGACATTTAAAATTTTAAATTTGAACTATCGATTACTTTGAAAGGTAGAATAACATTAATTTTTATTTTCAGGTTTATGGTTAACATTTGCAAAATGGGACGCTTTACGCACGAACAAAATTGGGAAATATTAAAAACTTTTACTTGGCAAATTTTCGAGAAGAGATCGGCCTTCAGTTCAGCCTTCATGAACCTCATTTTCATCCCGGTGGTCATGTCAATAAGCAAAATTGCCCCACTCATGACAATTGAGAATCCAATGCATACACAACGAGTCACTTTTTGGTGTGGATTTTGGTCTGTACTGAAAACTTGCGTTGATCGGATGAGGTACTGCCGAGCCAGTCGAATTCTAATTGTGTTCCACTATTAAATGACAAAGTCCAACATTTCCAATAAAACAAGAAATTTGAAAAAATAATCAGTACTTTTTTTATAGCCGATTCTAATTTTAAGTTTTAAATGGTCCACCCCAAATTATCAAGGCGAGTTCTCTTCGTAGTGTACATGCAAAATCTAAGCTCGGTAAAATTATGGAAGGCGATGAACCTCGGCATCTTTGTAAATTTGAAAAAAAAAAATCAGAATCATGTGGCAAGTGGCGTTACTCATTATCTTAGTCTACCTCAAGACATAGGTCATATAGAGTGGTCAAGAGGGACATTAAAATATCCAAAAATTAAAATAAAAAATAAATGATTTTTCTATTGCATGGAATTGGCTATAATTTTATAAATATATCAATGTATGCAGATCACACAGAGCGAAGTAGGAACTGAAGTAGAAATACCTGGGAAATTTTACATACCTCATACATGAGAAACTACAGATCGTATGTTGAAAAAAATGCGTACTCAGTTTTCCGTTTAGTGATATTTTCTCTATTTTTACAGTACTTGTAATTTCCAAAGGATATAGATGTTTTAATAATTTAATTTGTTTCTTTTTTGAGACATACAAAGGCGATATTAGTATTAAATAAAAGGGAAGAACATATGCTAAAAATACTTGAAATTTCATGATTCAATCTGTATTTGTTTAGCATTAACTACGATTTAAAAATTCCTCCCTTAAAATGTAAAACATGAGTAAACTAAATAAATTTGAAATAGTTGTTAATACTAAACTAATATAGACATTCGGAGTGTTTTTACAGATATCTTATGATACTCATATAGACTTGGTATGGCTCGCAGAAGTATAAAAATATATTATAAAAAAATTTTCTTTCATATTTTCGTCATTTTCCAGCTTCGGCGCTGTTTTCAATTTAGTTTGTATGGTAGCCGTACGTGTCCTGCATTTATTCTAAAAACACGTTTAGCATGGAGTAAAGCGACTCTTTGGTTTGTGAAATCCGTCGGATTATTGAAGTTCTCACTAAAACCAAGTGGTAGCAGAAATACAAGTTTTGGCCATTCCAGTTCACATCTCTCAAAATTTTACGAATTTGATGTGCAAAAAAGACTATAGATTATCAAAACAGATAAAAACGACGAACAACTAAAAGATTTGTAGATTTTACATTTTTCAAAAAAAAACGAATTCCCAAAGTGGGGAAAATTTGTTCCAAAATGGTGATTTTTTTCTAAAATGATTTTTTACTGTTTTTATCTGTTTTGAGGAATTTTTTATTTTATCCTTGCAAAAAAATCGGATTCCCTTATTGTGGCGTTTAAAAATTTCCCCGGAATATGGGACGAATTTTCGAAAAATATATATTTTCATATCAGCAGACTAAGCTTCTGATATTAATAGTGGGCTTCAATTGAAAAGAAAACACAACAAACAAACGCAATGGAAACAACCTGAAAAAACATATTTGATAGTTTTTTCCATTTGATTTAATCACTGAAAATCCTTTTTATCGATTATTTTGAAAAGAAAGCCTGTGGAATTTTAAGAGATTGTATTTGAGCATATTTGATGTTTGTGGTGTTTTAATTCGCACTGGCCTTGTAAAGCCTTTGATTTCTATCGTCATTATTATGCCAGGATTAATTTCTCTGTAAATAATTACGCAGCGCATACCGACGAAAAATATTAAAAATATTTTTTTGTGTTCATTCATACAAAATAAATTTATATTCCTATTTTGGGTTTAGGGCTTGAACTGGTTGACTAAGACCATTGTAAATAGTATTTTTGACGTGTATAGTATTTTGGCGCCCGTCGATAGTATAGTGGTCAGTATCCCCGCCTGTCACGCGGGAGACCGGGGTTCAATTCCCCGTCGGGGAGCCATAGTGACAATCTGCAGTGCGCGTTTAGAAATGTCGACATATCCACCCAAAAATATTAAAAACATTTGTCATTACGTGACATGGTTCCCCGAACCAACTAAATTCACCGTCGCTACATCATTGTTTATCACTACGTGAAACAAGGCTTTACGAGCCAGTGGCGGCTGAAGAGAGCAATATTCGTTGCTTGGCACAATACGACTCTACGAGTCAACATTCAGATTCCCCGTACTAAATAGCCCAAGTCGTCATAGAAACACGCAGTCACGGCAGCATCTACAACAACAAAATCTACATGGAACATTGAAACAACAACAAACCTGTCCCCAACCAAAACATCACATCAACCACTACTACGACAGCGTCATCACCATATCATCATTTCGCACTAGTGCAAGGAGGCCGGCATGTTGCAGATCGATCATATGGTCGATCTCATCTGATGAACTTATGGCAATGCTATAAAATACATATAGATAAATCCGATAGATGGCGGTATCGTTATGGTTGTCAAATGAGTAGTAGTTTTGTGTACTCCGTACGAAGCAGCAACACTTGCTCTAATAAAATATTAAAACAACACAAATTTGTATTTTTAATATTTTATTAGAGCAAGTGTTGCTGCTTCGTACGGAGTACACAAAACTACTACTCATTTGACAACCATAACGATACCGCCATCTATCGGATTTATCTATATGTATTTTATAGCATTGCCATAAGTTCATCAGATGAGATCGACCATATGATCGATCTGCAACAATTTTATTTATTTTATTTATTTTATTTATTTTATTTATTTTATTTATTTTATTTATTTTATTTATTTTATTTATTTTATTTATTTTATTTATTTTATTTATTTTATTTATTTTATTTATTTTATTTATTTTATTTATTTTATTTATTTTATTTATTTTATTTATTTTATTTATTTTATTTATTTTATTTATTTTATTTATTTTATTTATTTTGTTTATTTTATTTATTTTATTTATTTTATTTATTTTATTTATTTTATTTATTTTATTTATTTTATTTATTTTATTTATTTTATTTATTTTATTTATTTTATTTATTTTATTTATTTTATTTATTTTATTTATTTTATTTATTTTATTTATTTTATTTATTTTATTTATTTTATTTATTTTATTTATTTTATTTATTTTATTTATTTTATTTATTTTATTTATTTTATTTATTTTATTTATTTTATTTATTTTATTTATTTTATTTATTTTATTTATTTTATTTATTTTATTTATTTTATTTATTTTATTTATTTTATTTATTTTATTTATTTTATTTATTTTATTTATTTTATTTATTTTATTTATTTTATTTATTTTATTTATTTTATTTATTTTATTTATTTTATTTATTTTATTTATTTTATTTATTTTATTTATTTTATTTATTTTATTTATTTTATTTATTTTATTTATTTTATTTATTTTATTTATTTTATTTATTTTATTTATTTTATTTATTTTATTTATTTTATTTATTTTATTTATTTTATTTATTTTATTTATTTTATTTATTTTATTTATTTTATTTATTTTATTTATTTTATTTATTTTATTTATTTTATTTATTTTATTTATTTTATTTATTTTATTTATTTTATTTATTTTATTTATTTTATTTATTTTATTTATTTTATTTATTTTATTTATTTTATTTATTTTATTTATTTTATTTATTTTATTTATTTTATTTATTTTATTTATTTTATTTATTTTATTTATTTTATTTATTTTATTTATTTTATTTATTTTATTTATTTTATTTATTTTATTTATTTTATTTATTTTATTTATTTTATTTATTTTATTTATTTTATTTATTTTATTTATTTTATTTATTTTATTTATTTTATTTATTTTATTTATTTTATTTATTTTATTTATTTTATTTATTTTATTTATTTTATTTATTTTATTTATTTTATTTATTTTATTTATTTTATTTATTTTATTTATTTTATTTATTTTATTTATTTTATTTATTTTATTTATTTTATTTATTTTATTTATTTTATTTATTTTATTTATTTTATTTATTTTATTTATTTTATTTATTTTATTTATTTTATTTATTTTATTTTATTAATTTTATTTATTTTATTAGTTTATTTATTTTATTTTATTAATTTTATTTATTTTATTTAGTTTATTTATTTTATTTACTTTATTTATTTTAATTATTTTATTATTTTATTTATTTTATTTATTTTATTTATTTTATTTATTTTATTTATTTTATTTATTTTATTTATTTTATTTATTTTATTTATTTTATTTATTTTATTTATTTTATTTATTTTATTTATTTTATTTATTTTATTTATTTTATTTATTTTATTTATTTTATTTATTTTATTTATTTTATTTATTTTATTTATTTTATTTATTTTATTTATTTTATTTATTTTATTTATTTTATTTATTTTATTTATTTTATTTATTTTATTTATTTTATTTATTTTATTTATTTTATTTATTTTATTTATTTTATTTATTTTATTTATTTTATTTATTTTATTTATTTTATTTATTTTATTTATTTTATTTATTTTATTTATTTTATTTATTTTATTTATTTTATTTATTTTATTTATTTTATTTATTTTATTTATTTTATTTATTTTATTTATTTTATTTATTTTATTTATTTTATTTATTTTATTTATTTTATTTATTTTATTTATTTTATTTATTTTATTTATTTTATTTATTTTATTTATTTTATTTATTTTATTTATTTTATTTATTTTATTTATTTTATTTATTTTATTTATTTTATTTATTTTATTTATTTTATTTATTTTATTTATTTTATTTATTTTATTTATTTTATTTATTTTATTTATTTTATTTATTTTATTTATTTTATTTATTTTATTTATTTTATTTATTTTATTTATTTTATTTATTTTATTTATTTTATTTATTTTATTTATTTTATTTATTTTATTTATTTTATTTATTTTATTTATTTTATTTATTTTATTTATTTTATTTATTTTATTTATTTTATTTATTTTATTTATTTTATTTATTTTATTTATTTTATTTATTTTATTTATTTTATTTATTTTATTTATTTTATATATTTTATATATTTTATTTGGTTTATTTATTGCATTTATTTTATTTATTTTATTTATTTTATTTATTTTATTTATTTTATTTATTTTATTTATTTTATTTATTTTATTTATTTTATTTATTTTATTTATTTTATTTATTTTATTTATTTTATTTATTTTATTTATTTTATTTATTTTATTTATTTTATTTATTTTATTTATTTTATTTATTTTATTTATTTTATTTATTTTATTTATTTTATTTATTTTATTTATTTTATTTATTTTATTTATTTTATTTATTTTATTTATTTTATTTATTTTATTTATTTTATTTATTTTATTTATTTTATTTATTTTATTTATTTTATTTATTTTATTTATTTTATTTATTTTATTTATTTTATTTATTTTATTTATTTTATTTATTTTATTTATTTTATTTATTTTATATATTTTATATATTTTATTTGGTTTATTTATTGCATTTATTTTATTTATTTTATTTATTTTACTTATTTTATTTATTTTATTTATTTTATTTATTTTATTTATTTTATTTATTTTATTTATTTTATTTATTTTATTTATTTTATTTATTTTATTTATTTTATTTATTTTATTTATTTTATTTATTTTATTTATTTTATTTATTTTATTTATTTTATTTATTTTATTTATTTTATTTATTTTATTTATTTTATTTATTTTATTTATTTTATTTATTTTATTTATTTTATTTATTTTATTTATTTTATTTATTTTATTTATTTTATTTATTTTATTTATTTTATTTATTTTATTTATTTTATTTATTTTATTTATTTTATTTATTTTATTTATTTTATTTATTTTATTTATTTTATTTATTTTATTTATTTTATTTATTTTATTTATTTTATTTATTTTATTTATTTTATTTATTTTATTTATTTTATTTATTTTATTTATTTATTTTATTTATTTTATTTATTTTATTTATTTTATTTATTTTATTTATTTTATTTATTTTATTTATTTTATTTATTTTATTTATTTTATTTATTTTATTTATTTTATTTATTTTATTTATTTTATTTATTTTATTTATTTTATTTATTTTATTTATTTTATTTATTTTATTTATTTTATTTATTTTATTTATTTTATTTATTTTATTTATTTTATTTATTTTATTTATTTTATTTATTTTATTTATTTTATTTATTTTATTTATTTTATTTATTTTATTTATTTTATTTATTTTATTTATTTTATTTATTTTATTTATTTTATTTATTTTATTTATTTTATTTATTTTATTTATTTTATTTATTTTATTTATTTTATTTATTTTATTTATTTTATTTATTTTATTTATTTTATTTATTTTATTTATTTTATTTATTTTATTTATTTTATTTATTTTATTTATTTACATAAATATCTACGCAATTATCTCCATATTTTGCCCTTTAAAGTCACAGTACATACTACTTTGCTTAATATGCAATTCAGGCAATAATATAATTCATACGTACGTAGACCCCACATTTCCAAAAATGCACAACACAAGATGCCTTTTGAAAAATGCGCACAAACATATTTCATTCGAATAGTTGACATTCCTCTTTAACCTGTATTTCGAAATGCAATATATTCTCTTTCTTTTAATTTAGCATGATTTATTAATTAAAATTTATTGTCTTTAATGAAATTTCTCACAAATATTTATTTAGTCGTTGTCGTCGTCGTCGCCCCGCCCCACCCAAATTATCTCTCATTGTAGTGTTGTTCTATTTTAATATAATACTCACAGCCATACAGAAAATAGAATACCAAGATGTCCACACACACACACACTCAAGCGATCACACAAAGATATTTGTTGAGGCAGGCAATCAATAATGGCCCATAAATTTTAGCCATAAATTTTGGGTGTCACTTTATCTTCATGGCTTTTATGAGATGTTTGTCTATGGTTATGTGTGTCTATGGCTATGTGTGACTATGTCTGCGTGTGTTTGAGTGTAAGTGTGACTGTATATGTTTGGGGGGGTTTTACCTTTAAGTTACACAAATATTATTGTTTGCCTGTCCTTAAAGGCATTTAATTGACCCTAAACTTAATTATATTCAAATATATTTGTAAAAATTCAATAATCTGTCTTTCAGAAGCACTCATAGTTTACGCCTCCCCCTGCAGGTGGTGGTGGCTTTAAGGTATTCGAAATTTTTGAAATATGTCTTTGAGCTCCATATTGGATAATTAACTTGTGCTATTTTAAAGATGTTAGGTTTGGCACCCAGTAGAGAGTACGAAAGAGTAGAGAGTGTGGCAGCATACGATTTTATCTTTCTTCCTTTACTTGTTTCCTATCAATAAGAGTTTTTAAGTTCCTTTAACTAAAATAGTAGCCCTGCTATTACATTAACTTCCCCTTAATATCATGCCTTGTTTATCTAATGCTGTCCTCCACCAGCGTTTGACCTTTGCCGTAATAGCTTCACTGTGTTAAATTTATTACATTTATTAGGGATGCAGAAAAAACATACGCGCTAAGCGTATGGGTATTCATATTCTGTTAAGGCAATTGTCATTTACACAATGTCATCAACAGTCACCATTACAGTTGCTGTACAAAGGAAAAGAAAAGAAAAAAGCTCCTTCGCATACGCACACATTGAGCGGGGATGTGTGTCACAACTTACTACATACAGCGTGTTTTTTTGTTCATTTCTTGACAAAGACGAGATATAAATAATTTAATTTGTCGAATATGTCATGCATTCAAACAGACGAACATACAAATGTCTTTGTCACATTTGCAGCTCCAGCTGTTGCTGGTTTCCTTCCTCCGTGGCTGTCCGACCATTCGTCTAATATGCGGAATGAAAGCAACAGCAATCAACAACAGCAACTACAACTACTTTGAGCATAGTACACACACACAGTGAGATAGAGTGAGAGAGCGAGCGGGCGAGAGAGTGGTAAGTAATAACTTTATACAAAAGAAAAAGCGAAGCCGAGAAAAAAGTCTGCTGAAAAAAACGTACCCATAACAAATTTGTCATTCCCGTAGAAAGACATCAACACACCCAAACAATGAACCTACAACACCCATCCACCCACAGCCACACCACCACCACCACCAAACATCAGCAAGACGATGACTTTGTTATGGATGAGGTACCAGAGAATACTTGTGTGTGTACGCTTGTGTGTGTGTGTCTCTCTGATGGTTGTGAAGTGTTGTAAGTGTAAGTATGAATGAATGTGTGCATATGTTGTGTGACGTCTGTGCTCTCTTATGATTGAGTGCATGTAAACACACATTGCCAAATGAAATTAATAAATTTAATGGACTCTTACAAACATTATAGTATTATGCGAGTGAGCGATAGAGAAAGCAAGAACAGCGAGGGGTATACAAACAGTTACACGAACATACGTTTACTGATGTTCTACGTAGGCATGTCCTTCTCGAGAGTAGTCAAAGATGAATATGTGTGTAAAGAGATATGCCTGCTAGATTATAGAGCGATTACAATGATACACATAATGCCGCCAGGTAGGTACCACGCGTACATTAGGTTGGCATGTGAGAAAATCGAAAATGTTTACAAATTAAATAAAATTTATGGGAAAAACGAAAATACTCATAAATTCATGGAGTTTACTTACATCTTTATGGTAACCACAGTCGGACACTAATGCTGAGCCATGCTAATGTCTATAAAATCTATCTGAAACAAGACTCCACGAAGATCGTACTCAGCTTTCCAATAACGTTTCCTTTTTGAGGGAAATAACTATTAAAAATTATTTGTAATTTGTCAGCAGGTCATAGAATCGCGATATGG
The DNA here is from genome assembly GCA_947397865.1 of Polietes domitor. Lineage (NCBI taxonomy): Eukaryota > Metazoa > Arthropoda > Insecta > Diptera > Muscidae > Polietes > Polietes domitor. Next base: position 46,384,539 of record OX377619.1, on the reverse strand, counting down.
GTACCAATAGGTCAAAATAAATATATTTTGTGGTTGTAGGAAGTGCATCAAAAGAGCTAGAAAAGTCCTTTCAATTTTTAATCCTGTATTATCCATCATGACATAAATACGGTGCAATTTTCTTAAAAAAGTATATTTATGGGCCTAATTGTTCTACTAGAAATATCAAAATTTCATGTTTCTACTTTAATTAATTTCTAGAGCTTTTTAACAAAAAACAATGCATAACAAAAACTAATTGTCAACCCTTCGTTGAATTTCTCGACCCTTGAGGAGAAGAATCGGCGGAGCCTCTAATACATGGCGCCAAGTAGAAATCATAATACAAACACATAGTATATCCTGGAGTGAGATGAAACAACTAAGCGCTGACAGAATCCGATGTTATGACCCTATGTTTAACTAGGAATTAAAGGACTATGTATATATGTATATATATATGGGAAAATCTACAAAATAGTCCGATTTCAATTTTGAAAAATTAAAAATTTCAAATTAGAGGCACACGTTTTATTTTAGCGTCAACTTGTTAAAAATACATTAAATATAAATAATGTGCTCGCGTGCATCATTTTTTTCAAGTGCTGAAGAAGTTATAATCGGATTGTCCCTTTTGGTTCCATTGCAAGTTTAGCGTCACGTTTTATTTTAGCGTCAACTTGTTAAAAATACATTAAATATAAATAATGTGCTCGCGAGCATCATTTTTTTTCAAGTGCTGAAGAAGTTATAATCGGATTGTCCCTTTTGGTTCTATTGCAAGTTAAGCCTGAAAACCCTATGAAAATCAACAAAATTTAACCTAAAATGGCTCTCGGTACCAAAATAATAATTCGATCTATTTAGCACTTACACACATTATTAGTAGTACCCATATTCACCGATCACACAGGGTTGCCACCAGTTATTTTTCAAACTGCGGATGTGCTCTTCAAAAAATATGAAATTTCATGATCTGCACGCATCGACCTGATGATGTTCGTACTGTCATAATCTCCTTGTCGCTGAAGGCACACCAAATCGTCCGGTCGCCTTTTGTTAGTATCTCTGTCGTTTATAATCCAATATTAAAAAATTTGCAATTACGTTCACGCTGAAAGCGCAAAAAAGAAAATTGTATCAATTTTCGTTTTATGGAAAAACAGAGTGACAGATTTTGAAGAGCTACCATTTATTCCTCAGTGATGGCACACGCCCTTTTCAACATATAGAAGATTCCGCAACATCATTACTATCATCCACAAAAAGATCAGAATGATTTTCTCTTATGCTGAAAAAGTTATAGCCAAAAGAGTTGAACAACTCCCGAAAGTTACAAGCAAAAATAGGGTAAATTAGGGTAGACCTTAGCTCAGTAGACTACATTAACAGCATAATTTTAAAACTTTAGGATGTTGGCGAGGTTAAACTCGTCGTTTTGAAAATTATGACACTCTCAGAAATATTATATATTGTTCTTAAAGCGGTTAGAAGCCTGAGTGACATGGAATCGTACTATACCGTAGATTTGCCCATATACTTTCGGCTTTATCTTGATTAGACGATTATTTAAATAGATACAGAGTATTGACGTGTTTCAGTGGAGGAGAATAATAATATTGCTCTGCCTGCTTCTAGAGTAGACACTTATCAAGATATATTCAAGAACGTATGTAATTCAGTAGCAGAAAATTTCTCTCATGCAAGAAATAAAACTATCCCTATATAAAGGGTCCCCCAATAAACGTAAATAACTTATTCATTTAATTTATTTTTTATTTTTTATGTTTTATTTAATTTATTTATTTACAATATTTATTTTATTAATTTATTTTAATTATTGCATTTATGTCATTTATATGCATTATTTTAATTATTTTATTTGCGTTATTTTGATTGTCGAAGGAAAATAATAAATAGAAGAACACGATCTTATTTATTTATTTAATTTTTTAATTTAATGATTTGAATTGTTGTAATTATATTATCAATTTAATTTATTTCAATTATTTTATTTAATTTACTTATTATAACCTCACTGCACAGAATAAGAGGGTATATATCATTTGGGATAGAAAAAAGTGTAATGCATTGAATGAGTGGCTTAAGCTCCTAAGTATGATTGAAACACATCCGTTTCACGACTTTTTAAGTTGCTTGAGCCATGTCCGCCCATCTGGTTGGTGTACACGATAACTCTCGAAAGGAGCTACGGAATCAATTCAAGCTTTGCACATGGTAATATAGTTCACAAACTTAGTTGAAGTTCAAAGATGGACGAAATTGCCACGCCCCTTCTGGTACGTCCCACACAAATGACCCATATTCCTAAATCAATTTAAAACTAATGTAATATCCACACGGCTCTATTTTGGTATTTGATAATGTTTTTATAATCACTATGCCACGCCCCTTCCTCCCACACAAATCACCCAAAACCACGTAAAATTAAAGCTGTTATAACTTCTTTACGGATTATCGGAATACTGTGAAATTTGATATTTGCCAATGCTTTTATAGAGGTTAATTTTTCAATATGGGCGATATTAATACACCCCTTCTGGTACCTCCCGCACAAAGTGGCATAGACTTTGGTTACAATAAAACCGATATAACATCCATACGGGTATTCGAAATCATTTGAAATTTGGTCGCTAAGCAAAATATAAGTCCTTCCATACACATGTTCTCTGAGAGTGAGGGTATACACTACTTGTTACTTTTTTATTTTATTTATTACAATTATTTGATCTATTTTAATTATTTTTTATTTAATTTTTTTTCAATTATTTTATTTATTTAATTTAATTTTAATAAAATACAAATTATTTTATATATATTTTTTTAAAATAATTAATACAAATTAAAAATTAATTTATTTTTTATTATTTTTGTTAATCTGTTGTATTTATTTTTCAATTTGTATTTTTGTTTACTTTTTATTTTATTTATTTCATATATTTTATGTTTTGTTTATTTTATTTATACAATTCATGAATTCTATTTATTTATTTATTTATTAAGTTATTTAACCTATTTATTGATTTTATATATTTAATATAAATTAAATACTATTTTATTTTTAATTGACTATTATTTAATTTGTTTTATTTACATTTTAAATATTTCATTTATTTTATGTTTCATTTCTTATTATTTATTTTAAATAATTAATATAAATTAAAACAAAATTTATTTTTTTTTAATTTTAATTTGCTTTATTATTTTTTTATTTGAAATAGTCCATTTCATTTAAACTGGGATATTGTCCTGCCGATTTTTTAAACGCAAATTCGACAAGTGAGGTGTGCTTCTCGTTCGTTTGTGAGAATTATTTCCTTAAAGCGGACGGGTTTGATGTTGAAAAGTCGTTACGAAGCCACCTGAACGAAACCTTTAGACAAGGTGGAAATCATGATAGTGGTAGTCTGCAGCCAAGTAATAAATGTCACCATGTCATTTGTAAATAAATTTGCATTCTATTAAATATAGATGCAAAATGGTCTTGAGCCACGACAATATCCCAGTTCAAATATTGATTACAGACCAAAAAAGACAAACGAAAAAAAAACAAAAACATAATATATATTTTATGTATTTTTATTTATTTTTTAATAATAGGAACACTCGTATGCGAGGGCTGTGTATTTTCAGAGCTATCACAAGATCTTGGCACTTTTTTGGGACTCCCTTTATACGCGGTTATTTTTAAAGCATATCTCTCTAGTTTGCAGTGTTTGATTGGACCTGGCAGTGGGAAAATGTGCTAAAAAGATACCGACCTAAATTTAGTTACGTTCAAAAACTCATTATATCGTTATTTCTATTTAATCAAACCAATTTGTTGGTTTTAAAAATAGCACCAGTATTTTAAGCATTGAAAGCAAAAGTGGCATAACAGATATGAAATGAGAATAACTGTTTACTGACTAAAATCGCTAGCAAAGGAAATATAAAACATGTTCGCTAAGTTATAGCCCATTTAGGCTATCATCAGCTCCCAGAATAATCATCGCATGAAATACAAGCTAAATTAAGAATTAGTTATTAGCAAAACGAGTAACATTTCAGGTCAAAAAACAAATTTATCAGTTCTTTAATTAAGCTAACAATAGGATAGTGGAAAGAAACGCCCTAAAGTATGAAACGCATTATTCGCAGTGCTGCTGTTTAGGTCACTGAAAGCAATTTCAATACATCATGTAGGGTATAACGATGCCACCACGGCGACGACAATTTGTCTTTATGCCGTTTGTCAGCCTTATTTTTTGTTGTGTTATCAAATTTCCCACAAACACGCACTTCAGCCATATGTCATCGCCTCGAAATGCATTACATCATCGTCAGCATTGTCGTCATCGTCGCAGCAGCAACAGCAGCATATTATAACGCAACAATTCAAAAGGCATCTAAAGTAGAATATCTCCATAAAGCTATGAAGACATTGGCCTTCCGAAGGCGAGTCAAACAAACAAAGAAACGACAAACACAATAAGAAAAAAAATAACTTATGAAATGTATGCGAAGGCAAATAGAGACGTTAGTGTGGCCGCAGTATTATGACGGACCCTGCTGCTTTCTGCCTCCTCCTTCACCATACATACATACTTGCACATATGCCATCGTTTTTTGTATAATTCTTATACTTCGTCGCTGCCATGGAGAGTAAAATGTATCCCGGCGTTACTTCTCTATCAGAGTGTTTATGGCACAGTGATTGCAAACGATAGCAAATGATGTTTATTTTTGGAATTTTGTTAAAAGGTGGCAATCTTCAAAAAAAAAACTTAAATACCATTAATATAGTGGATGCCTCAGTTGGTTGTATTTTCATACTATTTTAATTCCAAAAGTACAAAATTTGAAAATCCGTTGTCTCTCACGTAAACAGTGCAACTTCATGTTCAATTTTTGCCGTAAAAGTAAAAAAGTACGAATTTGGAAAAATCTTTTTATTTTGCGTGTATATGCAGCCAGAGAGATGTACACACCGAATTCCAAGATTCTAGCTGCGGCCATTGGGTTGGTATCATTTTTATCCCCTTTTTTTCCATTTTTACCCCCTTAAAAGTACGACTTTCTAAAATCTCTTTTTTTTGCAATTTTTGTTGTGAATCGATTCGAATTTCTCTCATTTTGTTGTTTATTCTATTCATTTTAGCCCTTTTCACTAATTCTTTATAACATTAAAGTAAGTGTAAACTCTCCCTCCGTCCCTCTCCCACGCTCACACACTGCTGGCATCCATCCTCACAATCTCTTGTGTTCTTACACTAACCAACATATGTGTGAGTATGAGCGCATGAAGGCACATTTCTTTCGTCTAAATCGTTTCCATCATTATAACACATTCATATTCATGTTAACGCTTTATTTCCTGGTCTCTCAGTGACTGAATGTGTGCCTGTGTGTTTGTTTGTGTGTGTGTTGGAGCCTGAAAGATGAGCATACCATTGTGTGGACTCGAGCATAGTAGTCCTGTCATGGCTGTATTCGTACGTCTTTGTGCTGTTTGCTCAAGATTATGTCTGGCGTTTGTGTTTGTGTTGGTGTATGGCATATGTTTTGACTTATGATTGATGTTTCGGCTGTTTTTCCCTACTCACACTCCGTTCTACATTCCTCATTCTGCTCCTCCTTTGCAATTTTGTATTTTCTTTTATTTTCCACATTTTACTGCTCTTTACTTCTGTGTTCATGTTGCTACTGTTCTGCTCGCGTAATGCTTAAATTGACTGTAAGACGGCAACCTTAATTTCTCAGACAATTTTAGGTAAATATACAGATTTGTATATACATATATATGTAATATCGCCTTGTGTTTGGATTAAGGTATTAGTACGTTAAGTGAAAAGTCGAAAATGGTTAAACATTAATCAGCTAAAATTCTAAGACATCTGTACCGGCTTGATTTGCAGTTTACCTAGAGCGTAAACTGGGTTACAGCATTGCAAACAAAACGTTCAATTGGGCATGTGGCATGCGTGGCGTATTATTAACATTTGATTGCAAAATAACATCGCTCATACGTGGAAGGGGACTAAGGTGGCGTATGATTAACATTTGATGGAAAGATAATAAAATTCTATTTATAAATAAAACGGAGTTAAGTTCGGCCGGTCTGCACTTTATATACCCTCCACCATGGAATTTACTTCCAAGACGCTGTGGATTTTCGTAGAATAGCAGTAACATTACAGGAAAATGTTAAACTTTTTAATATAGCCAAACCAAAACAAATAAAAATATTGAAAAAATAATTATATAAATACATATAAAATTTTAATTACTTTTAGTTTTTTCGCATTTTTTTGGTCTGAAATCAATATTTGATTTGTACTGGTATATTGTCCTGGCTCAAGACCATGTTGCAGCTATATTTAGTAGAACGCAAATTTATTTACAAATGGCATGGTGAGATTTATTTCAAACCACTCTTATAAGACAATGCCACCAAACAATACGTTCATACTATATATCGGAAAAATACTTCAAGTCAATTCAAAAAGTAAATATAAAGAAGCAATTTTCAAAAAAGCTTAAATACCATAAATAATTTGGGTGATAGTGGAGGCATTTTCCGCTACAACCATTTGGTTGGTTGTATTTCCATCCTATTTTAATTGCAAAAGTACAAAATTTGCAAATTCATTATTTTCACGTACCCATTGCAAGACAACCTATCTTCATGATACTATGCACTTTTGTCGTAAAATCATAAAAAGTACGAATTTGGAAAAACCTTTTTATTATACACTCCACGAGAGTATTATGTCTTTGTACATTTGTTTGTAACACCCAAAAGGGAAGCGAGATAGACCCATTGTTAAGTATACTGATCGTCATAGAATCACTTTTTGAATCGATTTAGCAATGTCCGTCCGTCCGTCTGTTTGTCTGTCCATCTATTCTTGTAATCACGATACTGGTCGCAATTGTAGCCAGAACCAAACGAAACTTTACACAACGAAGTTTTTCGGGATAAGGACGAACGCTATTTAATTTGAAGAAAATCGGTTTAGATTTAGATATAGCTCCCACACGAATTTCACTCCCGATTTGACTCTTTTCACGCTAGATACCACATATTTTAAAAGATTTTCTTCAAATTTGACAAAATATCTTATGTTTCCTTTAGAAACAGTGTCAGATCGGTGTCAGTCAAGATCGGTTCAGATTTATATATATCTCCCACACATATTTCGCTCCCAATTTGGCTTTTTCCGCTCTAGAAACCACATATTTTATCAGATTATTTTCAAAATAGGCAACATATCTTACGTTTCCACTAGAAATACCCATGGTGAAAATGGGTCAGATCGGTTCAGATTTATATATAGCTCCCACACAAATTTCGCACCTAATTTCAATTTTTTCCGCTCTAGAAAATACATATTTTATCAGATTGTTTTCAAACATCAGATTGTTGGCAAACATCTTATATTTCAACTAAAGGGTGATTTTTTAAGAGCTTGATAACTTTTTTTTTTTAAAAAACGCATAAAATTTGCAAAATCTCATCGGTTCTTTATTTGAAACGTTAGATTGGTCCATGACATTTACTTTTTGAAGATAATTTCATTTAAATGTTGACCGCGGCTGCGTCTTAGGTGGTCCATTCGGAAAGTCCAATTTTGGGCAACTTTTTCGAGCATTTCGGCCGGAATAGCCCGAATGTCTTCGGAAATGTTGTCTTCCAAAGCTGGAATAGTTGCTGGCTTATTTCTGTAGACTTTAGACTTGACGTAGCCCCACAAAAAATAGTCTAAAGGCGTCAAATCGCATGATCTTGGTGGCCAACTTACCGGTCCATTTCTTGAGATGAATTGTTCTCCGAAGTTTTCCCTCAAAATGGCCATAGAATCGCGAGCTGTGTGGCATGTAGCGCCATCTTGTTGAAACCACATGTCAACCAAGTTCAGTTCTTCCATTTTTGGCAACAAAAAGTTTGTTAGCATCGAACGATAGCGATCGCCATTCACCGTAACGTTGCGTCCAACAGCATCTTTGAAAAAATACGGTCCAATGATTCCACCAGCTTACAAACCACACCAAACAGTGCATTTTTCGGGATGCATGGGCAGTTCTTGAACGGCTTCTGGTTGCTCTTCACTCCAAATGCGGCAATTTTGTTTATTTACGTAGCCATTCAACCAGAAATGAGCCTCATCGCTGAACAAAATTTGTCGATAAAAAATTTCGAACCGAACACTGATTTTGGTAATAAAATTCAATGATTTGCAAGCGTTGCTCGTTAGTAAGTCTATTCATGATGAAATGTCAAAGCATACTGAGCATCTTTCTCTGAAATGAGCTGAAACACCATGTCTGAAATCCCACGTGATCTGTCAAATACTAATGCATGAAAATCCTAACCTCAAAAAAATCACTCTTTAGAAACACCTCTGGTAAAAATGTGTTAGATCGGTTTAGATTTATATATAGCTCCCATACAAATTTGGCTCCCGATTTCACTTTTTCCGCTCTAGAAACCACATATTATATCTGATTGTCTTCAGATTTAAAAACATCTTATATAGATATAGCCCCCATACAAATGACGCTTCCGACTTGACATTTTCCGCTCTAGAAACCACATATTGTACTCGATTTTCTTTAAATTTGGCACAACATCTTATAATCTTACTAGAAACATCTACGCTGAAATTGAGTAAGATCGCTTCAGATTTAGATATAGCCCCCATGCAAATGACGCTTCCGATTTGACATTTTCCGCTCTAGAAACCACATATTGTACCCGATTTTCTTTAAATTTGGGACAACATCTTATCCAACTAAACAAAACTATAGTGAAAGTGGGTAAGAGCGGTTCAGATTTAAATATAGCCCAAATACAAATGTTGCTCCCAAAAGTTTAACTGATTTTGGCCAGACTATACATTTTATATTTCACATATTTCGTTCCAGGTTTCAATATATCCTCATACAAATGTCCTTTCCGATTTAACATTTTTTGTCAAACACATACATTTACAGGATACAAAAAACCTTCCCTTTTTCACATTTTCTCCGAATTGAATTGTATTCGGATAGAAAGTGGAGTGTATCATAGAGTCGGCCACGCCCGACTTTAGCCTTTCCTTACTTGTTATCCCTCTATTTCTATTTTACCCCTTAAAAGTACGAATTTGGAAAAAATAGTTTTATATTATGTATCTACTCAATTAGAGGAATGTATACACCAAATGTCGTGTTTCTAGCTGTAAGAATCACATTATGGTGCACGTTTTGTTATAGGGGAATGCGCATACCAAAAATCAAGTAAATACAAGCAGATATATTGAAAAAACATGCTTATATACTCTAAAATATTAGGGGTTGTTATGGGTATCTCAGCCCTTGTGAGGGAATTCCAACTGATCTACGACTATGACGCATTTGTGGAAGATTTGGACGTCCTAGCGCCTTTCGTTTATATTCTAGGGTGCTTCCAATAGTCGGGCAGGCGGACGTGGCTAGATCGTCTTAGAATTTTATGACGATCAAGATTATATACACTTTATAGGGTCTCAGGTCGATGTTTCAAGGTGTTATAAACGGAATGGCAAAGTTATTAAACCCCCATCCTGGAGGTGAGAGGTATAAAAACAAAACGTTTAATTGGGTATGCGGCATGTGTGCCGTATGATTAGCAATTGATGGAGAGATAATATCACTCATACGTTGAATGTGACTAATGTGGCGTATGATTATTAACTTATTGGTAGATAACGTACTCATACGTTTAAAGTGCATTCTGCAAAATAAATCAACGTCTACTTGAAGAAAATCTATAGATTTATGCATAAATATTAAAGTTAGTAAGAAATGCTTCCATTAGAAAATGAAAAAATATCAAACTATCTAACCATGTCCGCTTGTCTTTCCATTCGTCGCTGCGGCATTGCTATTACTCAAATATGCATTTTAGAAACGCTTTCCATGGATTTTCATGAAAAATAACACAAGAGTTCTGTGAGCTGTTTTCGGAAATTCTGACCCACTTATCGCCATTATAACCATTTTAATATTCCTTTTGATTCCAAGCTGCTTAAAGAGATTTAGTTTTTGCAACATCCTCCTCTGGCAAATTGTTGCTACAGTATTTTTTTTTGTTGTTCACTGAGTTTTTCTTTTCGTTAAATTTTTCTTTACATTTTTGTTGTTGTCGTACCAACTTCAGAACAAAAAAAAATAATAATAGAATTATTTAAAATCATTTTTTTGCCTGCCTGAAGATTTTGGTAAATAAAACCATCAACACATACAATTATCCTGGAAGGCATTCTGCTATTGTCGTAGTCGTCATCATCGTTCTAGTTGTTGTCTGTTGCCGCCCTCTCTCTTTCTCTTTTTCTCTCTCCCTTTTTCCTCCACCTTCAGTCACTGTCGTGTCTTCTTCGTCTCTCTGTGTGCCGGATAATCTGAGTTTTTCTTTTCATAAATGTTTTTGTTGTTCTTTCTGTCTTCATCGTTTTGACATAATTAGAAGAAGCTTCTTCTTCTGCTGCTGCTTCTTCTTCGTGTTCTTCAGCAGATGGGAAAACACAAGAATAAAAGATTTGCTGCCATAAATCTTTCTGAATGTGTTGTAAGTGAGTGAGTACAGGCAACTGTGTGGGTTTGGCTATCTACATATAGACGTGTGAGTGAGTTTGTGTGTGTCTAGACTTAAATGCCACTTTTTGTTGTTGTTCTATTTTTGCGATTTTGTAAAATTCGGATGAACTTTGCTACTGCTATTGTTATTTCTGTCTTTAAGTATGAAAACAACTTTAGGCTGTTTGTGAAGACACTGAGTCTAATAGTTAAATAAAGAAATACATTTATTTTAATAATTAAATTGTTAGACACACATACATATGCAGGTATAGTTACCCAGCAATACTTCTGCCGTGCCAACGCTCAATTGTTTTAGTTTTTTCGTTTGTATTTGAATACCTTCCACCTCCAGGATGGGGGTATATTCACTTTGTCGCTCCGTTTGTAACACCTTGAAATATTCAACGGAGACCCCATAAAGAATATATATATTCTGTATCCTGGTAAAATTCTAGGACGATTTAGCCATGTCCGTCTGTCTGTCTGTTGAAAGCACGATAGAGGCCGAACGAAATGAGCTAGTAGGTTCAAATTTTCCCTTAATGTGTCTTATGGTTGCAGATCGGTTGGGAAAGCGGGCGAAATCGGGCCAGAAGGAAAAATTTTTCCCTAACAAGGGAAGCATTTTTTTAACTTTTTGATTTTTCTACACTTGAAATTTGTTTCGGACCTTCCTCTAGTAACGTGTAATCACCAAAAAGTACAAAAAAGATTTAGCGGGTGAAATGGGACAAAAGGGACAAAAATAGTAACAATGATACGACAACAGCTAGAAACATGAAATTCGGTGTGTAAATCCCTATAATTACGTAGACACGTAAAATAGAGAGATCGTTCGAAATTTGTACTTTTAAGGGATACAATTGAAAAAGAGGGATAAAAATAGTACCAACCAAACCGCTGAAGTTTAAATCATGAAATTCGGTGTATACATTCATCTGACTGTATAGACGCGAAACGTAAAGGATTTTTTTTCGAAATTTGTACTTTTAGGCGGAAAATTGGGCGAAAGGGATAAAAATGGTAACAATCAAGCGATTGCAGTTAGAATAGTGAATTTCTGTTACTGCATAGACACGTAAAATAAAGATATCTTTCGTTATTCGTACATTTAGGATCAAAACGGGATAAAATTAGTACCACGCAAACGGCTGTAGCTTGAATCATGAAATTTGGTGGTTACACTCGTCTGTCTTCGTAGTCAAAATTATGGTAAAAATTTTAAAGTTCTGACGAGATGGGGTAGCGCCCATCAAAACTGCGCAGTCAACTTTTAGCTGCAACAATAAAGGTCTCACTTTGCCTTTTTGCTAATTTTGGGTTCTGCTGAAGACTTCAGCACGACCTTTGGTCTTAAACCAAAATAAATGACAACACATACAACATAACAGACCAACAATACACACAAACAACATTTTAGAAAATGATAAAAGTGCTACCAAGCAAACGGATATACCTAAATCATGAAATTAGATGTGCTCATTCCAATATGAACGCGATATTTAACGGATCTATGAAATTTGTACTTTTCTTATCAAAATAATACAGTCACTATGTTTGTTGCTGAATCAAGAAATTTCAAATGGGAGAAATCGGCCTTGAGGAAAAATGTTTTTCTCTACTGACGACACCGACAGTACACCTTATATTTAGAGTACATTTTTGAAGATGTCTCCCTCATGTTCACTTTTTGAGTACAATTGCAGTATTATATATATATTTTAGTAGACTATTAATATTATAATAATGAAGCAATGAAATTTATGTAAAACAGTGCGCATAAGTATAGTTTTTTATAGTTTGAAAAAGTAAACAAATATAGTAATGCGCATTAAAAATATCACAATTTTCAAAATATGTTACTTTACTTCTTTGTAAAGTCGACTGCCTCTAATATACCGGTAATACTATGGAATGCACTCCTTGGTGGAGGGTATATAAGATTCGGTCCGGCCGAACGCCTTTTATACTTTTTATACTAACGCCTTTTTACTTGTTTTGGCCTGTAATCAATTTTTGATTTGAACTGGGATATTGTCCTGGCTCAAGACCATAAGACCAAGAATTGTGCTTCTCGTTCGTTTGTGAGAATCATCTCCTTATAGAGCCCCGGTTTGATGTTGAAAAGTCGCTGCGAAGCCACTTGAAAAGACTTTTGACATGGTCGAAATCATGATCGTTGTAGTCTTGTTCATTAATTTGGTTGGTACCATTTTAATCCTCATTCGCCTCATTTTCCGCCCAAAAGTACAAATTTCGAAAAATTCCTTTATGTTTCTCGTCTATACAGTCAGACAGATGGTTGGTACAATTTTATCCCTCTTTTCCAATTATATCCCTAAAAAGTACAAATTTCGAAAAATCCCACTATTTTACGTATCTACGCGATTAAGGGTGGAAATCATGATAGTGGTGGTCTACAGCCAAGTAATTAATGTCACCATGTCACTTGTAAATAAATTTGCATTCTATTAAATATAGATGCAAAATGGTCTTGAGCCAGGACAATATCCCACTTCAAATCACTTTTATATTTTTTATTTAGTAAAATAAGAGAAATATTTCTTTTCATTAGTTTTAGTATACAAGTGAAAGCATAAAAGGCTAAAGTCGGGCGGGGCCGACTATATAATACCCTACACCCTGTGTATATACCTCGCCTTGATTGCTAAACCCAGGTATTTCATGGGAGCAATTTTTTGTAGTTCATATAAATTATACAGTTACTATAAATTCAGATTTAGTTAAATTTAATGACTATGGCAAATAATAAAGTAACTGACCAGATATTCCGAGAAAAGTAAATAAAACATGATCTGGAAAAAATTGATCATCTTGATCAATGATAAATACAGATAATACAGCGGTAATAGGATAAATCAGACGAACATTTGTAGGGGGCCTATAACAACACTTGAGGCCTGTGCCAAAACATGCGCCTATATATTTCTCATTCACGGTAGATATTCCTAAAGTATGGACATATGGGCTTCTCCCCAACAAGTATGGAAAGGCTAAAGACGGAAGGATTTTTGAATCCTGTAAATGTGTGTGTTTGACAAAAAATGTTAAATCGGAAAGGACATCTGTATTGGGGTATATTGAAACATGAAACGATGTGACCCGCTTTCCCCATGTATGTTTATTGGTGAAATGTAATATGTAAAGTTTGGCCAAAATCGGTTAAAGCTTCGGGAGCAACATTTGTATTGGGGCTATATCTAAATCTGAACCGATCTTACCCACTTTCACCATAGGTGTTTTTAGTTGGATTATAAGATCTTGTGCCAATTTTAAAGAAAACCGGTTACAATATGTGGTTTCTAGAGCGGAAAGAGTCAAATCGGGAGCGACATTTGTATGGGGGGCTATATCTAAATCTGATATAGCCCCACGTTCAGCATACGTGTTTCTAGTTCAATTATAAGATGTGGTGCCAATTTTCAAGAAAATCGGGAAAAATATGCGGTTTCTAAAGCGGAAAAAGTCAAATCAGGAGCGATTTGTATGGCGCTATATCTAAATCTGAACCGATCTTACCCACTTTCAGCATACATGTTTCTAGTTCAGTTATAAGATGTTGTGCCAATTTTCAAGAAAATCGGGGGAAATATGCGGTTTCTAAAGCTGAAAAAGTCAAATAGGGAGCGACATTTGTATGGGGCTATATCTAAATCTGAACCGATTTCCTCCAAATTCAATACCGATCGTCCTTGCCCAAAAAAAAGTAACTTCTGCCAAATTTCACGATAATCGGACATCAATTGCGACCTGTGGAGTGCGAACAAGATCAGATGGTCAGCAGACGGACAGACGGACGGACAGACAGACAGACATCGTTAAATCGATTGAGCTGGTGATTCTAAGCCGATCCGTATACTTAAAGGTGGGTCTAGCTCAATTATTTTTTTGTGCTACAAACATTTGGCGCGAAACTAACTTATAATACCCTAGTCCACGAAGTGGTGTTGGGTATAAAAATATATATCACATTGGTTGTTATGAAATTTTTGAAAAAATTGGGGAGATTCTTGATTTCTTGAGGGGTATCGTGACTTTTGCAGCGCACTGTATATTTGATGAATCAGTTAATAATTATATGTAATACAATACAAAAAGAATAGTTAAATTTGTCTGTACGTGACGGTGGAATTATCCTCGTTAAGTGCAGCAAAGAATATCGTTACCTTTCTATATAAAAAGTATGGCCCTAGATCATATTCTCAAAAATTATGACTTGAGTTCTCAAAAATTGAGCTAATGATATTAAAAATTGAGAAGTGTAAATGGTGCTCAAAATATTAGCAATAATGAAGAAGCCTCATATCGAACTATATTAAGAAGTGTTATCGAGAACTCATGCAGTGGAACTGTGGCATGCACCAGCATATTGGAATCGCAAGGGGGAGCACCGTTGATATCCAAAGATTAATCTTCAATGGATATGTCCACAACATTATTATTGTTTAAATTGGAAATTCTACGACTTTAAATTTGACTTTTGTTCCGCTTTTTCCAGCGTCTCCAAGAAAATATCTTCTGCAAGATTTATTCAACATTTTCTTCGTGGCATTGTTTTTTATTTTGTTTTATTTACTGCGCCATTGTCACAATGCCTAATGTCGACGGCCAGAAACACTTGACATTTTATTGACATTTCCACCAACATTAACGGACATTAACATTTCAAATTTTATGGCGAGGCCGTCTGTTGTATTGCTGTGCTTTGTCGTTGTTGTTGTTGTCGCTGTCGCTGGCATTCGCCAAAGGGAATTCAGATCAAATGTTTGAATTTGAATAAATTTATTTGCAGCGAATGCCAAAGAAATGCAGAATTCATTTGCGGCCATAAAAATAAAATTGCATTAACTTGTTTTTTATGGTTATGATGGGTATTCAGCTGTTGTCGTTGTTGTCGTCGTTCAAAATGTCCTTGACTGAAGTTGTTACTTTCACGATTTAATACGTTTCCCCCGCCCCAGCTCTCTCTCTCTCTATCCCTTTGTCCAAAGGAACGGTAGTAACCGGATAAGAAAGCAGTAAGAAAGCGAAAATAAAATGTTAACTTAAGGTTGCAGTCATTCATTGGGTGTGGTGCGGTGTGGAGTGGAGTGGCAAGCGGACATGTTGAGGTAGCAGCTCTCTCCATCTCTCTCTGTCTGTCTCTGCCTGTGATAATGTAAGCTGTAATTCTTGACTACATCAACAATGATGCATTAAACAACTTTATAGGCAAAATTATTTCTAAAACGTTTTTTCGCCTCACTTTTGTTGTTTTCCAGACTTTGAAGTGAAAAAATAAGAGAATTCCAACCTGCGTCCCTCCAGGTTCCAGTGCACTTTCAAGTGCATTCTGCAAGTGAAGGAAGAACAAGAAACAAATGCGAAATTCTGTTGCTGTTGTTTTTTGTTTAACTTTTGTTTTGTCGCCATTCACCAGTTTCTTCTTCTGCTCTGTCACGAAATGAAACAAAAACAAAAGTTACCATACATCCTTTTGGTAACCAGAGACCCGCAGAGAGAGACAGTCAGTTCAACACAGTGTGTTGACCATGGCAGAAGGACGTGATATATGAAGTACGAAAAAACATAGTAATTTATATACAAAAGAAATGAAATGTATTTTTAAATGGACATTCAAGAGGAATACAAATGATTGTGGAGTGACTGTAGTCGCGCAGGGGTATGGTCGGGGGAAATCTTCGCCAAGAATGTGTCACTGTGGGGGAAATGGAAAAAATTGGGGGAAATTCTAAGACTTATAACACCAGGTGAAACTACGGACAGACGATCGCACGGAAATACAGATGGAAATAAGGATATAGCAATTGCTGGATATATGGATGGGATCAGATGGGCATTTCACCTATTGACAATCGGAAATAGGATCAAATATAATATTATATTATATATATTATATTATAAATATTCCTTAATTTTATGAAAATATACACTCGCGAATAAAATATTATTTTATCCATTTATTAAAGATTTTTGCTCCACCACAAAATGGGGTGGAACTTTGTCATTCCGTTTGTAACACCTTGAAATATCGACCTGAGACATTATAAATTGTATATAAGAGGGGTCGCACAAAGCGTCAGACAGAAACATAATCTACGGAAAATTCTAAGAACATTTCTCGAAGAAACCATGGGTCTGAAATGTATTCCTGGCCCTCGGCAATCGACTTCAAATTCTAAGACGATCTAGTCTGTCTGCGGAAAGCATACTACAGATCACAATTTTTGAAGTATGTGGAAATTTGAAATTTTGCAGAAGCAAGTGTCACGGTTGGTATGGAAATTCGGTTAAGGATTAAAGATTTTCTCCATACAAGGACTAACAAGAAAAATGGCGTTAAGTTCGGCCTGGCCGAACTTTAAATACCCTCCATCATGGATTGCATTCCACAGAGGTAGTCGGTTTTCGTAGAAGTGCAGTAATATTACAGGAAAATATATATTTTTTTAATATAGCCAAATCAAACCAAATACAAATATTGAAAAGTTAATTTTATAAATAAATATAATATTTTAGTTATTTCAAACCACGCTTATAAGGTAATGCTACCAAAATATTCTACGTAAATATTCTTATATTTATATTTTCAAAGCCATAAATATTGGTAGATAGTGGGTGCTACAGTTGGTTGTATTTCCATTCTATTTGAATTCCAAAAGTACAAATTTTGAAAATCCATTATCAGACGTACATAGTGCAAAATAACCTAACTTCAAACAATTTTTGTCATGACTCTAGCTGCGGTCATTAGATTGGTACTATTTTTATCCCCTTTTTTTCATTTTAACCCCAAAAAGTACGAATTTTGAAAAATCGGTGTATTTTACTTATCTATGCAATCAGAGAAATGTATACACCGAATTTCATTATTCTACGTACAGCCGTTTGGTTGGTACCATTTTTATCCCTCTATTCCTATTTTGCCCCTTAAAAGTACGAATTTGGAAAAAATACTTTTATATTATGTATCTACTCAATTAGAGGAATGTACACACCGAATTTCGTGTTTCTAGTTGTTGTCGTTTAATATGTACCATTTTTATCCCTTTTTTGCCCCATTTCACCCCCTACAAAAAATAATCACTTTATGGTGCACGTTTTCGATATAAGGGAAATGCGCTTCCAAATATCAAGCAAATATAAACAGACATATTCAAAAAACATGCTTAAATACGCTAAAATATTAGGGAATATTATGGGTATTTTTAGTCCTTGTGAGGGAACAGTTTTTCCCTTTGGGCCGATTTCGCCCTATTTCAATCCCAACCGATCTACGACTATAAGACGCATTTATGGAAAATTTGAACGTTCTAGCTCCTTTCGTGTAGATGCTAGAGTGCTTTAAACAGACGGACGGACGGACGGACGGACGGACATGGCTAGATCGTCTTAGAATTTTATGACGATCAAGAATATATGTACATTAAAGGGTCTCAGGTCGATATTTCAAGGTGTTACAAACGGAATGACAAAGTTAGTATACCCCCATCCTGGAGGTGGAGGGTATAAAAAAGGTCGGTTTAAAACTTCGTGCTCAGCGTTCTGAGAAACACCGTACGCCAATATTTATTGGACTTGAACACAACCATATACACATGAAACTATACAGCACCCGTAGTAAAACTTTTTACAGGACTTTTATTTTCGAAAGGATATATATGTTTTAATGATTTGTTTTCGCACTTTTTGCAGCCACACTAGGGCGGCAGTAGTATCAAATGAAAGGGGAGAATATCTGTTAAAAAGAGTTAAAACTGGAGGATCCTAGCTGTATTAGTTTAACATTAATATGCATTTCAACTTGTCTCCCTTGAAATTAAATCATGAATCAAATAAATAAATCTGGGGGAAATTTTGAAATGCTACACTAATAAAGTTAGAATCATGAAGTTTTAACTATTATTAACAGATATTCTCCCCTTTCATTTGATACTAATGCCGCCCTAGTGTGGCTGCTATAAGTGCGAAAATAAATTATAGTATATAAAGGGTGATTTTTTAAGAGCTTGATAACTTTAAAAAAAAAACGCATAAAATTTGCAAAATCTCATCGGTTCTTTATTTGAAACGTTAGATTGGTCCATGACATTTACTTTTTGAAGATAATTTCATTTAAATGTTGACCGCGGCTGCGTCTTAGGTGGTCCATCCGCTTAGTCCAATTTTGGCATTTCCACGTTTTTGAGTAACAGAGACCCAATTGGTGCGAACGGCGACGAATCGAAAATTGGTGGTCATCATTAACACTGGCCGATACAGCTGCGATATTTTCTTCAGTTCGCACTCTACGTAAGCGTGTTGGTGGTTTAATGTCCAACAATGTAAATTTGGTGCGAAATTTAGTCACAATAGCCCGAATAGCCGCTTCAGTGGGTCGATTAAACTGACCATAAAATGGAAGCGCGCAATGAACTTTCTTAACAGAGCACGCATTTTGATAATAAAATTCAATAATTTGCAAGCGTTGTTCGTTTGTAAGACGATTCATGATGAAATGTCAAAGCATACTGAGCATCTTTCTCTTTGACACCATGTCTGAAATCCCACGTGATCTGTCAAATACTAATGCATGAAAATCCTAACCTCAAAAAAATCACTCTTTATATCCGTCCGTGTGTTGAATGCACGCTAGCATCCATACGAAAGGAGGACGTCCAAACTTTGCTTGAATACGTCCTATAGTTGTAGATCGTTTGACATTGCAAAAGGGGCGAAATAGGTGTACAGGGAAAAAATTCCCTCACAAGCACTGAAAATACCCCAATAACAACCTCTAATATTTAGAATATTTAAGCATGTTTTTCAATATGTCTGCTTATATTTACTTGGCATTGTGTATGTGCATTCCTCTTACAGCAAAAACGTGCACCATTCTGAAATTCTTCTTTGTAGGGGGTGAAATGAGGCCAAAAGCGACTGAAACGACAACAGCTAGAAACAGATATTCAGTCTGTACATTCCACTAATTGAGTGGATACATAATATAAAAGTATGTTATCCAAATTCGTACTTTTAAGGGGTAAAATGCGAATAGAGGGATAAAAATGGTACCAAATAACAATAATGAAATTCGGTATATACAAATTCGTACTTTTAAGGGGTTAAATGAAAAACGGGATACAAATTTTACCAACAAAATGACAGCAGCTAGAGTCATCAAATCCAGATTATAAATTCCTCTGACTGCGTAGACAAGAAAAATAAAAAGGTTTTTCTAAATTAGTACTGTCAGGGGATACAATGGGAGCACAGGGATGAAAATGGTACCAACTAAAGGACAACATCTAGAAAATGTACATCCCTCTAATTGCGTCGACACGTAAAATAAAGAGGTTTTTCAAAATTGTACTTTTAAATAGTCGTAGTTTTAAAATGATAAAGAGGGGATACAAATTGTATCAACCAAATGACAGCATCTAGAGCCATGAAATTCGAAGTATACATTCCTCTGACTGCGTAAACAAGAAAATTAAAAAAGTTTTTCCAAATTCGTACTTTCAAGGAATACAATGGAAAATAGGGATAAAAACGGTACCAACTAAACGGCAAAAGCGAGAATTATGAAATTTGCGTAGGCATATAAAATAAAGAGATTTTAGAAAGACGAACTTTCAAGTGGGTAAAATGAAAAAAGGGATAAAAAAGTACCAGTCAAATGGCCACAGCTAGAATTATGGAGTTCGTTGTATTCATTCATTTGGCTGCATAGATTCGCAAAATATAAAGATTTTTCCAAATTCGTACTTCTTTAATTAAAACAGGATAGAAATACAACCAATTAAACGACTGTAGCTGAAAATGTACCCACTATCCCCCAATAGTTAGGGCATTTAAGCTTTTTTGAAGATTGCTGCCTTACATATACTGTTTGAACTGACTTGAAATATTATATCGATATACATATATATAGTATAAACATATTGGTAGTCTGGCCTTATAAGCGTGAATTAAAATAATTAAAATTTTATATTTATATATAAAATTATTTTTTATTTATTTTGTTACTGCACTTCTACAAAATCAAAATCAGCATTTTTGGCGTGCAATCCATGGTGGAGGGTATATAAAATTAGGCACGGCCTAACTTAATGTCGCTTTTATTTGTTTTTAATAAAATTATTTTGCATCTGCAAAGAGTTTCATAGTATATACATTTACTCTTAGATCTCTTACATGTAGACATTGTTTTTTGCTTTAAAATTTTAGCTATTAAAAAATAAAAAAAAAATATTCTTTTCCGATTTTGTTGCTTTTTTATGACTTTTTCCATCCCAACAAAAAATATTTTTTTTTCGAAAAAATCTTTTTTTTCTCAATTTTTTGGAGACTGTACCTAGACTGTTTCATAGGGATCTATAAATAGACTTTCGACTAATCGATTAATCCACTTTAGGGAGGAAAAAGTCGAAATCGACTTTACCATTGCCAAAAGTCGAAAATTCGACTTTCCAAAAGTCGAATGTCGACTTTTGTTTTCGACTTTGGGCATCAATGGATTTAAGTTATTGAATACCGATTTTACTTTTTTCGCTCTAGAAAACACATCCTTTATCCGATTTTCTTCAAATTTGGCATAACAACTAGAAACATCTATGCAAAAAGTGAGTAAGATCGGTTCAGATTTATATGCCCAATACAAATGTCTCTCGATTTCGTTTTGATTTGGTCTATTAGACTTTTCATTCATTTGCACTGTCGTCTTTTTATTTATTTGCAACAGTCCAAAAGTCAAGTTTTCAATAGTCGAAAAATCGATTTTTCAAAAGTCGAAAAGTCGACTTTTCATATATTTGCAAAAGTCGACTTTTTGCTCCAACTATACATCCCTACTGCTTCATTGTCAAAGTGATATCACATTATTTGTAGTTATCACAATTGCCTTTAATTGGACATATAATTGGGTCTGATCGGATCTATATTTTAAAATGAGAGTAAAAATCCTGAAGTTATCTTCAGCTAATATTGGATTTTTAGTAGAAAATTGAAAAGAAAAATAAAAATTTAAAATAAAAAACTAATATCGTTTTCGAGCTCAGCAACCCAACATACATTAGAAAATGTTCTGCATGGCCCTTCGGATTATTGTTTGGGCCAGTCGGATAAATAAACGATGTCTATCTATCTTGCTTGCTGGTGGGAGTAAAAAACAAATGAATAAAGTGAACATTTTAGAGTTTAATACTCCACACTTGTCACACCGCTCCTCGTCGTTGACCACAAAACAAAACAAAAAACATTTATTTACCCTACCCTAATATAAAAAAAGACCTAACTCATAGTTTTTGAGAAATCGATTTTTTTCTTCTTCTTAATTATGATGCAGCTTGTGTTTTGTTAAAATAAACAAAAATCTCGATTTGTAAAAAATATGAGTTAGGTTTTTTATATTATTGTAACGATTTGTAATTCTTTCGAAAATACGCTAAAAAAATTTTTGTAACTGACTGATGTCGCGCAAAAAACAAAAACAGCGGCAAAAAATCCCAGAATAATAATTATTATGCTGGTTTTCGCAATCATTACAAAGCTTTCCGCTTTTAACTTTGTCTTTGTCGTCCTTTGTTTTTTTTTTTTTTGAACAAAAAGTAATGACCGACTGCCCGCTTCCCACCTTCGAAACCAAGTCTAGTCCGTCCGTCCTTCGTTATTCTTCTTTTTTGCTGCTACTGCTGCTTGCCACATAATATAAAATAACAGCAGGACATTGTTTTTAGTTGTATTTTGTATGTGTGTGTGTGTTTGTGTGTTAAATACGCTCTCATGGCATTGTTGCCACAAACAGCCACAAAACCAACAACATGCTGTTGCGAAAGTGTAAACAAACTCTCGCTCTAGCAGACGGCGTTGGCGATGGCGGCGGGTCCTACCGCAGCACATGTTAAACAACTATAAAGTTATGGTAGAAAAAAGCGCACAAACATACACACACACTTAACTTAACTTTTTTTGAAGACCCAAAGTCTATTATACGCAATTGTTATTGTAATACGCATATATAAATTGTTGTTGGCAATTTGCAGTGCAGACGTGCTGTCGCTGAGGTAGTTGACGCTTTATGAACCGTGCAAGGCAGCCATTGAATTTTTTTATGAAGGACTCATGGCTGCAATTTTCGATCAAACGATCCAATATTGTCTACTCACTTCAATATTTTTTCGTTTTTCTTTGCTGTGATGGGTTATGACAGAAAATCCCTTTAAACGTCGTCATCGAACTTATATACAGTAGGCTGGGGCGCGGTCCATACAAAGGGAAAAATAATTTCCAGTCACCCCACGAAAATAAAGTTTGGATTGTTTATCGATGTTTCGCAACATATTTCGTTCCAAGCCGTCCGCTCCTTAAGAATTATGTTTTTCCCGTGAAAATTTTTTACGTTGCCTTTTTGGCAATTTTTTCTGAAGTAATAGACCCTCTTCAAAGCACTTTAAAAATAAATGCTGATTCTTGTCTTAGAGTAACTTAACGGCCAATTCATTGGCCTTTTGTAGTAAATTGTTTGTGTCGCAAAAAATAAATTGCGTCAGTCAATACTTTTCGAATGATGCCTAAATGATGAACACCGGATGGAAATTACCATCGCAGTGCTCATTTTTGTAAAAAAAGTTCGAACATTTTGGATCTGAAAATCCATCTCCTGTATTAAATTATTTTACAAACATGGAGTCAATGAACTCATTTTTCGTTGTATATTCATCATATAGGCATCATTCGAAAGGTATTGATTCCTTCTATTTATTTTTCATAACACCTCTTACAAAATGTTTCCAAGAAATATGAGTTTTTAGCTGTCACCTTGAAGCCCACAAAAAATCAATATTAACGTCCAATAATACGACCAAATAGTTATTGTAAGACACGAATAAAAATGTATATTTAAAGTTCTTCCAAGGGTCTATACATATATACAGAAATAAAGCTTTGGGCAAAAATGCAACATAAACAAAATTAAATGGAAAAAGCATGGATTTTAGCGGTGTTTTCAGGAGCTTTTTGCTCACAGATGGTTTGACCCAATGAGGAAATATTTTGCAGATCATCATTAAACAATTCAATCTCATTTCTGGGGGGTGACCGTTTCAATTTATTTCCTTGACCCAAAGACCAAGAAAAGACCCCTTTAAAATGCATTTTAACATTAATGGTGGAATTTTGAGGAGATCGTTGCAGAGAGAGAAAGACAAAACATATGAAATATAAATTACATTTTTGAGACGCCAATACATACGCTTAGCGATGACTATCAGTATTTTAAAATAAAGAAAATAGGCAGAAAATGGGACACTATATGCCCAAACAAAATTGGGAAATATTAAAAACTTACTTCCAAAGTAGAGAGTCTTTAACGCCAGAACTGTAAGAAATTTACTTGGATAATTTACGAGAAGAGATCAGTTCAGCCTTCATGAAACTCATTTTTATCTCGGTGACTATGTCAATAAGCAAATATGCCGCATATGGGATCCAGAGATTCCACACGTAACTATTGGGTAGCCAATGCATCCACAACGGGTCACTGTTTGGTGTGGATTTTGGGCTGTACTGAAAAATTGGGTTTATCGGATGAGCCAGTCGTGTTAGTCATAGGAATGATATTGTGTTCCATTTTTAAATGACAAAGTTCAACCTTTCCAATAATACCAGAAATTTTCAAAAAAAATAATCAGTATTTTTATTTATAGCCGCCTATTCTAATTTCAAATTTTAAATGGTCCACTCTAAAGCAGTTCTAGAATAAATATATTTGAAAAGTATAGTACAACGTTGACTAAATTGTTGTAAAAGTTCGTATGTAGCATAATTTGGCAGAGGGCTCTGTCGAACCAGCCATAATGCTGGTACGGAGATCTCTCTGATATTGTTTCACCGAATATATGCTAAATATTTGAAGATATTAACCGATATTTTTATTAATATGCGATAATATATTTTATTATTTGCAAACATATCCAATACTTTTATTTAATTGTACATAAGAAATGGGACTTGACTAGTTTGGTAGAAGTTCTGTGATATATCCCTATCGACCTCTCTCAGGACAGGTAAGTTTATACCAATTTCCAGCAATTTCCTATAAGGTTAGGTAGACACGTAAAATAAAGGTACAAACGTGGGGTCAAACAAGAAAAGATAAATCTAGTACCAACCATACATCAGAAGCTGAAATCATGAAATTCTCTTTATACACAAAGAGAAGAACATTAATATATTTTTCGAAATTCATATTTATACACTCCACGAGAGTATTATGTTTTTGTGCATTTGTTTGTAACACCCAAAAGGAAGGGAGATAGACCCATTGTTAATTATACCGATCGACTTAGAATCACTTTTTGAATCGATTTAGCAATGTCCGTCTGTCTGTCTGTCCGTCCGTCCGTCCATCTATTCTTGTAATCACGATACAGGTCGCAATTGTTGACGGAACCAAATGAAACTTTGCACAACGAAGTTTTTCGGGATAAGCACGAACGCTATTTAATTTGAAGAAAATCGGTTCAGATTTAGATATAGCCCCCATACGAATTTCACTCCCGATTTGACACTTTTAACTCTAGATACCACATATTACAACAGATTTTCTTCAAAATTGGTAAAACATCTTATATTCCAACTAGAAACACCTGTGGCAGAAATGGGTCAGATCGGTTCAGATTTATATATAGCTCCCATACAAATTTCGCTCCCGATTTGACTTTTTCCGCTCTAGAAACCACATATTGTGTCAGATTGTCTTCAGATTTGGCAAAACATCATATATTTCAACTAGAAACACCTGTGGTAAAAATGGGACAGATCGGTTCAGATTTATATATAGCTCCCATACAAATTTCGCTCCAGATTTGACTTTTTCCGCTCTAGAAATCACATATTGTATCAGATTGTCTTCAGATTTGGCAAAACATCTTATATTTCATCTAGAAACACCTGCGGTAAAAATGGGGCAGATCGGTTCAGATTTATATATAGCTCCCATACAAATTTCGCTCCCGATTTGACTTTTTCGGCTCTAGAAACCACATATTGTATCAGATTGTCTTCAGATTTAGCAAAACATCTTATATTTCAACTAGAAGCACCTGTGGTAAAAATGGGGCAGATCAGATTTATATATAGCTCCCATACAAATTTCGCTCCCGATTTAACTTTTTCCGCTCTAGAAACCACATATTTTAACAGATCCTCTTCAAATTAGGCGAAATATATTATATTTCTCCTAGAAACACCCATAGGGAAAATGGGTCAGATCGGTTCAGATTTACATATAGCTCCCATGCAAATTTCGCTCCCGATTTAACTTTTTCCGCCCCAGAAACCACGAATTTTCACCGAATTTCTTCAAAGTGAGCATAACACGTTATATTTGAACTGGAAGAACTTTTTGTGAAAGTTAGTCACTTTATTCCATGTTTGGATATAGCCCCGATACAAATATTGTTATCGATTTGAAAAATCGAACCAGGGCTATGATTAGGAAACATACAAAAATTCTTCCCGTTTTCACTTTTTTACCGAGTTTAACTGTATTCTGTTGGAAAGTGGAGTGTATCATATAGTCGGCCCCGCCCGACTTTAGTCTTTCCTTACTTGTTTTAATTGGAATGAAATAAAATAAAATTAAAATATAAATCAGCCATTTATAATCACCTCTAAATCTTTTTTATTATACCCTCCACAACAGGATGGAGGTATACTAACTTTAACATTCCGTTTGTAACACTTTGAAATTATTCCAAGATGATTTAGCCATGTCCGTCTGTCTGTTGAAAGCAGGCCAGGACATCAAAATGTTCCCTGAATACCTCGAACAGTTGTAGATCAGCTGGGATTGAAAGTGGGCAGAATCGGTCCATAGGGAATTTTCAATGAGAACAGAAGGATAAAAATTATACCAACTAAACGGCTACATCTAGAATGACGAAATTTGTTGTGTACATCCCTCGAATTGCGTAGACTCGTAAAATAGATAGTCGTACTCGTATAATGGCAAGAAGGGGATAGAAATAGACCAAATGGCCGCAGCTAGATTCATGGAATTATGTATATAAATACATTCATTTGACTGCATATATTCGCAAACTAAAAAGAGTTTTCCAAATTCGTACGACAAAAATTGGTTGAAACATGAAGTTAGGTTATCTTCTCGTGAGAGATAATGTAATTTCAAAATTTGTACATTTGGAATTAAAATAGGATGGAAATACAACCAGCTGTAGCACCTACTATCTACCACTATTTATGGCATTGATGCTTTTTGGGAGATTGTTTTATATACATTTTTTTAATTGACTTGAAGTATTATTTCAATATATGGCCTTGCCCTATAAGCGTAATTTCAAATAATAAAAATATGATATTTATTTATAAAATTATTTTTTAAATATTTTTATTATCCTGTACTGTTATTGCACCTCTAAGAAAATCGGCAGCTTCTGTTCAATGTAATCCCATATAAAGTTCGGCCCAGCCGATCTTAACACCGTTTTTACTTGATTTTCTCTATGAATGGCAATTAATATATAAAATTTCCATAACAACTTGAAAGTATTTATAGGTAGTTTTCAGGTCTCTGAAAACTTTATGCCTTTCCCGCATAAATTATACTCTAAGTCCTGCTCAACTTTGTTCAAGTTACTAGTTTTTATACTTGTTTATTAGAGATTCTCATTTGTCCAATGTGAGCGCAGGTGCCAGTATCAATCCTGATTTAAGTTAAGGGCATATTCCCATCACATTCCGCTTATAAATATAAGTCAAAATTAATTTTCAATACAAAATTTTTCGTTTTGGTGCGAATATCTTGAAATTTCCAGCTTAAGCAGAATATTGTTCCGAGTGAATTTCCACGGAGTAAATTACTGAGCAGGTCAAATATATGTAATTGACTCCCAACCCCGCTTTTCATATCTTCATTTTTCGCGAGCAAACCGATTATGCTAAAATCTCCAAACAAACCTAATGCGAGTAGTGACATATAAAGCACATATTGTTTTATCGTTTGATTAACTTCGAGAGTTAATAAAGGATTCTGTCGTAGTCCATAAATACTCATCACTGTTTTGTCCAGAAGACCATCTATCATAACGCAAAAGTAAAAAGCATCATAGCCCTTTCAAGTCTGCGGACATGTGACTTTCATTACATCTGTTGCGGTTTTTAAATGATTTAAAATCTCTGGTCGTTTTTTATTATGCTGTTGTTTCTTTTAAGCTATAAAGAATATTTTATTGTTTTAGAAAAGAGAAAATCACAATAAAAATATAAAGAAAAACAACTAGAAAAACGATTTGAAAACAAAAGCGTACCACAGCAGCACCAACAGTAGAGTCAAAAGAAACCCAAAGCAAATATCCAACAAACACAAACAGCGCAGACAACAACAACGGCAACGACAGCGCCAACAACGACAACGTCAAGAAAACAGTCACGTTTTTCAATTAAAATGTTGTTTTTTCCACACTTCATACTTTTATGTTTTGTGTCTATCTCTTTCCCACGTTCTTTCTCTCCCTCTCGCTTGCTCTCACTGCTGCGAGTATTTTATGGTTTTGTTTCTTAACTTGATGTTTGTGTGGTTGTTGTTGTTGTCGTTTCCCATTTTACAACATCATGTTTATGTTTTTTTTTTGTTCTCTCTCTCTCTTTTCTATTTCTAATTGTCCTCGAGTCCGTCCCGACCGGGCACCGCTGTTTGGATGTGGCGGTACATGTCTGTGTCTGTAATTCTGATTGTTTGTCTTGGAAGGAGCTGCAACAAGGCGGACAATGTTGTTGCTGTTGTGTGTGATACAGGGTAGTGGGCTGTAGACAAACGTCCGGTTGGTGTTGTTGGTGGTGGGGAATGTCGAATTGAAAATCTCTGCACAAATGTCGATTTTCATTTATGTTGCTGTTGTTGTCGTTTTTTTTCGTTTTGTAAACTACGTTGTACCACATGGCGTATACGTGATTTGTGTGTTACGAATTTAAAGAAGACCGACCGACCCAGCCAGCAGCAACCTCTTTCTCGCAACGACACTTAAACAGGGAAGGGGAAATAACTTTATTTATGGTTTAGCCATAGGCCGATATTAAATTTCAAAAGAAATCGCTAATTGCTGAGGCAAGACATTTTGGGAATAGTGAGCGGAGAGTTTTCTTCGAAAACTATGTATGATGATTCGAAAAATCGGGCGGTATTGAACAATTTGGTAATTACGGATATATGGTCAGAGTATTGACTGTGTGACGCCTACAAATTCGAACAAGAAAATGATAGCACCCGCACATAAAATACAATTAATCTTTCATTGGCGAAAATAATAAAACAGAAATTGAATCAAATGTCATTTTAAATAGTTTTATCTTCTTTAAATATGGTACTGGTCCATACAAACAATAAAATAATAATTTTAATGAATATTTGCAAAGCTTTCTGTGATATAAACCCTCTTGCATAGACCTTTAAAAATTATGTTAACCGTTTATACATATAAAATTGGTCTTAGAATAACTTATTTGTCGAGTTATTGGACGTTTACAGTAATTTCCGGTGTTTTTTTTATCATTTATCTAAGTAATGTAATTATATCTTAAATTTATAAAGCACTCCTGTGATGGATAAGCAGTAATATTAAATATTGTGTGAACTCTTTTGTAAACCACAGTTATAAAGCATTGTCAGATCTTATAAAATAAAATGAAAAGAGCTATGGACAGTCCAATCTTTCCTGCTAATTAGTTGATTTCGCCATAGGACAGAAAACGATTAAAAAATACTGAGACAATGGTTTTGGAAGAGTCTACAAAGAGAATTGATTGTTTATCTTTTATTGCTACCACGAAAAACCTATTAAAATAGGAAACAATTGCTAGCATTCAGATAGAAATAATGGTAAAAAACACTCGCCAAAAACTTGAGAAAAATTATTTAAACCAAAAAATACTTTGTGTTATTTTTTTTAACAGTTAGCAGTCTAGCGAAATCTGCTTCCTTTAGTAAAAAATCTGTGGATAAAAGGAATTCCTGGTCCTGCATATATATTAATTTGTACATACATAAAAATGGTTCTGTACTCAAAAATGTAAAACTTTGATATAATTATAATATAATTATATATATATATATATATAATTCAAATAATATGGAAATAATGTAGAAAAAAATCGCTGCGTATAGTATCTATGAATTTGTATACCCTCACTGTACAGAGTAGGAGGACATATATCATTTGAGACAGAAAAAAAGTGTATCACATAGAAGAAGAGTACCTAAGACCCCAAGTATGTATGGACCAGATCCGTTTCACGACTTTATTAGCTGTTTGAGCCATGTCCGTCCTTCCGTCTGTCTTGTGTATACGATAACTATCGAAATGTGTTAAGTAATCCATTCAAACTTTGCACGTGGTAATATTTTTCCCAAACTTAGTTTACGTTCGAAGATGGTCGAAATTGCCACACCCTTGTGGTACCTCCCACTCAAATGGCCCATTTAAATATGTTAAACTAAAACCAATGTAACTTCCACACGGATATTCGGAATCGGTTATATTTTGGTATTTGATAAAGTTTTTAGAATCACTTCAAGTGTACAAAATATGGTGGGTCTTGACACGCCCCTTCCGACACATATCACCCAAAACTACGTATAATTATAGCTGTTATTACTTCTATACGGAAGATCGCTGTGAAAATTGATATTTGGCAATGCTTTTATAGAAGTTACATTCGCATGGAAGATCAGGGATATTGTCACACCCCTTCTCATACCACCCACATAATGTGATATAAGAGTCATAGGGATAGTCAAAACCATTTGCAATTTGATATTTGAAAATGTAAATATAATAAATATTTACGCTTTTTAATTTTTCCAATATTTCAATCTTCAACGAGATTATCTTTAGGGATATTCAATTTGAGCTAAAATAATGAAATTCTCCGCTTCGAAGTATTTTTTATCTGAATTTATTTTTATACCCTCACCTCCAGAATGGGGATATACTAACTTTGTCATTCCTTTTGTAACACCTTGAAATATCGACCTGAGACCCTATAAAGTATATATATTCTTGATCGTCATAAAAATCTAAGACGATCTAGCTATGTCCGTCCGTCCGTCCGTCTGTTGAAAGCACGCTAGCATCTAAACGAAAGCAACTAGGACGTCCACAATTTCTACAAATGTGTCTAATAGTCGTAGATCGGTTGGGCTTGCAACTGGGTGAAATCGGCCCAAAAGGGAAAAATTTTCCCTCACAGGGACTAAAAATTCCCACAATAATCCCTAATATGTTAGCGTATTTAAGCAGTTTTGTTGAATATGTCAGTTTATATTTGTTTGATATTTGGTATATATTATAGCAAAAACGTGCACCATAAAGTGATTCTTATTTGTAGGGGTGAAATGGGGCAAAAAAGGGATAAAAATGGTACATATTAAACGACAACAGCTAGAAACACGAAATTCGGTGTGTACATTCCTATAATTGAGTAGATACATAATATAAAAGTATATTTTCCAAATTCGTACTTTTAAGGGTAAAATGGGAATAGAGGGATAAAAATGGTCCCAACAAAACGGCTGTACCTAGAATAATGAAATTCGGTGTCTAAATTCACCTGATTGCATAGACAAGTAAAATACACGGATTATTCAAAATACGTAGGTTTTGGGGTTAAAATGAAAAAAGGGGATAAACATAGTACCAATCAAATTACCGCAACTAGAGTCATGAAATTCGGAGTATACATCCCCCTAACTATGTAGACACGGAAAATAAACTGATTTTTCGAAATTCGTACTTTTTGGGTTCAAAATAGAAAAAGGGGATAAAAATAGTACCAACCAAATGACCGCAGCTAGAGTCATGAAATTCGGAGTATACATTCATTTGACTGCGTAGACACGGAAAATAAACGGATTTTTCAAGGGATATAATGGTACAGAGGGATAAAAATAGTACCAACTAAACGACTACAGCTGGAATGATGAAATGATGAATTGCGTAGAAATGTCAAGGGGGTAAAAATGGTACCAACCAAGTGGGCGCAGCTGGGATCATGGAAATCGGTGTATGTATTCCTCTGACTGCATAGACACGCAAAATAAAAAGTTTTTTTTTTCCAAATTCGTATTTTTTTTACGGCAAAAATTGATTGAATCATGAAGTTAGATTATTTTGCACTATGTACGTCTGATAATGGATTTTCAAAATTTTTACTTTTGGAATTAAAATAGAATGGAAATACAACCAACTGTAGCAACCACTATCTACCAATATTTATGGTATTTAAGTTTTTTGAAAATATAAATATAAGAAAATTTATTTTTTGATTTGAAATAAATAATGGTTTGAAATAATTAAAATATTATATTTATTTGTAAAATTATTTTTTCAATATTTGTATTTGTTTGGCTATAATAAATATTACTGCAATATTAAATATTACTGTAATATTACTGCACTTCTACGAAAATCGACAACCTCTGTGGAATGCAACCCATGGTGGAGGGTAATAAAGTTCGGCCCGGCCGAAATTAAACCCGTTTTTACTTGTTTTAACTTTATTGCTGGCACGAAAAACTTATAGAAATAGAAAAACAAAAAATGGAAAGAAGAATTTATTTTATATTCTAGCAAAGAAAACAATTTTCTAAGCATAAAAGTAGAAAATCGTTATTTTTGATAACGCAGGATAAATGTATAAGTTATGAACCCATTTTGTAGACGCATTACATTAAAATAAAACAATTACGTTTTCTATTTGTTACAAATAGCGCGGAAGACTCACTCACACAAAATATGAAAACACAATATTTAATTTTATTTTGTAATATCAAAAAAAAAACAAAGTATAAATGTAAAATGTATGGCCCTTCTTGGCAAAAGTTTTAACTCCTTCTCCCCATGGAGAATTTTGTATTTATGTTATTTAAGATTTTAGTGTAGCAAAAAAAATGAATAACAATTTTTCAGTCGATAAACTTTAATCCACATTTACAATTTAAGTCAAATGGATCGTATCAAGTTTCGAAATAAGAAAAGCTGTTTAAGACATAGTTTTTTTTTGTTTTGAAACAAAGAAGCAAAAACGCACATGTATGTTAACGTGTGTGCGTGTGAATTAATTCTTAAATCCTTTGAGTTCTATTGGCCAAAAAATTTAAAGTTTTTAAAATTTATAGTTTTTAAGATTCTTTTGTAAGGCTCCACATTAGGGGTGATGGAAAGTTAGCACCCTTTAAATTTCGATACAAAACCCAGCCTTCACACATTGTATACTCTGATGATCACTTAATAAGATTCAAACGTTCGTTATTAACTTGTGCAATTCTTATGAAGACGTACTGGCCGTATTCGAGAGAAAAATCCTTGGTAAAATGGCCGCAGCCCATATAATTCACATACCTAACTTGGGTGAGAAAAAAAGAGGCATGGATATATTCATAAGTTATCTCCCGTTATGCAAAAAATAACTAAGCTTTATCAAATGAAGGTGTTTATCAGGGCGAAAAAACATAACGACCTTAATTTATTTGATTATTGCCAATTGCACCTTTAAACCTCAATCAATCCAAAGGCAACTGCCCTTTCGAACAAAATAATCCTATAGAAGTTGGAAAAATATACACACGCATACATACATACTGCTCTTACATTATGTATTTTTCCGATTCATGAAGTTTAATATTTAATTGGCATCTCAGACAAGACAGCAAAAGGAGCATTTCCATTGCCATCCAGAATGCCAGAAATTCAAATTTTATTCTTTTGTATCCTTTTCTGTATCTTTATTTTTTTCCTTCTTCATCGAAAATTATTAAGTACTTGCTGGCCAGGAAGGTTCAGAAACAATAAATGCATGTGTAATGCATGCAAACATAAAATATTATCAGACGAATATTTCTACATGAACATTAGGGCGTAAAAAATTTAGCTGTGAAATGAAAAAAAAAAAATACTTTCATGGCGTATATATATGATATTTTAAAATTAACACAATGACTTGGTACCTGTCATTGAGGATGCAATTAGTTAGAACTAACTGGATATCATTCCTTTAGAATCAGCTAAATCCAAATTTCATTATTCCACATTACGGTAGATAAACCTTAACACATAAAGCAAATGGTAAATTTTTATACATTCCCTAAACAAATATCTGTACAAAATTTTCAATTTTATTTAGAGAATCCAAAACATTGCAGCTTTTTGATTCCTGGAAATTGTGCGCATGAACCGAAGGTTTTAAATCCAAACTTCCTTCAGATTTTGAGATACAGTTTGCCAAGAACTCTAGCTAATTCCCTTTTCCATTGTGTTAGAATAGCATTATTGATTATCTACATACCAATATTCCCAACGAGCTATTTACCAAATCTATTTTCTATTGAATAAATATACGTGTGTTTAATTTAATCGAATCATTTGCCATCTAATTTAACAAATAAGTTGATCAACCTAATAACTGTTCTAATCAAATAATTTGGGGGCATTCCACAATTTGTCGACCAAAAATCGAATACAAAAATCAACAATCTGTTTAATTAAATTCCATGTTTTTTTCATCAAACATTTTCCAACGTACAAGCTAAAATTTTCATAATTAGAAATATAATTTCTTTATAGCAATAGAACTATTAAAAAAATTGTGAAATAAGTGGGTTTTTAATTGAAATTAATATTTCAAACACGAATGTGTATCGCATTCAAAATTAAAAATCTGATCAATTATCCATATAATTACATTTATTTTTCCAATAATGTATACATATACAAACAATTTCTGTATTGAGAATATTGGTTTTATTACGAGATTGTGAATGCCAGAAAGATGCAGAAACAAATGAACAAATAGCGACATTTCGTAATTGCGAAACAATTTGATAATGAGCGACATGGAACATGATATTTCCCGCAAACGAGGTTGACACAGAGACCGCCTCAGGTGGATCGGGCCTTTCTGGTTCTTTTGATTTACAATACCATAATTCTTCCTATTAATATATATTTTTTAAGACAAAACAATTGCATCAAATTGAGCGATTTTATTCAAGTACAATCAAGTATGTATATCAAACTAAGAAAGTATATATATATTTATATCTACGACGATCTAGTTCGTTCATGATACCGTTAGTCAGTTGAAAGAAAGTTAGCATCTAAACTAAAGCAGCCAGGACATCAAAAAGATCCAAGAATACGTCTAATATAGATCGGTTGGGATATAAAGTGAAATCGGTTCAGAGGGAAAAATCAGTCGAAGCAAGAACAGGAAATATACCCAATAACCGTTATTGTTTTTTAAAGATTTCTGCTTCGTATTCGCTTGATGTTTGGTAAGGTAAATGCTGTAGTTGTAGTTGTTGTAGTAGCCAATACTTATGGAGGTTAAATATGGCAAGTTTGTTCAAGTGAAACGACAATTGCTAATACAACCGAATAAACACCTAAAATGAAGAGATTTTCAGAGAGTATCCTAAAATTCGCTGTGTACATGCCTCTGATTAAGTAGACGCGCAACATAAGGAGATTATTAGAAATTTGTACTTTTTGGGAAAACGGGCGAAAATGAATTTATACATGAAATACGATTTTATTTCGTAAATGTAAATTCGTACTTTTAGCGATAAAATTGGGTAAAAGCGTTAAAACTTCTGCCAGGCAAACGGTTGTAGTCAGAATAGAATAGATGTGTACATTCCATTGTGAAAATAAAACACTATTTTCTTGTGCTTATTTAATTATGTATTGAAATCTCGGATTTACCATTAAATACGTTTTCAATGGAATTCGAATTTTAGTTTACCGATATACAAAAAAAAACAAATACAGTGGTGGCCAAAACATATGCTACTAAGGATGACTTACTTTAATAGGCTCTGTAAGTTTATAAATTTGAATTATAAAGAAACCAATGTTGTTAAAATAAATATTAATATAGCATTAAGATTTCAATTAATTAAGAAAATTCACATATTCTGTTAACATTTTGTTATTATCGACATTTTGGTTGATAATTATAAAAATCGTTGTGGACAAAACATATGCAATTCGACAATTTTGTTTTAAATAACGGCATTTTTGATATTTATTTTCATTTGTCGTTGTTCGTATTATTAATTTCGCGCCAAATGTTTGTAACACCAAGAAATAATTGAGCTAGACCCACCTTCAAGTATACGGATCGGCTTAGAAACACCAGCTGAATCGATTTACCGATGTCTGTCTGTCCGTCTGCTGTCCATCTACGCTTGTTCGCACTCTACAGGTCGCAATTGTGGTCCGATTGTCATGAAATTTGGCAGAAGGTACTTTTTTTGGCCAAGGACGATTGGTATTGAATTTGGAAAAAATCGGTTCAGATTTAGATATAGCCCCCTTACAAATGTCGCTCCCGATTTGACTTTTTCCGCTCTATAAAGCACATATAGTACCCGATTTTCTTCAAATTTTGCATAACACCTTATAATCTAACTAGCAATACCTGTGACGAAAGCGGGTTAGATCGGTTCAGATTTAGATATTGTCTCCATACAAATGTCGCTGCCGATTTCACCATTGTCGCTTTAGAAGCCGCATATTGTTCCCGATATTCTTTAAAATTGGCACAACATCTTATAATCGAACTAGAAACACTTATGCTGAAAGTAAG
This sequence comes from Polietes domitor, assembly GCA_947397865.1. Classification (NCBI taxonomy): domain Eukaryota; kingdom Metazoa; phylum Arthropoda; class Insecta; order Diptera; family Muscidae; genus Polietes; species Polietes domitor. The sequence continues at coordinate 46,348,293 of OX377619.1, read as the reverse complement.
TATGATCAGATTTAGATATAGCCCCCATACAAATGTCGCTCCCGATTTTACTTTTTTCGCTCTAGAAACGACACATTGTACCCTGATTTTCTTTAAAATTGGCACAACATCTTACAATCCAACTAAAAACACCTATGGTGAAAATTGGTAATATCGGTTCAGATTTAGATATAGCCCCAATACAAATGTTGCTCCTGAATGTTTAACCGATTTTGGCCATAGTTTACATATTATATTTCACCAGCAAACAGACATGGTGAAATCGGGTCACATCGTTCCAGGTTTCAATATACCCCCATACAAATGTCCTTTCCGATTTAAAATTTTTTGTCAAACACTTACATTTACAGGATTCAAAAATCCTTCCCGATTTCACTTTTTTACCGAATTGAATTGTAGTGAGATATAAAGTGGAGTGTATCATATAGTCGGCTTCGCCCGTCTTTAGTCTTTCCTTACTTGTTTGGGAGATGCCCATATTTCTGCTCTATTACAGCTTTTGGCCCCCTTCAAATGTCCGTCCGATTCATCCGCTGTATAATCTGTATTTATCATTGAATCTTGATAATTTTTTCCAGATCAACATGATCTATTTACTTTACTGCTGGAAAATTGGATCAATTACTTTATTATTTACCATACTCATTTAATTTGACTAAAGATGAATTTATAGTAACTGTATAATTTAATTTATAAAATTGATCCCATGAAATACCTGGGTATAGCAGTCAAGCAGGGAGTGGTGTAGGGTATTATATAGTCGGCCCCGACCGACTTTAGCCGTTCCTTACTTGTTATATTTTATTATTTTTTCTATTGAAGTTAAAATAGAGTGTGTATTGAAATGGCATCCGACAAATTAGGATCTTGGCACAGACAACGAATGGTTACTGCTTATTTTGGTGGAATATAACACTCATTTTTTAAAAGAAATCCAAAATTGCTGTTGTACACCGCAGTGATTGACCGCAGTTTTTTACCTTGTAAACATTTTTGATACAACGATTATTTTCAGAGGTCGGGTAATCCGATATCTTTTAGAAATTAGCCAGAAATTGACTACTTTTCGAATTTTTCGATTTTAAAATTATTTTTTTGTTGCCTTTGACATATTTTTACGCATTTGGTCGTAATGCACAGAAAAATATTTTTATGTATTAGATTTTGAAAATTGAAAAAAATGTATTTTCTTTTTCGACTTTGTCAACTATGTCTCATATATTTTAAGAGATTTTGTATCTGTTTTATTGAAATTGTGCGTGAAAACTGTGTTTGTGCGAAATATAGTTTCTTTATAAAAAATAAAAGTGATCTATTTGACAAAATCTATGACTTTTGGACCAACATAATTTTTTCCATTTAAAAGCCGTTGAAGAAAGGTTGAAGGGTTCCCCGTTTTTGCAGTGCAACTTTTCCCCGACTGAAATTGTCGCCTTTATAATTGCAAGGCAAGAACTACTCATTTTTTCTAATTATTGAATTTTTGCGGATGGAAATTGATTGGCCCCTATACAAATATCTGTAGTGGAACAATACAATATTAAAATACAAACTTCTTCTGGTCCACATTGCAACTTCAAATCATCTAGGTTTGATCAAATCGAAACCATCCAATAGCAGCAGTTATAAACATTTTTTACAGAATTAAATATTTGACAAGATCAATAAATACATTATTTCCCTCGAGCATGAAGTAATGGTCATTTGGCTTGTTTCTCCAACGACAGTACTATTAGAACCCAGCTTCAACTTTTACATTACTATTACTACATCGATATGCCCTAGGAAACATATGTATAAAGTACAATTTAAATAATGTTTTACTTTTTCCTCAATAGAAAAATTGCAAAGAAATTACAGAAAAGCCAGCCTGCCAAGCAGCCAGTCAACACAAACACACTCTCACATATCCGGTACAATGTGCTGGTGTTGCTGTTCTTGTCGTTGTTGTTGTGAAAGGAAAAGGAATATAAGTATGTACAACAATAACAGAAACAGCAGCGGCAACGGCAGCAGCAACGGAAAAAATGTTTGCACTTCCGGTATGTTAATGACGTTTGGTATGTTTCGCAACGACTGTGTCTGCGGAGTGGAGGGGGCGTTCGGCTCGCAGCGGAGGCCGGAGAGGAGACAAACATGCCATACTTTCCATTTTTGTTACAAAACACATACGAATGGTAGGTGGCATGTACAACACTGGGCTGGCTGGCTGGCTGAATGCATGTGCTACGAATACTCAGCATGTGTGAAATACAAATACGAATACAAATGCAAAAAATATTCTTCATACATTAGTGTAGGTGAACAGCACAGCGGAAGTTTAACCAGCACACACGCATTTCACCATATGTAAGCATGTGAGAGGGTGGTGGTTGTGAAAGGACTTTAAACACACACAACAGCACACTGTTGAAAGTGGTGGTGGTGGTGGCGTTAGTGGCATTGCCGTCGCTGTTCTCACCTGAATGTGCGACAAAATCGTGCGCCAGAGTGCGAATGCGGTATTTAAAATATGGCTTTCACAGGTTTGTGGAAATGTTAATTCCGTGTAATTTTTAAACATTGTTTTTTTGTGAGCTTTTTTTGTTTGCCTCGCTCAACGCACCCCAACACACTCCACCAAAGACAAATTAAGCTTTAAATAATTTGCCATAGAAATTGTGAGCAACGAAAATTAAATGCAATTAAACTCTTCTTTGCAAGGCCATTGTAATTTTAAGACAATTAGAAATGTTTAGTATTCGCATTTGTTATCCAGATCTCAGCACTGCCGTTATACATTGTGCCATTGAAATTAAAAAATGCTTTACAATTTAAGACTGTTCAAAAGGTGAACATGTTTCCTCGAATATATTTTGTCAGTGCCAGTAATTGGTTTAGGAAGAGAATACATTTGCTTTGTTTCGATTCGTTTTAATCCACTGAAACACCACAGGACCCTCAGCCCATGTCGGACGGAATCATATATACACTAGATTGGAGTTACGAAAAACAAATTGCTGTGGTCACCTTTCTCCAAAAGAATATTGGTTTGTTTAATGAGGATATGCAAAATATTCAGTTGCTGTACCATGCTCACAGCCGCTCCTGAAAACAGCTCTAATAATCATCATGTTATTCCAAGGTATTAAAGGGTGATTTTTTAGCTATTATCTTTTTGGCAACACAGGCTTAAACAGCTGACGCACGTTTCGTGTTTTGTTTCACTGTCAAACATCTTCAGTTTGGTCTATAATTTAACCATGAATCGTCTTACAAACGAACAACGCTTGCAAATTATTGAATTTTATTATCAAAATGCGTGCTCTGTTAAGAAAGTTCATCGCGCGCTTCTTCCATTTTATGGTCAGTTTAATCGACCCACTGAAGCGGCTATTCGGGCTATTGGGACTAAATTTCGCACCAAATTTACATTGTGGGACATTAAACCACCAACACGCTTACGTAGAGTGCGAACTGAAGAAAATATCGCAGCTGTATAGGCCAGTGTTAATGATGACCATCAATTATCGATTCATCGCCGTTCGCAGCAATTGGGCCTCTGTTACTCAAAAACGTGGAAATGCCAAAATTGGACTAACCGGATGGACCATTTGAGGCGCAGTCAAGGTCAACATTTGCATGAAATAATCTTCAAACATTAAATTATATGGACCGTACTATCGATTCAAATAAAGATTTCATAAATTTTTCTGAATTTTATGTGTGTTTTTTTTGAAAAACTTTCATATAGCTTTTAAAAAATCACCCTTTATAAATGTTGCAATTTTGTCCATTTTTCTAAATTAATATATACTGAAAAGCGCTTAAAATATATATTTGGACGAAAAATGATATCATGACTCCATTGTGATAAAAAAAAACTTTAATATGGGGCTATATAAAAATCTGATAATGTGCCAAATTTGAAGAAAATCGGTTAAAATATGTTGTTTCTAGAAAAGAAAAAGTCAAATCGGGAGCAACATTTGTATGGGGACTATATCTAAATCTGAACCGATTTGCATCAAATTAAATATAGTTTGCCATTTGGCCCCAAATCTATATTGTGCCAGTTTTTGTTAGGATCGGACAATAGTTTCGACCTGTACTTAGATTACAAGAATAAATGGACGGAGAGACAGACAGACAGATGGGCGGCATCGCTAAATCGACTCTGAAAATGATTCTAAGCCGATCTGTACAATAAACAGTGGGTCTATCTCTTTTCCTTTTATGTGTTAGAAATAAATGCACGAAGGCATAATACCCTAGCGGAGGGTATACAAACTACACGGAAAACATTATTTAACAATCCAAACTTAACAATTATTTTTTACCGCGACCTACCCTTAAATACACTAGGCTGGTTTACGAAAAAATTTATGTTTTCAACACTCTGTAAGAAAATCAGCATTGTTTAAATACTCTTGAAAACAGCAATTTTGCACTTTTCATTAAATTTGTAGACCCTTGAAAGTACTATAAATATAAATGTTAATTATTTTCTTAGTAAGGGTCCGTTGGACTATTATTTGTGGGGTGCCCTCAAAGATAAGTGTTACAGAGACAATTGACGCTTTAAAAGACAATATTCGTGAAGCCATTGGTGAAATACAGCTGCACACAATCGATAATGTGCTTAAAAACTGGACCGATCGTGTAGGCTACTGCATGGCCAGCCGACGCAGCCATTTGAATGAAATTATTTTCCATTATTAACCGGAAGGATTGTACTTTCAAATAAAAAAAGAAATTTGAGAAAATATTCAGAAGTTTTTTTATAGCATTTTCAAAAAAATTATTGGTTTAATTATTAGCATGTTCATAATATTAGCATGTTTAGTAATATTTTTATGGTTTTTCAAAGTGTCAACTGAAAATTTATTCATATTTTGTGGGAGTATTTTTTTTTTGACAAAAAAATCTACTCGAATTTGTGTTGGGAAATTATAAAACTAAAAAAAAATCAGCTGAGAAATTCGTCAATTGAAATTAAAATGGTCTCAGTTCAAATTCAAAAGATTCCATTTAAAATTCAGAAGACATCAATTAATAAAGTTTCAAAAAGATCCAATTGAAATTCAACCAAGACCAATTAAAATATAAAAATTTAAAAACCTAGTTTACGAAACTTTTTTCAAAAGGCTGTGTTTAACAGTTTCTTATGTGTTTTTTGCTTTCTAAACTCAAAACCGATAGTAAAAAATGTTGATGGATATATTTTTTAAATTTGTTTATTGAAATTCGAATGTTCGTCGCAGAACCTTTAATATATGTATGTGCTTCTATTTTGGAAAAATAAGTCAGTTAACACCCGATTAAGGCCAATGATGGCAAAAAATGTGCCACATTTCATTTTCATTTAGAAAGAATAACAGTCACCAAAAACTTAAATTTTTTGGCATAAAAAAACACTAAAAATAGAAAAATATCAAAAATAAATATTTTGTTTTTGTTTAATAGATAGACTTCTATCGAAGGTTATTTCTATTTTCTATATAAAGAAAATGATGCATATTTTTAAAACATCCATGTATAACTATAGAAGTTGTGACCTTCTTTTTAGGCGCAAGAGAATTTGAAAAAAAAATGTCATGTCTTTCTAAATGATGTTGTGGTAAATATCAAGTAGGATTAAATGCTAGTTATCGTCGGAATATTCCAGAAGTTTTTTAAATCACCGTATGAAAAAACTGATTACACAGTTTTTCGACATACGATCCCTAGTTATATGTTCGTATGTTGTTTTTCACATTCAAAAAGTACTGTCGCACGATGTAATTTAATTAAAATTATGTAATTTTTTTATATAAAATTATGTAATTTAATTAAATTAAAACATTTTTCCCTCACAAGGACTAAAAATACCCAAAATATTCCCTAACATTTTAGAGTATTTAAGCACATTTTTTCAGTATGTATGCTTGTACTTACTTGATATTAGGTATGCGCATTCCCCTTTTAACAAAAACGAGCACTATAAAGTGATTTTTATTCGTAGGGGTGAAATGGGGCAAAAAGGGATAAAAATGATACCTTTCAAACGGCAACAGCTAGAAACACGAAATACATTCCTCTAATTGTTTAGATACATAATATAAAAGTATTTTTGCAAATTCGTACTTTTAAGGGATAAATGGGAATAATGGGATAAAAATGGTACCAACCAAAAGGCTGCACCCAAAATAATGAAATTCGGTGTATACATTCCTCTCATTGTGTAGACACGTAAAATAAACGGATTTTTCAAAATTCGTACTTTTTGGGGTTAAAATTAAAAAAGGGGATAAAAATAGTACCAATAAAATGACCGCAGCTAGTCATGAAATTCGGAGTATACATTCCTCTGACTATGTAGACACATAAAATAAACGGATTTTTTGGAAATTAGTACATTTTGGGGTTAAAGTGGAAAAAGAGGATTAAAATAGTACCAACTACATGACAACAGTCGTGAAATTCGAAATATACATTCCTCTGACTGCATAGACACAAAAAATAAAAGTTTTTTTTTTCAAATTCGTACTTTCAAGGGATACTATGGGTACAGAGGGATAAAAATAGTACCAACGAAACAACTTACTGGGATGATGAAATTCGGTGTATATCCCTCTTATTGCGTAGACACGTAAAATAATGAGTGTTTAGAAAGTCGTACTCTTAAGGGGGTAAACTAGGAAAAAGGGGATAAAACTGGTACCAACTAAATGGCCGCAGCTAGAATCATAGAATTCGGTGTACATTCATTCCTTTGACAGCATAGACACGCAAAATAAAAAGGTTTTTCCAAATTCGTACTTTTTACTTTTACGGCAAAAATTAGTTGAGTCATGAAGTTAGGTCATTTTGCACTATGTACGTGAGATAATGTATTTTCAAAATGTGTACTTTTGGAATGGAAATAACCAACTGAAACACCGATTATCTAAACATATTTATGGTATTTAAGCTTTTTGAAAAAATATATATAAGAATATTTATTATTTGAATTGACTTGATGTATTATTTCGATATGTAAACGTATTGGAAGCCTTGCCTTATAAGGGTGGTTTGAAATAATAAAAATATTATATTTATTTATAAAATTATGTTTTTCAATATTTGTTTTGGTTTGGCTATATTAAAAAAATTATATTTTCCTGTAATATTACTGTACTTCTACGAAAATCGACAGCCTCTGTGGAATGCAATCCATGGTGGAGGGCATCTAAAGTTCAGCCCGGCCGAACATATCTCCGTCTTTACTTGTTTTATGTTATTATTGAGGCAAATACCAAAATAAATAAATGTTTAGTCTTCTTTGTTGTTGCATAGTGTCATTTGCAATAATTTGGTATTTGATCCATTCCAAATTTTAACACTTAAAATATTAAGACTGTTTTTTTTTCACCAACAGCAATAACAATATGTGTGTGAAAACAAATTTTGAAAAAATAATATTATGTTAACAATTTTGCACTTCGCCTGGATAATTATCAAGTGTAAGTCAAATTTATGCTTATCGAGGCTAAGTCCAAAAAAGTCAACACAAAATATTTTTTTGGTACAAATATTTTTGTTGTAGTTGGCGACAATGTGAAAAGATTATTTTTTATTAAAAACTTTTTATTAATATTTTTGTTATCGCAGCTTCTTATCACGGCCCTATTATCGGGGTCTGAACAGACTCTTTTTGTATTCGTACTTATTTGAACACCTTGAACAAATATTTGATGGAAAAACATCCTTATACTAAGGTGAAAAACATTGGGTACAATTATTTGTATATAAGATGTTTGTGACATATATTAAATTTTTTGTAACATATTTTTTTCCGTGCCACAGTTGCGAATATCAGTGACAATTATTAAAGTGACTACGTATATTTATATTGTAGCAGACTGCCAATCGACCTAAGAAATTCTATTTGGTTGGGAATCACACACGAGAAAAAATTGTTGGAAGGTGTTTGTTAAATATCAAAAATATTTTTTATATTTTCTACAAGTATTTTGTATCAAAATAATTCTACACAATTCTGAAAATATTTCCTTGTGAACTAAATATGTTTTAATGTAAGATAATGGATGTGTTTCCAGCTATTATTTTTCAAGTTGCAAATATTTTCAAATTTCAAAAAATTGCACTTTATAAATACATTTATATTCCTACATGTAAATGATATCTCATAACACTGTCCTTTAGCTTATAATATGGTTGTTGTTCCTTTAAACAAAAACCTAAATAAATAAATAAAAATTAAAGTTTCACTCAAAATAAAAAATCTTTTTTTTTTAATTGTCACCAACAGCAATATCAATGTGCGTGAGTGAAAACCAGTTTTGTGTTAAAAATTTTGGACTTAGCCTGGATAATTATCCAGGGTAAATCAAATTTATGGTTAACCAAAAAAATCAACACAAAATATTTTTTTGGATTTTTTTTGATACAAATATTTTTATTGTAGTCGGCGACAATGTGAAAAAATAGTTTTTTTTATTTTGAGTAAAAAATTACCTTAACTTTTTTATCGCAGCTTGTTATCCCGACTTAAAGAAAAACAGTCCTATTATCAGAGTCTGAACAGACTCTTTTGGTATTCAAACTTATTTGAACATCTTATTGCATTTGGGTATAATTATTTGTATATAAGGTGCGTGTAACATATATTAAATTTATTGTAACATATTTTTTCTCCATGTCAAAGTTTCGAATATCAATGACAATTATTAAAGTAACTCTTTTTACTCGTATAGTGTCGCTGAAGTGCCAATCGTCCAAAGAAATTCCATTTGCATTATCTTGGATGGGAACCACACACGAAGAAAAAATTGTTTGAAATTGTTGTGTTTGTAAAATATAAAAAAATATTTTTTTATATTTTCTACAAGTATTTTGTATCAAAATAATTCTACACAATTCTGAAAACATTTCCTTGTGAACTACGTGGCCATGTTTCCGGCAATTGTTTTTCTGGGTGCAGAAGTTTTCACATTTCAAAAAATTTCGCTTTATAAATTCCCATGTTTTTTGTGTCACAACACTTTGGTTTGCAAGTAAATATTAAAATTAAAAATCACAAATAAATATTAAAAATTATATCTGGAATCACTGTCTGTTAGCTTATGATATAAATATATAAAGTTATTCTTGTATAACCCTACATAGCACCCTGACACATATAGCGAAACATATTCACATTCTTTCACACATTCACTTGTGACACAATCAAATTAGACACTTTAATTGCTCCTTTTTGAGAGGCTAATTAAAATTTCGGAAAAAACGCGCAAACCGTTCATTTCAAACTTTCAACAGTTCATAAGTAAACAGGGTAGAAAGGGGGTGGTGTTGGCGTAAAGGATAACAAGAGCACCATGCATGGAATATGTATATAAAATAATTTATGTTGTATATATATTTACATGTATATAAAAGGGTGATAATATTTTTGAAAAACACGTACTTCGTTTGAATTGTTGTTGGCTTCAAGATTTCAGATTTCAAATGATGTTGTTCGTTATACTAACGTTGCTCCCAGTCTTGCTGCTGATAATTCGCAAAAAGGCAAAAATCTTGTAGGATGTGTTAACATAAAATACACTCTTATCGGCGATAAGATTTCATCAAGGTAGCGAGCGCTTTGGTTTTATTTGGATTTTTCTTTCGATTTCAAAGGCGGCTGAAATCCCAACAAAAACCTTTCAAAAGTTGTTAAAACACAAATTGAAAAGTTCCAGGGAACACACAGAAAAAAGCCGATGATGATGAAAACTGATCTAGACCATGTCGGTGTTGAGTTTTGCGGTTGGAAGGACGGACATGAGAGCTCAGTTCGCAGTGCTGAGTGTGTGGCACTTCAAAGATTGTGTGATGGTTTAAGCGCTTAAATCAGCTTACGATGACGTGGCTACAAGGATTTCGTTTCGTTCCTTTCGTTTGCTTTTCTGCGAGTTTTTGCGCTATTTTTTGGTGCTTTCACCAATTTCCGTTAGCGAAATAGCGAAAGGAACAAGAACAAGAGCAAATCTAAAATTTATGGAACACAAACAAACATTAAACCGTACCCCGAGAATTCGTCGTGGCTATGCTGCTGTGCTTCGCGACTTAAAGATACAAACAAACACCGACATCGTATAACACACTGACATATATGGAGCACGTACTTTTGCTTGCTTGCGTTGTTTTTTCCACGCCGAAAGAAAAACGAAAAACGCTACGCTACATACGAGTGAGTGGGTGAGTGAGTGAGTATAGAAATTCCGCTTTTTATTTTCGTCGCTGACGATACACCGACTTGCTTTGCTTTGCTTCGCACACACGCCCGCAAAAACGAAACGAATCGAGTCGAAAATCAAGGAGGAAATTTAATTTGAAATTCTTTAAAGGCTACACGGCATTTTTCAATTCGGGATTTCAACGATTTTTTTCGCACGACAAGACAATTTTCTTCTTCGGGGCAATTAGCACTGCTTTTGCTTTTCTTGAACTCTACTTCTTTTCTTGTGGCTTATTCTGGCCTTGTTAAAACTCGCGATATTCGCAGAATTAATTTCTTTACTTTTTCTTATTCGATTGGCTTGAATATTTCGCTTATTTTCTTTGCAGGCCGATATGGGCTATAAACAAAAACACTTTTCACAATGGTTGGTTTACGCGTTGGGCGAGAAAAAATCCGCTCTATGCATCCGTACGTTTTGATGGCAAAATTTGTACTAAAGTTTTGTGTGAATTTCGAAAATTCGTATAACAACTTCAAATGCCAAAAAAGCGAAACCATATCACGACGGCCAAACGGCAACAACCCCCAACCACTGTCGCACGCTCTCGCCAAAAAGGATGCCCGGTTCTCTGTGTAAGACAGCTCCCTTAAGTTATGCTTTTACATGGTTACACTCATGTAACCCGGGAAGTATGCTTTAGTTTTCACACTACGCTCTGCTAAAAGAGCACATCTAACATCGTGCTCTCAATAAATACCACCAGCTTGACTGTTATACTCTCTCACTCTCTGTTTTCCTGGCGCTCTCTTTGCTATCAGCTGTTTTAACTCAAATTCTCTGTTTACAACTTCCAACTTTAGTAGCCTCTCTCTCTCTCATGTCATCCATTTGTTTTTGTTCGCGGCACTGGCTCTGGCAAGGACCTCATCGCTGGCGCGTGTGTGTGCGTTGCTATTTTTAGTACATTTTACACACAACAGGCACCTGTTAGGTTCAATGGTGGATATCGTAGCTGAGTTGAAGTTATTCGTATTCGTTGTTGACGATAAGCACGACGAGAGTGTTTTGTGTTTGTGTGCGATAAACAACACGTGCCGACTAAAGATTTCTGCCATCGGCTAGCCAAAAAGGGTTCAATTAAAGATGAAATCGTATAGAATTATAAATTATACTAAATTAAATCAAAAAAAAAATCGATTTTTGGCTAATCTTATTTGTTAGCCATATTGCATGCAATGTGTCTTGGTGGTGTGCTCTATGTCTGCTTATCATATTGATAAACCATATTCAACTCTAATTGAGATCATTTGACTTAAGTCGACGGAGGTATCTCCCAGTAGAGCGTCTACGCTATTTCCCATTATAATTCAGAAAGGACCATTTGTAATTCACAAAACATCAGTTGATATTCAGAAATACCTATTGAAATTCCAATTGATAATCATCCAGAACTCATCAATTGATTTTCGGAAATTTCACTTCAAATTCAGAACTCATCAGTTGAAATGCAGAAATTCCATTTGAAATTCAGAAATTATCATTTCACTTTCAGAAATTCAATTTGAAATTCAGAAGTAATCAAACTAAATTCAGAAGCTCCGTTTAGAATTCGACAGAGGTTTTGAAGTATATTAAAACCATATAGGTATGAAATGATATTGAAATTCAGGGACACTTATGTCCTCGTACACTACATACCAATGCCGTACGTGTGCCCTACAGAGTAAGAACTATGTAATTGTAAAAGATTGGAAAAATACTTAGTTACATTATTTATTGCCTATATGTTCAAGATCTGTGGATATAGATATAAGACGACGCAATAGAAAAATCATGATTTTTTATACTTTTTGTTTCAATACCGGGTAAAATCATTTGCAAATTAGATAAATGAAGAAAACAAGGCCTATATGAAGAAAATCTATGGATAAATATAAAAATAAAATAATATTAAAAATTAAAATAAACAAGTAAAAACGGGGTTAAGTTCGGCCGGGCCGAACTTTATATACCCTCCACCATGAATTGCATTCCACAGAGACTGTCGATTTTCTTAGAAGTGCAGTAATATTACAGGAAAATATAATTTTTTTTATATAGCCAAATCAAAAGAAATGCAAATAATAAAAAAATAGTTTTATAAATAAATATAATATTTTTATTATTACGTTTATAAGGCAAGGCTACCAATACGTCAATTCAAAAAATAATTATTCTTCTATTTATATTTTCGAAAAGCTTAAATACCATAAATATTGGTAGATAGTGAGTGCTACAGTTGGTTGTATTTCCATTATATTTTAATTCCAAAAATAAAAAAATTTGAAATCCATTATCAGACGTACATAGTGCAAAATAACCTAACTTCATGATTCAACCAATTTTTGCCGTAAAAGAAAAAGTACGAATTTGGAAAAATCTTTTCATTTTGCGTGTCTATGCAGTGAGAGGAATGTATATACCGAATTCCATGATTCCAGCTGCGGCCATTTGGTTGGTACCATTTTTACCCCCTTAAGAGTACGACTATCTAAAATCTCTTTATTTGACGTTTCTATCCAATTAGAATTTTATCATTCTAGCTGTAGTCGTTTAGTTAGTACTTTTTTTATGCCTCTGTACTATTTGTATCACTTGAAAGTACGAATTTCGAATTCCATTTTTCCATTTTGACCCCAAAAAGTACGAATTTCGAAAAATCCGTGTCTACGCAGTAATGTATACTCCGAATTTCATGACTCTAGCTGTGGTCTTTTGGTTGGTACTATTTGTACCCTCTTTTTCATTTTAACCCCAAGAAGTACGAATATCGACAAATCCGTTTATTTTACGTGCCTACACAATCAGAGGAATGTATACACCCAATTTCATTATTCAAGGTGTAGCCGTTAGATTGGTACCATTTTTATCCCCCTGTACCCATTGTATCCCTTGAAAGTACGAAATTGGAAAAAACCTTTTATTTTCCATGTCTACGTAGTCAGAGGAATGTATACTCCGAATTTTATGACTCTAGCTGCGGTCATTTGGTTGGTACTATTTTTTATCCCCTTTTTTACATTTTAACCCCAAAAAGTACGAATTTCATGACTCTAGCTGCGGTCATTTGATTGGTACTATTTTTATCCCCTTTTTTCATTTTAACCCCAAAAAGTACGAATTTTGAAAAAGTCCGTGTATTTTATGTGTCTATGTAATCAGAGGAATGTATACACCGAATTTGAATATTCAAGGGGCAGCCGTTTGGTTAGTACCATTTTTATCCCTCTATTCCCATTTTACTTAAAAGTATTAATTTGGAAAAAAATACTCTTATATTTTGTATCTACTCTATTAGAGGAATGTACACACCGAATTTCGTGTTTCTAGCTGTTGTCGTTTGATATGTACCATTTTTATCCCTTTTTTGCCCGATTTCACCCCCTACAAATAAGAATCACTTTATGGTGCACGTTATTGTTATCAGGGGAATGCGCATACAATACAAGTACAAGCAGACATATTGAAAAAATATACTTAAATAGTCTAAAATATTAGGGATTATTATGGGTATTTTTAGTCCTTGTGAGGGAAAAATGTTTTCCCTTTGGGCCGATTTCGTCCCGTTTCAACCCCAATCGATCTACGGCTATAAGACGCATTTGTGGAAAATTTGAACGTTCTAGCTCCTTTCGTTATCATCTAGCGTGCATTCAACAGACGGACAGACGGACGGACGGACATGGCTAGATCGTCTTAGAATTTCCCAGGTCCCAAGTCGATATTTAAGGTGTTAAAAACGGAATGACAAAGTTAGTATACCCCCATCCTGGAGGTGGAGGGTATAAAAATCATAATTCGTATACCCTCACTCTACAGAGTAGGAGGGTATATATCATTTGGGACAGTAAAAAAGTGTAACGCATTGAAGGAGTGCCTTTAGACCCTGAGTATGTTTGACCAAATTCGTTTCACGACTTTTTAAGATGTTTGAGCCATGTCCGTCCGTCTGGCTGGTGTACACGATATCTCTCGAAAGGTGTTAAGGAATAAATTCAAACTTTGCACATGGTAATATATTTCCCAGACTTAGTTTAAGTTCGATGATGGGCGAAATTGACACGCCCCTTCTGGTACCTCCCACACAAATGACCCATATTCCTATGTTAAATTAAAACTATTGTAACATCCAAATGGATCTTCAGAATCAACTCTATTTTGGTATTTGATAATACTTTTACAATCAATTTAAGTGTACTAAATAGGGTGGGTATTGCCACGCCCCTTCTAGTACCTCCCACACAAATCACCCTAACTTCGTAAAATTAAAGTTGTTATAACTTCTATGCGGATGATCGGAATAATGTGAAATTTGATATTTGGCTATGCTTTTATAGAGGTTACATTCGCATGGAATATGGACGATATTGTCACACCCCTTCTGGTACCTTCCACACAAAGTGGCATAAATTTTAGTTAAGATAAAACCGATTTGCAATTTGATATTTGAAAATGTTTTTATAATCACTAGAAATATGTAAATTTTTTTCGCTTTAGCAACACCCCTTCTTGTACCTCCCCTCACAATTATCTCTATCGTAGGTACAATTAAATGCTTTATAACTCCTTTACCGGTGCCTGATTCCATTTTGACTTCAAATACGAGGTTTTTACAATTACAAATGTGGATTAGCACAAACTTCTACTAAGCTAAATTTAAGTCCTTCCATACACATATTCTCTGAGAGTGAGGGTATCTATAAGTCAGTTTGGTCGACTGACGTTATTTACTTGTTTAAAATTCCTTTGCGTCTAAAGATGCCCATAATAAAATCCACATTAATCCATAGATTTTGTACGTATATGCATTGTTTTCATCTTTAGAATGTTATGTATTAAAAAATAATACAAACCATTTTTTCTATTTTTATGAGGATTTCAGGGCCATCAAAAATATTTTTTTAAAAAATATGAAATTTTTCTTAATATGCAAAATTGGAAATGCAGGGTGGGCCGTTTGAACTACTGATTACTTTGACTGTGAAATGTAGAATATCATTAATTTTTATTTTCAGGTTTATGTTTGACATTTGCAAATGGGACGCTATATGCTCGAACAAAATTGGGAAATATAAAAAACTTACATCCAATGTTCAGTTCAGTTTGTGAAGCCAGTTCATGAAAATTGACCGTTACTGAACAAACCACCCAGTGTACGTTCTCATCCGGTATATTCAAGAACTGAACATTTCCCGCACTTCTTTGGTAATAATTTTGCATAAAGACGCCTATATGAAGGCTAACAAAGTTCAATTGGGCCAACAACTAAAACCTCATGACCATCCGATGAGTTTTCGGTGGCTATGTCAATAAGCAAAATTTCCGCATACGGGGTTCAGAGAAATCACAAGTGACTTTTGAGAAGCCAGTGCATCCACAAGAAGACATTGTGTGGTGTGGATTTTGGACTGGCGGCATTGGGCCATTTTTCTTCGAAAATGAGCAAGGAGCCGCCGTTACCGTTATTTTCCTGTGGGAAGTCATTAAGGATAAATGTTAAGCGAACCATCCAGAGACAATTGAAGCGTTGAAACATAAAATCGAAGTTGCCTTTAAAGAGATTCCAGCCGGAACAATCGAAAATGTACTGAAAAATTGGGTTGATCGGATGAGGTACTGCCGAGCCAGTCGTTCCATTACTAAATTACTAATGAAAACACCGGGCTAGACTTGCCCCTAGTTCATTATCAGTAATGGCGCTGCACATTAAAGGATTTTAAAAAGGAAAATAATTATTGCACTCCTAAACGGTACGATCGATTTTGATGAAATTTCATACAGACATAGTCAAAGTGTTGAGAAGTCTAAGTTATGCGATAGTGGGGTGCATTGAAAACAATATTTAACGTGTTGCCAAATTTGTATTTGTACACTGCACACTGGTCCCAAATAAATTTTTTATGGCATAAAGTTCAAAAATAAAGATACAATCTTGTAATTTGACACATTTGCTAGAAATAACATGCTTAAAAAGCAAGTAAGGAAAGGCTAAATAAATAAATATAAATTCAATTTGCCTAAATTTAACGAATATGGTAAATAATAAGATAATTAATCAAAATTTCCGGCAGGTATTCCGAGTAAAGAAAATATAACATGATCTGGAAAAATGACAAACGTAGATTATTCAGCGGTAATAGGATGAATCGGACGGTCATTTGAGGGGGACTATAACAACATTTGGGGCATGTGTCAAAACATGGGCCTATATAGTTCTAATTTACGGTAGGTATTCCTAGTGGGAATATATCATGATCTGAAAAATTTGATCAAGATCCGATGTAAGATGTAGATTCTAAAGCTGTAATAGAGTGGAATGGGGGTAATACCAAAGTAGGGACACATATATCTGACTTTCATAGTATATCTGCAAAATTTGAAAAACTTCCGATGTAAAATGTGGGTCATAATGGATAAATAAATATGAGGCACATTTGTAAGGGCGCTACATTAAAAGTGGTTCCATATAGATCACTTTCAAAGTAGGTATTCTTAATTGAAATGTAACATGATATGCAAAATTGTATGAAGATCCAATGCACGATATGGGTTCTAGAGCTGTATTAGAGTAGAATGGGGGACCAATTTGTATGGGGTTATACTAAAATATGGACCCATATATTAGACTTTCATAGTATGTAATATTAGTTGAAATATAATATAATCTGCAAACTTTGAAAAACTTCTGAAGTAAAATGTGGGTCCTAGAGAGCTAATAATTAAAATGGGGCTATTGGTAAAGGCGCGACATTAAAAAGTGGGCCATTATAGATCACATTCAAATTAGGTATTACTTATTAAAATATAACATAGTCTGCAAAATTTTATCAAGATCCAATGTAAGATGTGGGTTCTAGAGCGATAATAGTGTAAACTGAGGCCCCATTTGTGTGGGGGCTATACCAAAACTTTGACCTATATAGCTGGCTTTCAAAATAGGAGGTACTAAATATAATATTGTGTGGAAAATATGATCAAGATCCGATGTAAAATGTGCATTTTAGAGCAGTAATATTGTAAATCGGAGGTACATTTGTATGGGGGCTATATCAAAACCTAGCCCCATGTGAACCACTTTCCCGTGAGCTATTTCTAGTTAAAATATAGGGTAAATTATAGGGATATTTGTATGGAGGTTATATCTAAATCTGAACCGATCTTAACCACTTTCACCATAAGTGTTTCTAGTTCGATTATAAAATGTTGTGCCAATTTTAAAGAAAATCTGGAACAATATGCGGTTTCTAAAGCGGAAGAAGTGAAATCGGAAGCGACATTTGTATTGGGGCTATATCTAAATCTGAACCGATCTTACCCACTTTCACCATAGGTGTTTCTAGTTCGATTATAAAATGTTGTGCCAATTTTAAAGAAAATCTGGTAGAATATGTGGATTTTAGAGCTAAAAAAGGCAAATCGGGAGCGACATTTGTATGGGGGCTATATCTAAATCTGAACCGATCTTACCGACTTTCACCATAGGACTTTCTAGTTCGATTATAAAATGTTATGCCAATTTTAAAGAAAATCAGGTCCAATATGTGCATTCTAGAGCTAAAAAAGTCAAATCGGGAGCGACATTTGTATAGGGGCTATATCTAAATCTGAACCGATTTCCTCCAATACCGATCGTCCTTGGTCAAAAAAATTAAATTCTGCCACATTTCATGATAATCGGAACACAATTGCGACCTGTAGAGTGCGAACAAGCTTAGATGGACAGCTGACGGACAGACAGACAGATATCGTTAAATCGATTCAGCTGGTGATTCTAAGCCGATCCATATACTTAAAGGTGGGTCTAGCTCAATTATTTCTTGGTGTTACAAACATTTGGCGTGAAACTAACATATAATACCCTAGTCCACGAAGTGGTGTAGGGTATAAAAACATATTTTGTGACTTTTTTGGACTTAACATCGATAACCATAAATTTGATTACACTGGATAATTATCCAAATTTTTACCAAAAAAGTATTGATATTGCTGTTGGAGACAATTAAAAAAAAATATTTTGGATTGAAATTTTTACCTTTTATTTAGGTTTTTGTTATCGCAGCTTAGTTATCTAGTCTTAAAGAAAACAAAACCCTAATGTAGAATCTGTGCAACAGAGCATTGCAAATGGTCCACCGGCCAATTGCAAATAACTTTAAAGATGAATCTTAATCTTGAATTTTGTACCCATACAAAATTCAAATTGTACAATAACTTCTAACGCAAGACCCCCAACAACGACTACACTAGGCTTCATTTGGGCCACCCTGTAAACACATTTAATTTCTTACCGACTTTCATTCATATAGCAAATAGTGACTTCTTTATTCGAAGTTTATAAATTCCGACATTTGCTGTAATTTGATTAACTCCAAAGAGACAATTTGTGTGAGAGCAACGGCTATGAAGAGTACTGCTGCCCACTGTCCTAGAACATAAGAGATTGTAGCGCTTGCGCTTCCCACGGAACCGGTTAAGAAATAGTGGTTTTTTGTATGGAATAAGTCAGTGTCGAGGAAAACAATAAGGGTCACAGTGTGATTTTATTCCTTGGCAGGAACAGAGCTCCTGAAATGTCCGTCAATGCACACGCATTCTATAGCATGAAAAATTGGAAAAGGACATTCTTGAGGAAACATGTAAATATTGAGGCAATAAGGCAACTTGTGAATTCCCGCCAGAACCTTTAAGCGGTATTAAGTAAAACGTGACACAAACTCTCGATTTATTGCCGATAGAATTTGTTGGTCCTAAAAATAATCTGTATAGAAATCGATTTGCACAGAAGTAAAGTGAAAGGAACGTCGTAATGTTGAGCGTTATGCAATATATTTATATAAAATTAAATCTGTTTATTTTGAATTTTAGTGTAGTTTAGAAATAATATATTTTAATGGGGCGGAACAATGTATTCACCTGAAATACTGAATCATCGTGAAACAACAACATTCAGTTTTATTTGGCAGTACGTATTTTACAGTTTTTTGTCACAACCTAGTAGCAGACTTTTGCTTATAGAAAACAAAAAAACGATTAAGAAAATGCAAAGTCAGGCGCTGTTAACTATAATATAAGCTAAACTATATTATAACTAAACTCATTTGATTCAATGTCGCCGTGACGATTTTATATTTCCTATATTAAAACTAGTATTGAAATTGTACTGCGTACTAAGAAAGTTCACCGATGTGATCTTCTATCACTGTACTGTTAGGCTGGGTTGCGATCCATACAAATAAATAAATAATTTCCCGTCACCACAAAGACATACATTTTGGAATATTCAATGATGGTTTGCAAAACATTTTATTCCTAGATCTTGATCTGCGGACGCTCCTTAAAACATCCCTAAAAATTACGTTTTTATACCCTCCATCTCCAAGAAGTGTTTTTTATTCCGTTTGTCGCACCTAGAAATATCGAGCTGAGACCCTATAAAGTATATCGAGCCACTTATGCAGTGTGTGACTGCTAAGTTATCAAGCTACAGTATGATACATTGAGGTTGTATAGTCAAAAATTGTGAAAAGTGTCCGCGTAACTTTTTTTTATATTGATAATAACCAAATATTTCTTTGGCATGTGATTGCTGACTTCATGGGAAATATTTGTGTAGGAAAAGTTTCAGAATTATGGATGAAGAAAGTTAAAATATAAGCAATTGCAACCGCAAATTTTAGATTTTTCAACAATTGCAGCGATTTTTTGCGACTGGCTACATATATGTTACAAGCCATATTGATTCTTAATACACAAACAAAAAATCAGCCGGATCTCTTAGCTAGATCGCGCGAAAATCCAAAAACAAACATTTAATTTGTGAAAATGATTTTAGCCATATTTCCCGCGAAAGTGATAATTTTCAAAAAAAAAAAAAAAAAAAAAAAAAAAACGATTTGTATATTTTGTTACCGTGCCCTATACACCTTTTGTAAAAAAATTGGAAAATGGGATAAACATGGTACCAACAGACGGATGAAGCTGGAATTTTTAAATTCGCTGTGTACATCACAGAAAATGCGTTTTCTACATAACATTGCCATCATTTCACGAAAAACATTATCGAGTTTATATATTCGGTCATTAATGGCTATGTGCTTATTTCAAAATTCAAAGTGCTCAATTTAGAACATGCAATAGTGGCTATGAACCACAAAACAGCGAATAATAGGACATTTCGAAAACTTTTTAATCGTAGCAATTAGTAATCCTTTTTATATTAAACTGTGGAAGAATGATTAAAAATTACTCTTAAAATTAAGGAAAAAATCAGTTTTTTCGCTCTCCTGAAAAGTTATGTTTTTGTTCATAGCCACTTATGAATATAAGCCCTCGGTATATATTCTTAATCGTCATATAATTCTAAAACGATCTGGCCATGTCCGTCTATCCGTCTGTTGAAAGCACGCTAGCATCTTGTAGATCGATTGGGATAGAAAATGGGCAAAACTGGTCTAAAGGGAAAAAATTTCCCCCACAAGGACTGAAAATACCCCTAATATTCAGAGTATTTCGTATTTCTTTTTTTTTGATATCTGCATACATCTGTTTGACATTTGGTACGTGCATTGCAAAAACGTGCACAATAAAGTGATTTCTATTTGTAAAGGGTGAAATGTGGCAAAAAGGGAGAAAAATGGTACCTATGGAACGACAACAAGAAATAATCGAGCTAGACCCACCTTATGTATACCGGTCGGCTTAGAATCATCAGCGATGTCTGTCTGTCCGTCCGTCTGTCCGTCTGCTGACCATCTAAGCTTGTTCGCACTCTACAGGTCGCAATTGTTGTCCGATTGTCATGAATGAAGTTATTTGGCAGAAGTTATTTTTTCTGGCCAAGGACCATCGGTATTGAATTTGAAGGAAATCGGTTCAGATTTAGATATAGCCCCCATACAAATGTCGCTGACGACTTGACATTTCCCGCTCTAGAAACCAAATATTGTACCCGATTTTCTTTAAATTTGGCACAACATCTTATAATCCAACTAGAAACACCTATGCAGAAATTGTGTAAGATCTGTTCAGATTTAGATATAGCCCCCATACAAATGTCGCTCCCTATTTCACTTTTTCCGCTTTAGAAACCACATCTTGTACCCGATTTTCCTTAAAATTGGCACAAAATTTTATAATGGAACTGAAAGTGGGTATGATCGGTTCAGATTTAGATATAGCCCCCATACAAATGTCGCTCCCGATTTGCCTTTCTCCGATTTCACCGCTCTAAAATCCACATATTGTTCTTTAAAATTGGCACAACATCTTATAATCCAACTGAAAAAAAAAACCTGTGGTGCAAGTGGGTAAGATCGGTTCAGATTTAGATGTCAAACACATACATTTACAGGATGCAAAAAATCCTTCCCGATTTCACTTTTTTACCGAATTGAATTGTAATGATAATTGTTTGGGTGATGCCCACAAGTCCATAGTTTGGTATAACCCAAATGGGGTCCATTATGATCTATTACAGTTCTAGAAACTACATCTTACATCGGATCTTCATCAAATTTTGCAGATCATGATACTTTTCTTATAGAAATACCTACAGTGAATTAGAAATATATAGGCCCATGTTTTGAACCAGGCCCAGAATGTATAACAACACCCCTTTGAAATGTCGGTCCTATTACTACTGTATAATTTGCATTTGTCTGTTGGATAATTGGATCAATTACCATATTATTAACCACATTCGTTAAATATGACTAAAGATGAATTTATAGTAACTGTATAATTTATATGAACTACATAAAATTGCTCCCATGAAATACATGGGTTTAGTAATCAGAGCGAGGTGCATACGCAGGGAGTGGTGTAGGGTATTATATAGTCGGCCCGCCCGACTTTAGCCTTTCCTTACTTGTTAATTTTCTTATTGTTTTTGTCGGATGTAGGCTTTATTTGAAAAACAGGTGTTGTTGTTTTTGATAATGTAATTTGGATAATATTTAATTTTTTTATACGAATATTTATATTACAGTTGCCGACAATGTGAAAAAATTTGTTTATTTTGAGTAAAATTAATGTTTTATTAACGTTTTTTGGTATAGCAGCTAGTTATCCCTACAAGCCTTACTATTACCGCTATACTATTACCCACAGCTTTCAACGGATCTTGATCAAACTTTGCAGATGTTGTATTTCAACTAAGAATACCTACAATTCGCGACATTTGTAGCCATCATAATTACATTTAATTGAGCATAAAAGCGAGTGTGCTTGGATCTATCCTAAAATGAGCGCAATACTAAATATTAAAAGTATATTCAATAACAATTGAATTTTAGCAAAAACAATAAAATATATATATACAAGTTTCGGATATATATATATATACAAGTTCTATATATTTTTTTGATAGTGTAATTTAGCAAAAATGCTAGCTTGTCAAATAAAACACGCCCAATATGTGCGAAGCATTGTTGCATAACCTTCACCTTCAAGTGTTAGAACGTTTTACTTTAAACACCAGCTACTAATTTTAATAATCATGGCATGCGGTTGTGTTTTAGCGATTATATAAATACACATTTCCTAAACATGCTGCCAACATCCTCCGACAAAGTAAAGAAAACATTCAAGTTCTCAAGGTTCCTTTTTTTGCTATGCGGGGGTCACAAAGTGGCCATTTAATCCTGTGCACCACCAAATACAAGGAATATTTTCTCTCTAATTTCGAGGTGCATGCATTCGTTCACATTTCGCTGTCCAAGTATGGCTGTGTTGTTGTTGTTGGTAAGGCTTATAATAATTTACAATTTCGTTTTCTTTTTTCGTTCAGCTCAGCACAATTGGGAGCCCATGAAATCTTTTCGTTTTTGTCGGCCGTAAACAAAGCTGCATAATACCTTACGCTTCATCTACTAGCCATATTTTCTCGGCGAAATAAAATGGCAGCAGGCAGAAATGCGGGCAGTTTATATTGCCACGTTAACACGGCAACAAAAAAAGAAACGTGCTAACGCTCGCAGCACACCGCATACGAATATTGTAATGCCAAATCCTTTGTGGCCTACCCAAATTAACAACAAGACGAACTTCGTCATAACCTCTTTTTAGGAGGAGCAGCACACCAACCTCTGGTCGTTCGTAGGAAAAGAAGGGAGAACTTACTCTCGACTGGGCAATAATTCTCTGTAACTTATTTACGAGGATAGCTTGAAGAAGATAAGGTCGGATAGGTGAGAATAGCTTGGATTCAGGTGGATTTTAATATCCTTCGATAAATGACCGAAATGATTCGTTGGAAATAAAATGCATAAGAAACACGTAAGGAAAGGCTAAGTCGGTCGAGGCCGACTGTATGAAACCCTACACTTTCTACTCCACTACACTTCAATTCGGTGAAAATGTGAACGACATTTGTATGGGAGCTATATATAAATCTGAACCGATCTCATCCACTTTTACCATAGATGTTTCTAGTGTAAATATAATATGTCCTGCCGAATTTGAAGAAAATCGACTAAGCTATGTGGTTTCTACAGCTGTTAACCTCAAATCGGGAGCGAAATTTGTATGGGAGCTATATCTAAATCTGAACCGATTTGACACTTTTTTGTCACAGATGTTTCTGGTTAAATAATGAGGTGTTGTACTCAATTTGATCAAAATCGGTTAAATTATGTGGACTCTAGATAATCAGATGGTGTCAGGTAATCTAGGCAATCATACACTCAGAAAAAGTAAGCACTAAAATGAACTATTTTTTAGGAAATTTGAACTTCGTATGCCGTTGAGTTTCAGTGTATAAATACATTTTTAAAATTGAGTGGAACTCAAAAAAGCCAAAAAGGTTCTGGCAACGGATTCTGATAGTGGGGGTAGAAAAAAGAATATACGTTAAAGTTTACGTATTGTGGTCATATTAGAGGTGGTCAATATTTTCCCCTTTTCCATGTTCCTATCGAATATCTATTATATTAAATCTATTATCGAATATATTCAGTTCTATGACACGTAGAGTGCTGAAATTTTGTGTGAGTTCATCCAGTGTAAATAGTTGTACAGAGATGGGCGGAAAGTGGTCGTGGTCCTTCCCATATGAAATTAGAACCTGTTTTTTAGTATATTTGTATTGTTGTGTGAGTTAATTTAGTTGTAACCTGCTTAGACAATATACAACTGGGCGGTATTTGAAAGTTGGGGCATTTTTTATTTGAATTTTGTAAAATTACACTTTTTCTTTTGATTTTCTTCTTTTCAAGAAAGCGGAAATTATATTAATTTTTTAGTTTTTGTGTTGTTTGATTAGTGAACAATTTGATTGATTTTCCATGTGTTTTGAATGTAATGTAATTTCTTCTTACGAATGAAGTGTTTTGATTAACAAAAAATCAATTTGATTTTTGAAAATTTTTCCATTATTCGCGTAAACTAAGGTTCTTCATGGAACACATCCATTTCTTTAGTATTTCAAGGAAGTACATTGATTATAATTGGTACATATATTACCGATCAGGAGAAAAATCAGTATGAAAGCAGATTTTAATTTTTCCATTGTTTTTTTTGCCTGGCGAAGCGGGCGGGGTTCAGCTAGTATATATATAAATTGTACCAATTTGGGTGTTTGAACAATAAATTATGTAAACATATAACGCGTCTAAAATTATGTCTTCTTCACGAAATATTAAAGAAATTTGCACCTGCAGTAAGAACCAAAAATATTTACAAGCGAGATGTGACTTTTTCCGCTCCAGAAACCACATATTGTACCAGATTTTCTTTAAATTTGGCACAACATCTTATAATCCAACTAGAAAAACCTATGCAAAAATTGGGTAAGATCGGTTCAGATTTAGATATAGCCCCCATACAAATCCCGATTTAACTTTTGCCGCTTTAGAAACCACATATTTTACCCGATTTTCTTTAAATTTGGTACAACATCTTATAATCCAACTAGAAACACCTATGCAGAATTTGGGTAAGATCGGTTCAGATTTAGATATAGCCCCCATACAAATGTCGCTCCCGATTTGACTTTTTCCGCTTTAGAAACCACATATTTTACCAAATTTTCTTTAAATTTGGTACAACATCTTATAATACAACTAGAAACACGTATGCAGAATTTGGGTAAGATCGGTTCAGATTTAGATATAGCCCCTATACAAATGTCGCTCCCTATTTCTCTTTTTCCGCTTTAGAAACCACATATTTATTGTACCTGATTTTGTTTAAAATTGGCCCATCATTTTATAATCGAACTAGAAACACCTATGATGAAAGTGGGTAAGATCGGTTTAGATTTAGATTTGCTCTCGAATGTTTATCCAATTTTGGCCAAACTTTACATATTATATTTCACCAATAAACATACATGGTGAAAGCGGGTCACATCGTTCCAGTTTTCAACATAATTCCATACAAATGTCCTTTCCGATTTAAAATTTTTCGTCAAACACATTTATTTACAGGATGCAAAAATCCTTCCCAATTTCACTTTTTTACCGAATTGTAATGAGATAGAAAGTCTGTCCGTTTTTTGCCTTTCCTTACTTGTTTGGGAGATGCCCATATGTCCATACTTTGGTATAACCCAAATGGGCCCATTCTGATCTATTACAGCTCTAGAAACTACATCTTACATCGTATCTTCATAAAATTTTGTAGATCATGATATTTTTCAACTATGAATACCTACCGTGAATGAGAAATATATAGGCCCATGATTTGGACCAGGCCCAAAATGTTGTTATAGGTCCCCTTTTGAAATGTCGGTCCGATTCATCCTATTACTACTGTATAATTTGTATTTGTCTGTCGGATAATTAGATCAGTTACCATATTATTAACCATATTCGTTAAATATGACTAAAGATGCATTTATAGTAACTGTATAATTTATATGAACTACATAAAATTGCTCTTATGAAGCACCTTGGTTTAGTAATAAAAGCGAGGTACATACGCAGGGAGTGGTGTAGGGTATTATATAGTCGGCCCCGCCCGACTTTAGCCTTTCCTTACTTGTTTTTAATCATTTCTTTCTATTTCTCTTTCCTGAACATTCCCGAAACACTGAGAAAGTGAAATTCAGAACATGTAGGCATTATAATAATCTTTAATTGGTTATACAAGCAAGCGTGATCGGCTCTATATTTCCAAAACGAGAGTACAAATATTAAAAGCATCTTCAACTAAAATCGGGATTTTAGTAAGATGTTTTTGAAAAATTTATCTACATCTTTTTATTTTATTACTCAGTAAACAAAAAATATTTTTTTGATGTTCGACACAAAATTTTGATTTTTTACGCTTTAACATTTTGTCGACATATTTACTTGTGTTCAACATTTACAATATTCTTTCGAAATAAGAAAAACGGACCGGCCGAACTTTATATACCCTTCACAATGGACTGAATTCCACATAGGCTGTCGATTTTCGTAAAAGTACAGTAACATTACAGGAAAATGTATAATGATATTGAAAATTTTATAAATAAATATACAATATTAATTATTTTATACCACGCTTATAAGACAAGGCTACCAGTATGATTTTACTATATATATCGAAATAATACTTCAGGTCAATTCAAAAAATAAATATAAGGCAGCAATATAAAAAAAATATTGAGGGAGGGATTTTCAGCTACAGTCGTTTAGTGGTATTTCCATCCTATTTTAATACCAAAAGTACACATTTTGAAAATGCATTATCTCTCACGTACACTGTGCAAGATAAACTAACTGCGTGATTTTACCCACTTTGACGCAAAAGTGCAAAAAAACACGAATTTGGAAAAATCCTTGTGAGAGAAAAAATTTAACCTTTGGACCGCTTCCACAAGTTGCAATCCCAGCCGATCTACGACGCTTAGATGCTAGCTTGCTTTCAACAGACGTACGGACAGACGGAAATGGTTAGAACGTTTTAGAATTTTATGATGATCATGAATATATATAATTTAGGGTCTCAGGTCGATTTTTCCAGGTGTTACAAACTGTATGCCAAACTTAGTATTCCCCTTTCCTGTGGTGGAGGGTATTATGACTTCCCAAACCATACCATTAATGACCTATTGAAACAAAAATAGGCTGTGTTTGATTTTATCAATTTCAACCTGACTCAACCAACCTCACCAGACCACCCCACTTACAAAAACAACCGAAAAAACAGCGTAAAAAGCCGATGTTAAACACAAAATATCCAACCAGCATCGCAGTAACAAACAAGACGACTTCGAACAACCAACAAAACCGACCAAAACCATCATCAACTTTGGCTGGAGCTATCCGGCTTGCTGATGATTTAAAAGTTTTGCCACGCAAACAAAACAAAACATCTCCAGAAAAAAACCCCTCGTCGTTTAACAGGAGAACAATTTTTTCGATTTTCAACGGAGAAAAAACACAGCAATTCTCCCCCTCCAAAGGCTCCAATGGCAAGAACGACAACGTTTGGCAAGCAAAACACAACCAAAGCGATGGGAAAAAGGATACTACGGTGAGAGAGAGGGGAGTCGTCAACAAATCCATGTATTTTATAAATATGATGATATTACGGTTTGCATTTGAATCCGGATAAAGTACCGACTGCGGTTCAGGGACAGTGTGAGTGGCAAAAAGGCATGTTAAGGATGAGGCAGCACCACAACGAGCGAGCGAGCGACCGAGAAAAAAAGAGTTGAATCTGCAGAAAAATAAAATTGCGCTAAGGTTAGCGAAGAACTTGAGTGTGTGTCTGTGTGTGGATATTGTTTCAGGACGATTAATCACTGCGGATTTAAGAGAAATGAAACCAAAATGAAACCCGATACAGGGTCACTTTGAGAGGTGACACAAATAAATAATTGTTGATTGAAGGACATACCAATATAGTTGAATTACATTACATTAATTATGGAGCGATGGAAAGCGTAAGTGATTGAAATGAGTTCACTGGGGGGGGGGTTCATGCGTGAACTTTATAGCGGAGGATCGTGACAAATACGCTGAAAAACTATCTGCTTTAAATGTATCCATAAGTAGATTCAGTCGTCGCCAGTAAATGATCGCAACCGATTTCTCAACTACTGTAAGCTAGGGTGAGTTTTTTTAACATTTTCAATCAGCTCTAGAAAAATCGAAGAGGCGCTAAAAAAACTTTGCCAAAATTGGATTGGTTTTTTCCAAATTCAAAAAAGATTCACCGGAAAATGGGTTGAAGTTTTAAAAATTCGTAATTTTACGAATGAAACGGTAGGATGATATTGACATTATTAAATGTATTTCAAAAGAAGGAAATTTAAAATTTTACTGGCTTGGTTTTCAGAGCTGGGTCAGATTTTCAGGATGGGGTATACCAACTTTCTCATTTCGTTTGTAACGCCTTGAAATATCGACCTGAGACCCTATAAAGTATATATCGTTACTAAAATATAAAAAAGACTTAACTAACATTTTTTTGCAAATCGATATTTTTGCTTATTTTGACCGAAATTGTTGCATTTTGTTAAAATAACCAAAAATCTCGAATAGCAAAAAAAAAATAGTTGAGTCTTTTTATACACTCCACGAGAGTATTATGTCTTTGTGCATTTGTTTGTAACACCCAAAAGGAAGGGATATAGACCCATTGTTAATTATACCGATCGGCTTAGAATCACTTCTTGAGTCGATTTAGCAATGCCCGTCTGTCTGTCCATCTATTCTTGTAATCGCGATACAGGTCGCACTTGTATACAGAACTAAATGAAACTTTGCACAACGAAGTTTTTCGGCACAAGGACGAACGCTATTTAATTTCAAGAAAATCGGTTCAGATTTAGATATAGCCCCATACGAATGTCACTCCCGATTTGACTCTTTCCACTCTAGATACCACATTTTTTAACAGATATTCTTCAAAATTGGCGAAATATCTTACATTTCAACTAGAAACACCTGTGGTAAAAATGTGTTAGATCGATTCAGATTTATATATAGCTCCCATACAAATTTCGCTCACTGACTTTTTCTGCTCTAGAAACCACATATTATATCAGATTATCTTCAAATTTGTCAAAACTTCTTATATTTTAACTGGAAACACTTTTGAGGTGCGCACAGTGGTTGCAAATGGAAAATAATGTACTAGAAAAAAATATTCAAGAAATAAAATTTGTAAAAAAAGAATGGACAGAATATTGTATGCCCTCCACCATAGACAGCATTTCACTACATGTATTAGATGTTGTCGACTTCATGTAGAAATGCTTGGTGCATTTATTAAAAAAATCATGATAATTTTTTGCCCGAAACCTAAAATGGTTTTCTTGTGTACATTGAAGCATACTGATTCATAAAATCAACACAAAAAAATTTTAAGAATTTTTTTAATAACATTTTTACTAAAATTCCAAATTTCCTTGAAAGTACCTTTGATATTTGTACTATAAGTTTTGAAATAATGGTCTAATCAAATCCCCTTATATGCTCAATAAAAGGTAATTACGATTGCTACAAATATTGAGAATTTCACTTTCACATAGAAACATTGTTTAGCAACAGTTTCTATAAAATTGAGAAAAAATATTAAAAATAAACTAAATAAACACTAAACTATGGAACAAAACATGAAATTTATGTGTCCGAGACCAAAAAAAGTATTTTTTGTGTGCATTGAAGCATATTGAGTAATTAAATTAACACAAAAAATGTTATGGATAATTTTTTTAATAAAATTTTTACTAAAATTTAAATTTTCACAGAAGATTTATATTTGTACGCTCATTTTGAAAATATAAGACCGATCACACTTTCATATATATTAAATGAAAGGTAGTTACGATGACTACAAATGCTGAAAATTTCACTTTAACATAGAGACAGTGTTTTAGGATCAGTTTGTATAAAATTGAGAAAAAAATAGTTTTTCGAATATTTTTTGCTGGCACTAAACTGTGCAAACATGAAATTTATGTGCCCGAGAAAATTCTTGTGCACATTGAAGATTACTGATTATAAATCAACACAAAAACATTTAATGGATATTTTTTTTTTTAATTTTTTACTAAAATTGCAATTTTCGCCGATCGGTACCTTTTACATAGAAATAGAGGTTTAGGAACCGCATCCATATAATTTTTTGCTGGCATGAAAAAAATAATAAAAAATATAAAAAATTTGGAAAAAATATTTTGTTATATGTTTCAATAGCCAGCACCCAAACGGAGAAATCACGACATAAATGTAAAACATCTATGGATAAATGTAGAAGTTACGGCCCTCCTTGTAGATGCAAAAAAAATATAATTTTCTAAATTTGTTTGTAAATGGCGCGCTTTGTAAATTAAAAAAACAAAATATATATTTTTTATACATATATAATAAAAGGTAATTACGATGACACAAATGTTGAGAATTTCACTTTCACACAGAAATAGAGGTTTAGAAACCATAAAATGGAGACAAAATTCAATTCAAAAAAATCATATTTTAATGGCACGAAAAAAACATAAAAAATAAAGGAAACAATCGTAAAAAATGTCGTTCTATTTCTTAAAAACTACTATTCTAAGGATGAAATCAAGGCATAAATGTAAAAGATGTATGTCATGTACGTTCTATAGATAACGAGTAACAGGCGAGTCGGCAAGTTCTGTTCATTGTTTTATACTAGGAGCAGCTGTGGTGAAAATTGGTCAGACCGGTTCAGATTTATATCTAGCTACCATACAAATTTCACTCCCGGATTGACTTTTTTCGACCCATAAACCACTTATTTTCAGAGAATTTCCTCAAATTGAACATAACACGTTATACTTGAACTAGAATTGTGTAAGTGGGTCACACTATCCATGCTTGAATACAGCCCCGATACAAATATTCTTCTCGATTTGACAAATTGGGTCAGGTCATATCTGCCTATGATTAGAAAATATAGAAAAATTCTTTTCGTTTTCAATTTTCTAACGAATTCAATTGTATTCGGATAGAAAGTGGAGTGTATCATCCGCCTTTCCTTACTTGTTTATATTTTGGTAACGATGTACACCGAGTTGTGTACATTCCTGCAATTTAGTGGACAATATAAAAGTATTTTTTCCAAATTCGCACTTTTAATGGTAAAATGGGAATATAGGTATAAAAATAGAACCAACAATACGTCTACAGCTAGAAAAATGAAATTCGGTGTGTATATCCCTCTAAATGCGTAGACACGTAAAATAAAGGAA
This sequence comes from Polietes domitor, assembly GCA_947397865.1. Classification (NCBI taxonomy): domain Eukaryota; kingdom Metazoa; phylum Arthropoda; class Insecta; order Diptera; family Muscidae; genus Polietes; species Polietes domitor. The sequence goes on along the minus strand of OX377619.1, from coordinate 46,316,919 downwards.
TTTTTCCAAATTCGCACTTTTAAGGGGTTAAATGGTAATAGAGGGATAAAAATGGTACCAACCAAACAGAATAATAAAATTCGATGTATACATTCATTCCATTGATTGCGTAGGCAAATAAAATAAACGAACTTTTCGAAATTCGTACTTTTTGGGGTTAAAATAGAATAAGGGGATAAAAAGTGTACCAACCAAATGACCGCAGCTAAAATCATACAATTCAGTGTATACGTTCCTCTGACTGCATAGACACGCAAAATAAAAAGATTTTTGCAACTTCGTACTTTTTTACTTTTGCGACAAATATGGGCAGAATCACGAAGTTAGGTTATCCTACACTGTGTATGGAGAGATACTGGATTTTTGAAACTAAAATAGGATGTAAATACAATCAACCAAACAGCTGTAGTGAAAATTAACCCACTATCCCCCAATATAAGCTTTTTTGAAGGTTGTTGTCTTATATTTACTTCTGAATTGACTTGAAGTATTATTTCGATATAAAGGGTGATTTTTTAGCTACTATCTTTTTGGCAACACTGGTTTAAACAGCTGACGCACGTTTCGTGTTTTGTTTCACAGTCAAACATCTTCAGTTTGGTCTATAATTTAACCATGAATCGTCTTACAAACGAACAACGATTGCAAATTATTGAAAGCCGAAAAATTGTGTTCAGCGACGAAGCTCATTTTTGGATCAATGGGTACGTAAAAAGGCAGAATTGTCGATTTTTGAGTGAATATCAGCCAGAAGCATTGCAAGAGCTATCAATGCATCCAGAAAAAGTCACAGTTTGGTGCTGTTTATGGGCTGGTGGCATCATTGGACCGTACTTCTTCAAAGATGATGCGAATCGTAACGTAACTGTGAATGGTGAGCGCTACCGTGAGATGATATCCAACTTTTTTTTGCCCAAAATGCAAGAGGTTGACTTGCATGCCATGTGGTTTCAACAAGACGGTGCCACATGCCACACAGCACGCACAAGAATGGACTTATTGAGAGGCGAGTTCGGTGAACATTTTATTTCACATTCGGGACCGGTCAATTGGCCGCCTAGATCGTGCGATTTAACGCCTTTAGACTATTTTTTGTGGGGCTATGTTAAAGCGCATGTCGATACAGACAAGCCTGCTTCTATTGATGCATTGGAAGACAACATTGAAGCATTTATTCGTGAGATACCGGCCGAAATGTTGGAAAGAGTATGCTTAAATTGGACTAATTGAGGCGCAGTCAAGGTCAACGTTTGCATGAAATAATCTTCAAACATTAAATTATATGGACAGTACTATCGATTCAAATAAAGATTTCATGCATTTTTCTGATCTTTATGTGTTTTTTTTGAAAAACTTTCCTATAGTTTTTAAAAAATCACCCTTTATATAGTACAAACATATTGGTATTACAATTATTTTAACCCGTACTTATAAGGGTATGGGTTAAAATAATTGTAATTTTTTTTTTTATTTATAAAACTATTTTGATGTTTTTTTGCTATATTAAAAAGTTAACATTTTCCTTTAATGTGGAATGCCATCCATGGTAGAGGGTATATAAAGTATATAAATTAATTTAGTTCAGAGTTTCTCTTGCTTTTTCCTTTATCTGCTGCATTGAATTGATCACCCTGTGTTCAGTGCGCTCAATGTTACGACAACAGTGTAATCTAGCCAACCTCATGTTGTTAGTTAATAGCTTAATGAAACATTTTAATCCTTTTGCATTTAGTTGCAACTAAACATTAAACTTGACAACAAATAACTTTGCTGCTGCAACTTTATGTCCTGTTTATTGTGTTGTCTGTGACGACTCTCGCTCACTCTCTCTCTCCGTCGCCATAGAGCCCCTGGAGCCCCCACCCCTTACTCACACAAATGCAACAAACAGTTGCAGTGCCAGCAGTGCTGGTTGCAACGGCGAATACGCAAACACGCCAGAGCAGCATCGTCATCAAACTCCGGGCAAAGCCAAACATTTACAATGCCATAAAGTTTGTGTAAACCAATGTTCTGTGGTGAATGGCTGCAGCCTAAAAGCTCTTCTCGCTATTACTCCATGCCTAACCGGAGTAACGAGGAATATTTCCTTGGGTATGTCCGTCCGTCCGTCCTTTTGTATTTACATTTCCTTCGTAAATGGGAAAAGTTTTTCAGCGGAACCAAAACCAAGCAATAAAAAGTGTTGCCTATACAAAGGCTCTACAGTGCGAATCCTTGTAGGGCTAGGAATGTATGGCTCTTTCAATGGACGGCTGTGTGTGTATGTGTAGCTATTTTACGATCATATTCGCGCCAAAGTGACATTGCTATTAGCGGTGGCTTTTTGTTGTCGCTACTATTTTCACATTTTCGTGAAGAGGTGAAGGCTATCAGATGATCATTTGCTTAACTCCGAAGATACGAGTACAAGAGGAATATTTGAAATTTTTGGACTCACAGAAAAATAACATCAGATAAGCAGTTGAGGACATGTTAGCAAATGTTTTTATAATGACGACAAAAATGAATAATATTTTAATACTCCCCATTTGAAGCACTTTGAGGATTGAATATTATTGTTGTTTACTTAAATGAGTGCGAAATGATAAGATATTTGAAATCAAAATCCAAAAATTACTATTTAATTTTAAAGATTAGAATAAAACCAGTAAAGAAAGGCTAAAGTCGGGCGGGGCCGACTATATGATACCCTACACTTAGTCATTATACCCTATGGTGTAGAGCTGTTTTTATTTGAAATATAAGTTGTTTTGGCAAATTTGAAGAAAATCTGTCAAAGTTTGTGGTTTCTAGAGCGGAAAGAGTCAAATCGGAGGAGACATTTATATGGGAGCTATATATAAACCTGAACCGATCTATCCTATTTTTACCAAAATCTGAACCGATCTATCCTATTTTTACCAAAACTGTTTTTAGTTGAAATATAAGCTGTTTTGCCAAATTTGAAGAAAATCTGTCAAAGTTTGTTGTTTCTAGAGCGGAAAGAGTCAAATCGGAAGAGACATTTGTATGGGATCTATACATAAATCTGAACCGATCTATCCTAATTTTACCAGAGCTGTTTCTAGTTGAAATATATGGCGTCTTGCCAAATTGGAGGAAAATCTGTTGAAATATGTGGTTTCTAGAGCGGAAAAAGTAAAATCGGAAGCAAAATTTGTATGGAAGCTATATCTAAATCTGAACCGATTTGCTTCAAATTAAATAGCGTTCGTACTTATCCCATAAAACTTCGTTGTGCAAAGTTTCATTTAGTTCTAACAACAATTGCGACCTGGACTTTGATTACAAGAATAGATGGACGGACGGACGGACGTACATCGCTAAATCGACTCAAAAAGTGATTCTAAGTCGATCGGTATAATTAACAATGGGTATATCTCCCTTCGTTTTAGGTGTTATAAACAAATGCACAAAGACATTATACCCTGTGGTGTAGGGTATAAATATAATAATGAGAACAAAAGTATTGTAATTTTCAATTGAAAGTCAATTTATTAAATTTTAGGGAGTTTAGACTTTAGACTTTTTTACGAGTTGATGGTTCAGCAATCTTCAAAATAACCATTTATTCACTCGTATATCCTTTTTGTCAACTATCTCCTTTCTGGTCCTAACACAACCCTTACAAAGTGGTTATACAGCCAGAAAGCCTGTATCAGACCTCTTATAAAAATATGTTTTTTAGAAAAATAACCGTCATTCCATAATTTCGATCGAGGATTAGATGTATGCTACGCCGTAATAAAATTTAATTTTTACTTTTGAAATCGATGCTTTGGGTTTCGAGAATTAATTGTCATAATAAATTATTTAAAAAATGCGGTCCTTAATAGGCTAAAAAGTTCTAAAAATAACAAGGAGCCCATAAAAAACAAATCCAACTAAAAATATATAATAAATATTATAAAAAATCCAAAAATTACACTAAAATCGTAAAAATCTAACCTTTATTCTGGGTCATATGACCGATTTTCGATATGGTTTGATGGTTTACGGCCCAATACCATACTCACCGTGAATTATTTTCAAGGGAAACGTAATTTATAGAGAATATTTTGAACGTGTCCAGCTCACAATCATTCTTTTTGGTCGGAAACATCGACAACATTTTTTCTTCCTAACAAAAGAAGCAACTCTAATATAGATATACGAAAATTAAAAAAAAAAACGAAAATTAAAAAAAAATATTTATCACCCTATAAACCACATATTTCTAGTTTACCCCTATTTTAATTAGTTTATTCATATTTTACATTTTAAGAGGGAAAACTTGAAATGGTTGTTAGTCCTAAACTAATACAAATATCAGCTTGCAATTTAAAGTATTTTTAGCACATATTCTCTTCTTTAATTTGACACCGGTATCATAGGCTGCGAATAAGTATTTAAAATAAAAATTAAAAATATTAAAATAATTTAAAATCTGAGTAAATGAAAAATGACTCCATTTCACCCATGGCTTCAGGTGTATATCATCTGGTTCAAGTGTAATATGGACTGTTGGATAGTGTAATATGTAACAGGCAATAAATAGCGAATGATTTTTTGTGCTAAAAAATCACAAAAATTCAACATTTTTGAGAAAAAAAGAAATTCATATAGAAAATTGCGTAAAATCTTCAAAAAATGAGATATCACAAGGAAATTTGGGAAAACTATGTCTACAAAAATAATGGCTAAGAAACTTTTTGAATTCTTGCCAACAAAATACACAAATTCCCAAAGTGGGGAAAATATGTTCCAAAAATGTTTTCTTTATTTGCCGCTTGATCGGGCTAAAAATATACTAAACATATTCTAATTGGTGAATGGCGATCTGAGAATATAAGCAAACACCATTTGTATACCCTCCACCATAGGATGGGGATATACTGAGTTTGTAATTCTGTTTGTAACACCTTTAAATATCGACCTGAGACCCTATAAAGTAGGACGAGGGCTTATATTCAATTTTCTCGAAAATGAGTTTTTGATGCCAAACTATTCTCAGGTTTGGAGGTCATCTATCATATAAATTTGGAGATGAAAATTTTTTTCTAAAGCCATTTTTTGAAAATTTTTCTGATTTGGCTATCCACTCATACGTTAGTGAGTGACTGCAAAATTGGCTATGAACATAAAACTAATATAAATAAAATAGTTCAAAAAATGGAACGGCATATAACCGTCGCGACGGTTGTAATTCGCTAGAACGATTTTGTTTAAAACATTTTTCATTTTTTCATTTCCTGAAAAGTTATATTTTTCTTTATAGCCACTTTTGAATAAAAGACCTCGATATTTATTATTGGTCCTTATAAAACTCTAAGATGATCATTTTCGGCCCAGAGGAAAATCTTTCCCCTAAAAAGGACAGAAAATACCCTTAATATTTCGAGTATTTAAGTATGGTTTTTTTGAATATGTGTGCATTTGGTCAAATCTACGGTATAGTACGATTCCATGTCACTCAGGCTTCTAACCGCTTTAAGAGCAATATATAATATTTCTGAGAGTGTCATAATTTTCAAAACGACGAGTTTAACCTCGCCAACATCCTAAAGTTTTAAAATTATGCTGTTAATGTAGTCTACTGAGCTAAGGTCTACCCTAATTTACCCTATTTTTGCTTGTAACTTTCGGGAGTTGTTCAACTCTTTTGGCTATAACTTTTTCAGCATAAGAGAAAATCATTCTGATCTTTTTGTGGATGATAGTAATGATGTTGCGGATCTTCTATATGTTGAAAAGGGCGTGTGCCATCACTGAGGAATAAATGGTAGCTCTTCAAAATCTGTCATTCTGTTTTTGCATAAAACGAAAATTGATACAATTTTCTTTTTTGCGCTTTCAGCGTGAACGTAATTGCAAATTTTTTAATATTGGATTATAAACGACAGAGATACTAACAAAAGGCGACCGGACGATTTGGTGTGCCTTCAGCGACAAGGAGATTATGACAGTACGAACATCATCAGGTCGATGCGTGCAGATCATGAAATTTCATATTTTTTGAAGAGCACATCCGCAGTTTGAAAAATAACTGGTGGCAACCCTGTGTGATCGGTGAATATGGGTACTACTAATAACGTGTGTAAGTGCTAAATAGATCAAATTATTATTTTGGTACCGAGAGCCATTTTAGGTTAAATTTTGTTGATTTTCATAGGGTTTTCAGGCTTAACTTGCAATAGAACCAAAAGGGACAATCCGATTATAACTTCTTCAGCACTTGAAAAAAAATGATGCACGCGAGCACATTATTTATATTTAATGTATTTTTATCAAGTTGACGCTAAAATAAAACTTGACGCTAAACTTGCAATAGAACCAAAAGGGACAATCCGATTATAACTTCTTCAGCACTTGAAAAAAATGATGCACGCGAGCACATTTTTATATTTAATGTATTTTTAACAAGTTGACGCTAAAATAAAACGTGTGCCTCTAATTTGAAATTTTTAATTTTTCAAAATTGAAATCGGACTATTTTGTAGATTTTCCCATATATTTACTTGATATTTGGTACAGCATAAACGTGTAAAGCAATTCTTATATGTGGGTTAAAAAGGGATAAAAATGGTACCAATCAAACGACAACAGCTAGATACGCGAAAGTCCGTGTGTACATTCCTCCAAATTCGTAATTTTATGGGGTAAAATAGGATGATTTATTATAGAGAAACGGCGAGAAAGGGGTTACAATAGGTACCACTCGACCAATAATGAAGATCAGTATACATTTCGCTCTGTTTGCGTAGACTCGATGTGTAATGCGACTTTTCGATACTAGTACCTTTAGGATCAAAATGGTCCAAACGATATATAATGGCTTCACCTAAAATTATAAGATTCGGCGTGTATAATAAAATTCTGACTTTGACGTTCAATTTAAATAATTGCTTGGAACTTTGTTCTTTTAGGGAAAACTGAGCGAAACGGATAAAAGTGATACTAATCAAATGTATAAATAGAATCATGATATTAATTTTTCGAAATTTGCACTTTTAAGGTGCTTCCGGGAAAAAATGGGATAAAAATTGTACCAATTTAAGTATTGCAGCTATAGTCGTGAAATTTTGTGTGTAAATTCCTCCGACCATGTAGGCGGGCAACATGAATTGAGTTTTCGAAATTTGAACATTTAAGGAGTGATTGGGACAAAAAAGGTAACTAAAGTATTGCAACTATAGTCGTGTGTAAATTCCTCTGACAACGTCGAAGCGCAATCTAAATGGATTTTTCGAAATTTGTACTTATAAGGGGTGAGTGCGACAAAAACTGATAAAAATGGTGCCATCTAAAGTATTACAGATAGAATCGTGAAATTTGGTATGTTAATTACATTGTGTGTACTATTAAAGGGTGCGTGGGACAAAAGGCGATAAAAAGTGATTACAGTCCTTTAATTACGCGTACGCAGAACATAAATGGATATTTCAATATTTGTACTTATATGCGGGGCGACATGGGATAAACGTGGTTCCAAATAAAGGACTTGCTTTTAGGAGAGATGTGAGAACACATCTTACCTACTGTGATTTTTCAAAATGTGTAATTTTCGGAAAGAGGTTCAAAAAGTTATACAATGGTCGGCCGCATCGAGGAACATGAGGTCGAGGATATAAAAGGTTCTGCAGTTTTAGTTTTTTGTTTGAAACTTTGAAGAAATGATAAAAATTATATATAGGAAGGGAGTTCAGCTAAAATAGTGCAATTCGACAATTTGAGTGCCATCTAATAAAGAGTGATTTTTTTGAGGTTAGGATTTTCATGCATTAGTATTTGACAGATCACGTGGGATTTCAGACATGGTGTCAAAGAGAAAGATGCTCAGTATGCTTTGACATTTCATCATGAATAGACTTACTAACGAGCAACGCTTGCAAATCATTGAATTTTATTACCAAAATCAGTGTTCGGTTCGAAATTTTTTATCGACAAATTTTGTTCAGCGATGAGGCTCATTTCTGGTTGAATGGCTACGTAAATAAACAAAATTGCCGCATTTGGAGTGAAGAGCAACCAGAAGCCGTTCAAGAACTGCCCATGCATCCCGAAAAATGCACTGTTTGGTGTGGTTTGTACGCTGGTGGAATCATTGGACCGTATTTTTTCAAAGATGCTGTTGGACGCAACGTTACGGTGAATGGCGATCGCTATCGTTCGATGCTAACAAACTTTTTGTTGCCAAAAATGGAAGAACTGAACTTGGTTGACATGTGGTTTCAACAAGATGGCGCTACATGCCACACAGCTCGCGATTCTATGGCCATTTTGAGGGAAAACTTCGGAGAACAATTCATCTCAAGAAATGGACCGGTAAGTTGGCCACCAAGATCATGCGATTTGACGCCTTTAGACTATTTTTTGTGGGGCTACGTCAAGTCTAAAGTCTACAGAAATAAGCCAGCAACTATTCCAGCTTTGGAAGACAACATTTCCGAAGAAATTCGGGCTATTCCGGCCGAAATGCTCGAAAAAGTTGCCCAAAATTGGACTTTCCGAATGGACCACCTAAGACGCAGCCGTGGTCAACATTTAAATGAAATTATCTTCAAAAAGTAAATGTCATGGACCAATCTAACGTTTCAAATAAAGAACCGATGAGATTTTGCAAATTTTATGCGTTTTTTTTTTTTAAAAAGTTATCAAGCTCTTAAAAAATCACCCTTTAGTAGGTTTCCAAATTTCTATTTTAGATTTTTCTATATCCACCAAGTAGCGGCCACTGTTAGTTACAATATATTTTCATCAAAATTGATGTACTCATTAAATTTTGTTAAAGACGAATTTAGAGAATTATGTGAAATATAAATGGACTGCATAAAATCGTCCCACAAATATTTAAAAATCGTGGGTTTAATTAAAACCAGCACATAGTCGATTCCGTCTGCATTCTAACGAATGAGATGGAATTTGCATCAAGACCGATCCATTTCTGATAAGACCTCATAATTTCGAATCTATGATTCTTTAAATATATACAACATATTAATGTTTAGAGCGACAAGGATGGAATCGATCAGAAACGTCATGACTGGAATAAACCCAATTAGGAAGTGATATTTGTAAGGCTATAACAAGAGCCGACGTGTACGAGATAATCCTTATACGTTAACATGAGCAAGGGGCATGTTTTAACACATTGAGTGCCACGTCGTACGTTTCCGTACGACACCTAACCCGTTGTGGGGTACCACGTCGTACGTTTCCGTGATTGCTTTTACCTAGAGCCAAAAAAATGTTGGTCTCCTGGGAAGGTTTGCGTCAAAACCGCTTGGCACTCAATGTGTTAACATGCCCCTTGCTCTATTGGGCTAATCGACTAGTTTTGACTTTGAACGTCAACTAGTTACATAGGTTTTTGTCCAGACTAAATGTAATCTTTCTGAAAACTCCAGATTTCTAACAGGACAGATTAAGATTTGACTCCCAACTTTAATTTCATCCGTTACATTGTTCGCATTTCGTTATATGTAAATGGTTTTATATAATTTCTCACTAATACAAGTTGGATAGCAAGGAATACAAATACATATTTAAAACAAAATTATAAAAACATATCACAAATTTCTCTACTTACCTCCCTTTTCAGTGCCTGTAATAATATATCCAGAAGGAAACAAGGAATTTTCAACTATTTTACGCTTTTTTTTGACAGATTTTCTCTTTACGCGAATCTCTGCAATCAATCAATTGTTTACACCAAACATGAAGAAATGCTAAAGATTTCTAGTTGACTTCCAATTTTGCAGATACTATTCGTCGACGTGGAACTGCACGTAGAATAGTAACACACGTAATACTCGATAACAACACTTAAAATTTAGAGGAAAAAATTCAACTAAAATTTATTTTTCAATTCTTTTTATTTATTTTTCAATAGTGACGTGAAATATTTCGGAAATATTTCATAAAGTTTGACAACATAATTTTTATTGCAAAAGAAACTTGGATTTAAATTTATTTGTATGCCCTACATCAAGGCGTATTTGTACAGGTGATAGCACTAGAACAACAACAAATTCGGCAACAACAAAATACAAGTAATTTTTTGAATGGTGAGCCATAATGTCAAAGCAAAATATATGGGATTTGACAGTTTCGGTTACTTTTGAATGAAAAAATTTCAGTCAGCTGGGCTCACCTTTATAAATACGTCTTGCCCTACATCAAGGAGATGCGGATTTTCCGTCAATATGAGATATAGTCCTTAACTCCAATTATGCAAATATTAGATTCATATGTCAATGTGTTGCTAAGGAAATGATTAGTACATTACGTTTATTATGTTCAGCCTTGACAAGCATAAGTGGGAACTACTTCCAATGGGTAGTTTGATATTTCGACCTTCTTCAGAACATTTTGTCTTTTAGACGTGCATGTCAGCGTAAAACTGGAATGAACTCGTGAACATTTCGTGGGACGATTTATTATGATTTTCGATATGGATATCAAAACGAGAATGCACACATCAACTTGCTTACATTTTGGCGATGAAATTCCATTCTTAGTCACTGTGACACGCTGGTATAAGGAGTTTTAATTTTAGAGAATATTTTGAAATACATAAATAAATTTATTTTTTAGGCCCACAATATAAATTGGGGCTATGACACAGTGAGTACTCTGACGAAAATAATTAATATATTTTGTAAACACCAAAAATCTATAAAATCAATTGCCATATGGATATAATAAATAAAAAATAAATAAAATACTGTCACATATATTGCTTAGTACCTTCATTCTTTCTCATTATATACCTGTAATGTTGTTTGTTTTTCGCTTAATGCATTTATAGCGAATTTGCTCTAATTACGTTGAAAGTAAATATATTTGCATGTGGACATTCTGCTATAGCATCGTGACATTTAGTTGTGCAAATACAGACAAAAATAGAATTACAATTCATTGATCGTTTAATGGGTCACACAAATGATTTCAAGCTAAAAAACGAATACGAATAAAATAAAACTATCATATTATTCGTTTCCGAACCACACATACTACATATGAGTCATTCCATGCTAAGCGGTATGATTTTGACTTCGCTGGTTGGATTGCTTTGAAAGTTTGCGTATGTATTTTTCTCATAAAAATATTTTATTCGTATTTATAGAAATCCAAATTTCATGACTTATAACCAATTTAACGGTGGTGAAATTACGATTTTGTCATCGGTTGGTATTGAAAGTGGGCGAAATCGGCCCAGTGGGAAAAATGTTTCCCTAACAAGGACTGAAAATATCCCTAATACTTTTTACTATTTAAGCATTTTTTATACCCTACACCACTTCGTTGACTAGGGTATTATAAGTTAGATTTCCGCAGGCTTAGAATCACCAGCTAAATCGATTTAACGATGTCGTCTGTCCGTCCGTCCCTCCGTCTGCTGTCCATCTATGCTTGTTCGCACTCTACAGGTCGCAAGTGTGTCCGATTATCATGAAATTTGGCAGAAGTTACTTTTTTTGCCAAGGACGATCGGTATTGAATTTGGAGGAAATCGGTTCAGATTTAGATATAGCCCCCATTCAAATGTCGCTCCCGATTTGACTTTTTCAGCCCTATAAAGCACATATAGTACCCGATTTTCTTTAAATTTTGCATAACACCTTACAGTCTAACTAGAAATACCTGTAATTAAAGCGGGTTAGATCGGTTCAGATTTAGATATTGTCCCCATACAAATGTCGCTCTCGATTTCACTTTTTTCGATCTAGAAACCATATATTGTACCCGATTTTCTTTAAAATTGGCACAACATTTTATAATCGAACTAGAAACACTTATGCGTGGATCACGTGGGATTTCAGACATGGTGTCAAAGAGAAAGATGCTCAGTATGCTTTGACATTTCATCATGAATCGTCTTACAAACGAACAACGCTTGCAAATTATTGAATTTTATTATCAAAATGCGTGCTCTGTTAAGAAAGTTCATTGCGCGCTTCCATTTTATGGTCAGTTTAATCGACCCACTGAAGCGGCTATTCGGGCTATTGTGACTAAATTTCGCACCAAATTTACATTGTTGGACATTAAACCACCAACACGCTTACGTAGAGTGCGAACTGAAGAAAATATCGCAGCTGTATCGGCCAGTGTTAATGATGACCACCAATTTTCGATTCGTCGCCGTTCGCACCAATTGGGTCTCTGTTACTCAAAAACGTGGAAATGCCAAAATTGGACTAAGCGGATGGACCACCTAAGACGCAGCCGCGGTCAACATTTAAATGAAATTATCTTCAAAAAGTAAATGTCATGGACCAATCTAACGTTTCAAATAAAGAACCGATGAGATTTTGCAAATTTTATGCGTTTTTTTAAAAAAAAAAGTTATCAAGCTCTTAAAAAATCACCCTTTATTTACCATACTCAGTAAATTTGACTAAAGATGAATTTATAGAATAAAACATGAACTACATAAAATTGCTCCCATGAAATACCTGTGTTTAGTAATCAAAGCGAGGTATATACGCAGGGAGTGGTGTAGGGTATTATATAGTCGGCCCCGTCCGACTTTAGCCTTTCCTTACTTGTTTAATTTCTGGTTTATGTACACTTGAAAATTGTTGCGTACATTCCTCGTGTAGCGTAAAAGCACCAAAAATTAAATACACGTTTTAGTGGACGAAAAGGGATACAAATGGTACCAATGGCTAGAGACATGAAATTTGGAATGCACATCCCTCTAATTGCGTAGATACGTAAAATAAAGGGATTTTTCAAAATTCGTACTTTTAAGGGATACAATTGGAAAAGACGGATATAAATGGTACCAACCAAACGGCTGCAGTTATAATATTAAAATTCGGTGTGCACATTGCTATGACTGCGTAAACATGAAAAATAAAGATATATTTTGATATTCGTACCTCCAGTATCAAAATGGGATAAAATCAGTACCATGCAATCGGCTGCAGCTAGAATCAAGAAATTCAATGAACATGATAGATTCGCGGAACATAATGGATTTTCAAAATTAGTACTTTTCCTATCAAAATGGTACAGATATTTGGTCTGTAGCTGGAATCTAGAAATTGCAAATGAGGAGAAATGCTCTGAGGGAAAATGATTCTCCCTAATGGCCTAATAGTTATGGCACATTTTTGAAGATTGCTGCCTTATGTTTACTTTTTGATTACACTTAAGGAATTAAATTTATAAAATAACTTTTTTTTTGAAAATGCTATAAATAAAAACTACTGAATTTTTATTTGAAAGTACAATGCATCCGGTTTTTAGTTTTTCATTTTCTCATCCGATTGGTCCTTCATAGGAATACAAAGCTCCAAAGGATACAATTTTTCAAAAATTATTTTTTATGCTTATTGACACCGGTATAAATGCCAAATCAAAATATGTGCTAAAAATACTTTAAATTTTAATTTCTATCTGTATTAGTTTAATTTTAACAACCATTTAAAATGTTGCCTTTGAAAGAGCAAAATATAAACTAGAAAAGCTAAGGTGTAAACTTGAACAAATATGTTATTGCTGAACTAACACAGATAGAAGCATGATATTTGAAGTATTTTTAATAGATATTTTCCTCTTTAATTTCACACCAATAGGGTGCGAACAAGTATATAAAATATTTTTTTTGAAAAATTGTATCTTTTGGGACTTTGTAGTCCTGTGAAGGGGCAATAGTATGAGAAAAGGAAAAACTAAAATCGCCAAGTAACTCAATTTTGCATATAGATTCATACGTATATCAGCTGGTTCAAGTGTAACGACTTTTTATACACTCCACGGGAGTATTATGTCTTTGTGCATTTGTTTGTAACACCCAAAAGGAAGCGAGATAGACCCATTGTTAAGTATACCGATCGACTTAGAATCACTTGTTGAGTCGATTTAGCAATGTTCGTCTGTCCATCTATTGTTGTAATCAAATTCCGATCTTTACAAAAATTGGCACAAATAAGTTTTGTGGATCAAGGACGAACGCTATTTAAATTGAGGCAAATCGGTTCAGATTTAGATATAGCCATCATACAAATGTCGCTACCGATTTGACTTTTGCCGCTTTAGAAACCATATATTGTACTCGATTATCTTTAAATTTGGCACAACATCTTATAATCCAACTGGAAACACATATGCAGAATTTAGGTAAGATCGGTTCAGATTTAGATATAGCCCAAATACAAATGTTACTACCAAATATTTAACCGATTTTGACCAAACTATACATGTTATATTTTACCTATTTCGTTCCAGATTTCAATATACCCCCATACAAATGTCCTTTCCGATTTAACATTTTTTGTCAAACACATACATTTAAAGGATACAAAGATCCTTCCCGTTTTCACTTTTTCACCGAATTAAATTGTATTCGGATAGAAAGTGGAGTGTATCATAGAGTCGGCCCGCCCGACTTTAGCCTTTCCTTACTTGATTTAAATTTACGTAAATTTTCGTAGGGAGTAATCAATGACTAACATGCTATAAGAAAAAAACATTATTTGCAGACTTTTTGCACGTGGTCTTTAAAATTAATTAATTAATAACAAGTAAGGAAAGGCTAAAGTCGGGCGGGGCCGACTATATAATACCCTACACCACTCCCTGCGTATGTACCTCGCTTTGATTACTAAACCCAGGTATTTCATGGGAGCAATTTTATGTAGTTCATACAAATTATATAAATTATATGAACATAATTTATATGATATAAATTCATCTTTAATTAATATGGTAATTGATCCAATTGTCCGACAGACAAATGCAAATTATACAGTAGTATACCAAACAATTCTCATTGCAATTCAATTCGGTTGAAAATTGAAATCGGGAAGGATTTTTGCATCCTGTAAATGTATGTGTTTGACAAAAAATGTTAAATCGGAAAGGACATTTGTATAGGGGTATATTGAAACCTGGAACGATGTGACCCGCTTTCACCATAATATGTAAAGTTTGGCCAAAATCGGTTAAACATTCGGGAGCAACATTTGTATGAGGGTTATATCTAAATCTGAACCGATCTTACCCACTTTCAGCATAGGTGTTTATAGTTCCATTATAAAATGTTCTGCCAATTTTAAAGAAAATAGGGAACAATATGCGGTTTCTAAAGCGGAAAAAGTGAAATCGGGAGCGACATTTGTGTGTGGGCTATATCTAAATATGAACCGATCTTACCCAATTTTTGCATACGTGTTTCTAGTTGGATTATAAGATGTTCTACAAAATTTAATGAAAATCGGGTACAATATGTCGTTTATAAAGCGGAAAATGTCAAATCGGGAGCGACATTTGTATGGGGGCTATATCTAAATCTGAACCGATCTTACCCAATTTTTGCATAGGTGTTTCCAGTTGGATTATAAGATGTTGTGCCAATTTTAAAGAAAATCGGGTACAAAATGTCGTCTCTAGAGCGGAAAATGTGAAATCGGGAGCGACATTTGTATGGGGGCTATATCTAAATCTGAACCGATCTTACCCAATTTTTGCATAGGTGTTTCCAGTTGGATTATAAGATGTTGTGCCAATTTTAAAGAAAATCGGGTACAATATGTCGTTTCTAGAGCGGAAAATGTCAAATCGGGAGCGACATTTGTATGGGGGCTATATCTAAATCTGAACCGATCTTACCCAATTTTTGCATACGTGTTTCCAGTTGGATTATGAGATGTTCTGCAAAATTTAAAGAAAATCGGGTACAATATGTCGTTTATAAAGCGGAAAATGTCAAATCGGGAGCGACATTTGTATGGGAGCTATATCTAAATCTGAACCGATCTTACCCAATTTTTGCATACGAGTTTCTAGTTCGATTATAAGATGTGCTGCAAAATTTAAAGCAAATCGGGTACAATATGTCGTCTCTAGAGCGGAAAATGTCAAATCGGGAGTGACATTTGTATGGGAGCTATATCTAAATCCGAACCGATCTTACCCAATTTTTGCATACGAGTTTCTAGTTCGATTATAAGATGTGCTGCAAAATTTAAAGAAAATCGGGTACAATATATCGTCTCTAGAGCGGAAAATGTCAAATCGGGAGCGACATTTGTATGGGGGCTATATCTAAATCTGAACCGATCTTACCCAATTTTTCCATAGGTGTTTCCAGTTGGATTATAAGATGTTGTGCCAATTTTAAAGAAAATCGGATACAATATGTGGTTTATAATGCGGAAAATGTCAAATCGGGAGCGACATTTGTACGGGGGCTATATCTAAATCTGAACCGATTTCATCCAAATTCAATACCGATGGTCCTTGGCCAGAAAAAATAACTTCTGCCAAGTTTCATGACAATCGGACAACAATTGCGACCTGTAGAGTGCGAACAAGCTTAGATGGACAGCAGACAGACGGACGGACGGACAGACAGACATCGTTAAATCGATTTAGCTGGTGATTCTAAGCCGATCCGTATACTTAAAGGTGGGTTTAGCTCGATTATTTCTTGGTGTTACAAACATTTGGCGCGAAACTAACTTATAATACCCTAGACCACGAAGTGGTGTAGGGTATAAAAATTCAAAATTATAATAATGAAACATTACATTTTATTTAACAAATATTCCAATTAGCAAAGAAATATCATAATTTCCGCTGCTAGTACTGTGGAATGCACTGCCTGGTGCAGGGTACATAAGATTCTGCCCGGTCAAGTATTTCTGTTGTTAAAGGCGATTGAATGAAGAAACCATTATTGAAAATCGTTGTTTTTTTTTGTAATACATATAAACATTTCTGTGAGCAGAATGCCTACAAAAACGTTCGAAACAATAAAAACTAATGATATTAAAAATTGTATCGCTAGGCATGGAATGACTCATATGTACTATTCACTAATAAGTATTATAAGTATAATATTCCATCCAACTTCAGAACCATATGAGGAAACTTATAATAATTCATTGGTAAAATTGTGATATTTTTATACCAATATTTATATACCAATGACTTTTGTAGTATATTTAATTCGAGCAGTAGGTGAGAAGTACTGATAGAAATTTCCAGCCTTCTGTTGAGAAATCAGGCAGAGAATCTGTCGCATATTAATATGTACATGCCGTGACACAAAAGCTGAAGGGTGGAAATGATAACCCATTGCTTTTTTGTCCGAATGTCTGTCTTTTTTAAGAATTTGTATTAGGGAATTGGAACAACGTACCAAAACAATTGATTTATTTGTCAACCCGAAATTTTGCGAAAAGTTATGGAAAATATGTTAAAAAGAGCACATATGTGCGAAGCATAAAATGACCACCACTTATACGACACCATTTTTCGAAGCTCATTAAAAAACAGAACCACAGTAATATATTGTATTTAAAAATTTAATAGTTGCATAAATGAAAAAGTCAATTTAAACTATATTGCACATTCTGCGCCTGTATATAAATTTACATTATTATGTCGGTTGCCGTAGTATATAATAATATCTGAAAAGTTTCACCATTTATGCACTAAATATATTGTTTTCTGTAAATTCAAAATTCATTTGATATTCGCCATTTTATCATACTCGCTCGTAGCATAAGTTTGTTGTTATGTCTTGGAATGAAAATTCAAATTGAAATAGAAAACATTTAAAACATTCAGAAATCCATTCAGGAAAACACAAACACTAAATAAACTACATAAATACAGACAGATAACATTCAATAAAAATAAAACTGATAAGAAATTGAACATGCAATAAATCGAGAAGAAGAAGAAGAAAGAACGAAACAAAACAAAAACAATGCAAATTTTTCAGTTTTTTTCTTGATTTTTTTTTCATTTTTTTATAGAAACTAATACTCACATAGATCAGAATACCAACACAACGAAACGAAACAAGATTGAAGCTTATCGCTGAGAAAAAGCAGAGTTTTGTTTTTAAGTTTTGATTTTGCAAAAGACGTTAGACAAAGACAAAGCTGAGAGACATAGCACAATCACCAACCAAAAATGTAAGAGTTCGTGTTTATTTTCCAAAAACGAATTCTCAGGCTAAATTTTGAATTTATTCGCTATGGACGTCACTGGTAATTTTGTTGTTTCTTTCCAAAAATATTAATATTTTGCACAACAGATTAACTTAGTTTCCAAATGATGGAGATTTTAGTTTACTAGATGTATGTACGAATATATATATATCAAGGACGCAATCACGTAAGAAGCCAAACACACCACAATTTGAGGACGTAACGTACGACGAGATTCACTACTACGACGACGACGACGGACACACCAAAGAAAGAAAGATAATCGAGGAGTATGAGACAAAACGTTGGAAATCTTATCAAGACAACAGACTCTGACAAACTGATGGCTGGTCGAAATGGTCAATCGGAGAGTGTTTTGTTTTAGTTTTTTTGTTTCAATTTCATTTCATTTATTTAGAGGCGGTGTTGGCGTTTCGACTCATCATTGGCGGTCCAAATGATTACGTTCGAAATGAGATGGATGTCTAGTACTTGTTCGAGTATTGATGCTACAACAAATACAATTGAAATGCTCGAAATCGATTAATCTGCTCGCCGCCAAGAAAAGGCATCACCACGCCAGCGCCAGCCGTGCACATTCAATGACATTTCAAGCGAATGGCGAGCGAGTGTGTGAGGCGCTCAACTGAAATGAACTGATAACACAGAACACATTGTTGTAGTTAAGTCGTTACATGTGTCGCAACATTAGGGTGTCTCACAGCAGCAAACTTCTTGTTGTTATTTCTGAATAACTAAATTTTATTTAGTCTTTTCGTTATTCAGAAAATATGACGATGAAAAAAAATCTAATTTGTCGTTAGATTGGCAGAATTAGTTCTAGTTTCTAATATATTCACACAAATCTTTATATTCTCTTGGCGAATAAGGTGTTTGTAATTCTAACATCAATAAATCGCACTATGCAGGAAAACAATTTTGAGTCCGAGATCTAAAAATTTATTTTTTGTGATCATTGATGCATACTGAATCATAAATTCAGTACAAAAATCTTTTATGGATAATTGTTTTTTTTTTTTTTAATTTTTCATTGAAAGTATCTTTAATATTTCTAATCTCATTTTGGAAATATTAAAATTAAAACTAATTATTATGGCGACAAATAATGAGAATTTCACTTCACATGGAAACAGTAGTTTAGGAAAAATTGAGAAAAAAATGATTTTTTTTTACGAAAAAATCAATAAAAGTTATTTTAAAAGATAATTTGAAGTGAGGCTAAAAAATTGCCGTTAATCAAACTGTTGTGTCCTTATTTTTATTATTGGTAATTCTTCAGGAAGGCAAAGTACGAATTTCGAAATCCCATGGAATGTATACACCTAGTTTTACGATTGTAGCTACGGTCGACAATCGACTTAATTGTGGTCAGGGTCTAATTCTTTTCTATATCATTCTCATTGTGGGATTGTGGAATGTCAATGCCAGCGAGTATTGTAATCCAAACAGGCTCAATTGTGCCAGCATCTTTTGAGGAAGGTCAATACCCGTGGCCCTATAGGGAAACTTCGTGATATCATGTTTTGGGGTTGTCATGCCAATAATTTCGTAAAATTTTAGACCTTCCGGTAAAAAGTCTTGAATTATTTTCAAAATTATCTACGGATTTCCCGATTTAGGATGTGGATCATTGGAATCATTTGTAGTCCGTTGTCTTGGCCACCGATCACATTGTGGACAAGGACATCCAATTGACGGCCTCTAATGCATTCAGTATTTTGTTTTTCAAGATGTCAAGTATCAGTACTTTGTGCAATGGGCATTGTGGAAGACGTTTGGATTAGACCAGCTCGTAGGACTCGGGGCATTTGATCGTTCGCGATCATTACTTCTATGGACGTTGGCCTGAAAATGTGGGGATCGGCCAAATCCGTCAAGTGATTGTAGATGCTTTCCAGTTGTTTCTCTGTTGTGGCTTCTGGTAAGGTGGTGTTGAATTGTGTCCTTACTAAGCGAGTAATATGGATTTTTGCCGATGGATCGTTATATGATTGTAAATTAATGACGCAGTACTCCTTATTGTCCTTTTCTGTAGTTTTAAGTTTCAACCTCTCCACTAGACTTGATAAGATGGTCATCTGTGCTCCTCCAGAATTCAGCAGTAGACGTAGCTTTCCTGGTCCTCTTGGTGTGAGAACACAAGCCAATGCGGTGGACAAAAAGACATGTACTCTAGAGCGATTACTCAGACGATCGTTGACATACGACTGATTCCGACCTTTCTTGACTGAGGAGCACGATGCAGCAGATTGTCGACGTTGACTAGGCGGAGAACGGATTTCAGGCTTACGTGGCGATGGGTGGTAGCTCTGTTGTCTTCTATTACCAGTTCGGCGCTCGGATCTCAGAAGCTCCCACTCACACTGCGGACGTTGATCGCTGCGACCACGATGTTGATCTTTTGGCGATTGGTGTTCAAACTTTTCCGGTTTGTGTTGGCTTGGGCTGATCGTTGTTGCCTCCTGTTGTCAACATGTAGCATGGTATGGTGGTTGTCGTCGCAGACGAGGTACTTTTTTCGAGAAGAGCACCAGAATCGCGTGTGAGCTGTGTATAAACATTTAAAACAGAAGCCCTTTTATTTTACTACTTTCCGACGTTACGGTACAGCCATATTACGAAACACAGGACATTCATTCAAACGATGGCTCTCATGGCAAAGTCGGCATTCTGGCAAGCTGGAAGAAGTGCTGTAATATAAGATTTTATTAAACAAGTGAACGGCGGAATCAAAGCTTACTTGGCTATCAGGCATTGGGTAAAATACAAAGTTTTACTAGAGGGCGAGTTACTATTCCGTTCTGGTTTCGTATTTCAGCAACACGAACCCGTGAGTCATTTCCTGTGAAAACTTTTATGACCCGCCCACGACGCCATTCAGTTGGTGGCAAATTATCTTGTTTTATAATTACAAAATCATCGGTTTTAAGATTTTGTTGAGCAGATTTCCATTTGTATCGTCTCTGGAGTTCATATATATAATAATTTTTCCAGCGATTGGCAAAATGAAGCTGAATGGCTTTCAATCTTTGCCATCGATTGATCAGAGAAAGATTATCAGAAAATTCTTCAGGAATAGCTAGTATAGACGAGCCTCTTAATAAATGGCCTGGCGTTAGTGGGTGGATGGATACCCCGAAATTTATGATTATCTGCTGCAGCCATTTGTTCAGCACCAATTTTAATACCTTTTTGGCTCTTGAAGTACGAGTATCGAAAAATCGGATTACATTTAAAATCTACACAAACCAAGCGAAATATAAACCGGTTTTCATTAATCTAGCTGCCGATGTTAGATTGATACCAATTTTATCCCTTTTCTCACCATTTCCCTATAAAAAATTTTTTGTGAAAATTTTCATTATTCATTATTGTAGCTGCAGCCTTTTGGTCGGTACCAATTTTATCCCTTTTACAATATTTCCAGCCTAAAAAGTACGAATTTTGAATATCATTTTATTTTACGTGTACATGCCATTAGAGGGATGTACATACCGAAACTTCTTATTCTAGTTTCAGTCGTTTTTTTGGTACCATTTTTATCCCACTATTCCCATTTTACCCCCTTAATAGTACAAATTTGAAAAAAAACTCTTTACATTACTTGTCTACTCAATTATGGGGATGTACACACCAAATTTCGTGTTTCTAGCTGTTGTCGTTTGATAGGTACCATTTCTATCCCTTTTTGCCCCATTTCACCCTCTACATATAAGAATCGATATATGGTACACGTTTACGCTACAAAGTGAAAAACGGAAAACATGTTTAAATACCTCTGGACCGATATTGCCTCAATCCTGGTGGTGGAGGGTATAAACATATTAAAGGGAAATGTTCATTAAATACATCTTTATAGTAGAGCAAGGAACAAACCAAAGTTGGAGCCCGATTTCTCTTCACACAAGCAAAGCTGAGTAATATATTTATTAAAATAAAAAAATTTAAATATTTTTCAAAAAAATATCGAAAAAGAATATTAGTTTAAGCATTTTTAATTTGTTCATCACGATTAACACTCCGCTGGAAATATCCACATGTGGTATAAGTCGATATTTCAAGTTGTAACAAACGGAATAACAAACATATTATACCCCCATCCTATGCAGGAGGGTATAAAATGATGAACTTTGAGAGATATGAACACACACGATTTTTTGTGCTGTCTGCGGCGGGTTACTACAAAAATGTTCCTCTACAATCACACTTGCATGCGCATGTAGATTAAGATGCATGTGTATCGTCGTATACAGACACTATTAAAATGTATCTGGCTATGTGTGTGTATTTGTGTACATTCAATGCATTGATTCTTATATTTAATGCATGTTCGATTAGAGTATGTGCGCTAGTGAATCTGTTCACAATGTCATTTCTTATCAGCATTTGGACAGCGACAGCGTCAGCGTCATACAGTCCAATGTGTGGCGAGAAGTATTCATCATCTGATGTCTCATACATTCGTAGATGCCAGAACAACAAACTAAGATTGAATGTAATACACACATTTTGGATCCTAATCTTTGTCAAATCGCACAAACACGCCATACAGCAGCGAACAAATCTGTACACTGATGTATGACTAGATCTTTAGATTTTGTTAAAATTGATTTCTTAAATAATTTGTTCGGCTTAATTTCAATCGTGGTTCAGTGCCAACCGATTTTAATTCTGTACATATTGTTCGAATTGTAATTCAATACAGATTTCGGATTTCAGACCTTCATTTCGTTTCATACTTCATTGTAAGAGTGAAAATAAAATAGCGATACTTTTATTAAAATTAAAAGTCGACAATTCCTAATTTATAAACAGTTGCCAATACTGAATCGATCCAATGATAAAATTCCTCCAAGTCTCATCTTAGTTATTTTTAGATGAACAAAAAAAGACAATAAGCCCAACCTAAATAGTTAAAATACATTTTAATGTTGAAAGGTCATTGCAACATTTAGCATAGACAAGACTTTTTTTAATAATACAATTTCATTCCTTTCACGAGGTATCGTTTATCTTAAGGAAACCGCTCTAAACAAACTTCCTACTTTTATACGCTCTACCATAGGACGGAGTGTACAGTCATTTTGTCATCGTAGACCCCATAATTATTCTGGGTCGTGTTATAATTTTAAGGAATAATAAGGAGCTCAAATTTTCCAAATGTATGTTGTAGATCGGTTGCTTTTGAAAATGAGCGAACTCAACCCATAGGGATTTTTTTCCGCATCAAGAACGGAAAATATGTACATAATCTTTAGTATCACTATGCAACAAAAATGTTGCAGAGTGTTTATCATTTTCCGATGTATTTCGGTTTTCTACACTTGAAAATGACAGTAAAATATTTTTTTAATTTATACTAAAATTCCAATTCTGGGCAATCATACTCATTTATATGCTCCATTGTTTGTACTTATGATGGCTAGAAGGCTAGAAGTGTTGCTAATTTCATATAGAAACAGTGGTACAGGTACAGTCTTTAAAAAGAAGAGAGAAAGTTGATTTATTTTCGAAATAAAAATCTTTTTTTTTGCTGGAACAAACAAAAATCATAAAAAATGTTTGTTCCTCGTTTTTAAAAACACTTTCGTATTCTGTTGCAGTATTTTCTAAACAAATAAATGGCAGCCATCAATACCTTTCGAATGATGTCCAAATGATGAACACAGACAAAAATGTAAAATGTTGGCACTGAAAAACCATAATAAAGAGATTTTTTAAAATTCGTACTTTTTGGGGTTAAAATGGAAAAAAGGGATACAAATTGTACCAACACAACGACTCAAGCTAAAGTCATGAAATTCGTAGTCTGATGCCGTAGACACGAAAAATAAAAGATTTTTCCAAATTAGTACAACGGAACAGAGGGATAAAAATGGAACCAACTAAAGGGCTACAGCTAGAATGATGATCTTCGGTGTGTAATTTCATAGACACATAAAATATATGTTTTTTTTTCAAATTCGTACTTTTAAGGGATCCAATGGGAACAGAGGGATACATATAGTACCAACTAAACGGCTACAGCTAGAATAAATATAATAATAAATAGATTTTAGAAAGTCGTACTTTTAATGGAGTAAAATGGGAAAAAAGGGATAAAAATGGTACCAACCAAATGACCGCATCTAGAATCAAGTAATTTGGTGTATACATTTCTCTGCGGCATTTTTTACTTTTACGGCAAAAATTGGTTGAATCATGAAGGTACGTCATATTATGGATTTTAAAATTTTCTACTTTGGAATTGTAATAGAATGGAAATACAACCAATCATACAGCTGTAGCTGAAAATGCACCCACTTTTCCCCAAACATTTTTGAAGATTACTGACTCATTATTTCGATACATATAGTTTATAGAAGAAATATATGAAAAAATTAATTATTATTCATGTAATGTTACCGCACTTCAGCGAAAATGGACAGTTTCCGTAGAATGCAATCCATGATGGAGGCTTATGGATACACCCTTCACCATAATACTATCATATAATAGACACTCTTCTTTCACTTACATAAAAAGAGATATGAGAGCGGACCTCCGTTATGCATTGACAATGAGTCCATAAACAAGTTGAATATAATATTTAATAATCTTTTTTTAGAAGTAACGTGAACCGAAAAGTCCGTAATGATATAATGGGTTAGTTCAGTTCAGTTTTAATACATAAGTTTATTAAGAGAAAAGACAACTTGATCGAATGACATTTGATGTGGAATGAACAAATATTTTTACAAAAGTAAAAACCAGACAATTGATTTCGACATACATAAATCCAATGTTACTACGATTGAAATTGATTGTGTAGACACGTAAAATAAAAGGATATTTCGAAATTCGTAATTTTTGGAGTTAAAATGGAAAAAGAGGATAAAAATAGTACCAACCAAATGACCGCAGCTTGAGTCATGAAATTCGGAGTATACATTTCCCTGACTGCGTAGACGCGAAAAATAAAAGATTTTTTCCAAATTAGTACTTTCAAGGGATACAATGGGTACAGAGGGATAAAAATGGTACCAACGAAATGGCTGCACCTAGAATAATGAAATTCAGTATGTACATCCCTCTAATTTCGTAGACACGTAAAATAAAGAGATTTTAGAAAGTCCTACTCTTAAGATGGTAAAATAGGAAAAAATGGTACCAACCAAATGGCCGCAGCTAGAATCTTGAAATTCGGCGTAAACATTCCTTTGACTGCATAGACAAGCAAAATAAAAAGATTTTTCCAAATTCGTATTTTTCACTTCTACGGACAAAATTGGTTGAATCATCAAGTTAGGTTATTTTACACTATGGACGTGAGATAATGGATTTTCAAAATTTCTACTTTTGAAATTAAAATGGAATGGAAATACAACCAAATGCAGAAACCACTATCTACCAATATTTATGGTACTAACGCTTTTTTGAAAATATAAATATAAGAATATTTATTTTTTGAAATGTCTTGGAGTATTATTTCGATATAGTGTAAATGCATTGGTAGCCTTGCCTTCTAAGCGTGGTTGAAATAATAATAATATTATATTTATTTATAAAATTATTTTTCAATATTTGTATTTGTTTTGATTTGGCTATATTAACAAATTTATATTTTCCTGTAATATTACTTCACTTCTACGAAAATCGACAACCTCTGTGGAATGCAATCATTGGTGGAGGGTATATAACGCCGTTTTTACACTTTGTAAATATAATTTGAATCTATTTTCACAAAAATTGAGCTTTTTTTCCGATATTCATCATTAAGGAATCATTCGAAATATAACGATCGCTCTTCTATATATTTCAAACCCCAATGAATACGACTTATTAGTAGTCTCCTTGAAACCCCACTAAAAATTAGCTTAAACGTTCAATAATTCGACCAATTACTTATTCTAAAACATAAATTAAAAATTTTATTTATAGAACTTTGGTCAATTACATTGAATATATAGGGTGGCCATTTAAAACTTTAAATTAGAATCGGCTATAAAAACAATACTTTTTCAAATTTCTAGTTTTATTGGAAAGATTGAACTTTGTCATTTAATAATATCATTCACATGATCAACACGATTGACTCGGCACTACCTCATCCGATCAACCCGATTTTTCAGTACATGGCCCAATGATGTTAATCTATTTTCACAAAAATTGAGCTTTTTTTCCGATATTCATCATTAAGGCATCATTCGAAATATAACGATCGCTTTTCTATATATTTCAAACCCCAATGAATACGACTTATTAGTTGTCTCCTTGAAACCCCACTAAAAATCACCTTAAACGTTCAATAATTCGACCAATTACTTACTCTAAAACATAAATTAAAAATTGTATTTATAGAGCTTTGGTCAAAAATTTAACATAAAAAAGTAGACGGAACACCATGTATTTTAGAGGTGTTTTCAGGTCAAACCGTCTATGGCTTGTTCCGGCAACGAAATATTTTGCCGATCATCATTAAACCATCCAGTCTTCATTTCTAGATGTATAGTAAAGAATAACGACGGACACATTGAGCAAAGTAATAATATTGTCTGAAAGATAAGTATCGGCGCCTTAATCCAAATTTTCACTGCGAATGTGTCACTTCTTACTCTTTCTCCTGCCTTCTTAAACTTACAGCCTTCTTGTCTAGCCCTAATAAAACATTTCATGTTCGCAGCCAAAGACTTAAGAAAATCATGCGATAATTAAAATCTTTTTTTCTTCACTCACAACTCATAAAATTCACAGGCATAATTAGGACTCGTCTTTCTCCCTGAGGCGAGTGGGTATGTGTGTGTGAACAATTAACATCTACACATGTCATCAAATTGAAACAATTGAGACATACATATGTACGCTCGTTTACAAATAGACCGGCACGCAAAACAAGCCAGAACATCGACGACAACAAATTACGTTTTATGGATCGTTTGAGTACTCCTATCGCCATCATCATCAGCAGCAGCAACAGCAATAGCAACAGTAACAGACAAAAACATGGCCTCCAACATTTTTTTTTATCGAAATTTGTCACGCATTCATTTGGGGATTGTGGCGGCGGCGTCGGTGTTCTGGAAGTAAAATCACCAAAAGTACAACAACCGAAAAGAGAGCAAAAACAAGTGAAAAAACGGCGACTTGGTTTGGTTGATGAAACAAAAGGTTTCATTAAATTTTATTTCCTCGTCTAGTTGTTGATGTCACATCTACCGCAGAAACAGCCACACACATACACTCAAATGGCAGACAGACAGACATATGTAGTACGTACTACGTAGGATACGTAGTAACCCGTAACCATTCGTACATTTGCCCACAACAATATGAATAAACAATCTAACGCCGACTAAACAAAAAACCAGAGCAGTCAGATAAAACCAAAAACAAGAAAAAAGCAACAGCAACAGCACCATCGCCGGCATCAGCACCAGTATCGGCATCAACAACAACAATGAGAGACAAAGAGTGGAATTAACAAGTGGTTGTATTTTAATACCCGAACACGACGGAAAGCTTTTCACATTCACCAGAACCTGATCCAGCAGATATTCCCCCCGCCCGGCAAAGGATGTGAATAAATGAAATTTGTAAAGTAAAAGTTAAACACAATTTGTGGTTTATTTGTATTTAAGTCTTGCAACAGCAGCCAGTGCCAATGCCACCACCACTGCTGGCATATACCAGCACCCCTATCCATCACCATCGTTGTCCGCACATAACGCACAGTGGGACAGAGTATCTTGACGATGTTCACACTGAGGAAATTTTTCAATGTTGTACTGTGGTTGTGCGTATGAAAACAAGAAAGGAAAGACTAAAGTCGGGCGGAGCCGAACCTCTCAATATCCTTATTACTAAACCTGGATGACTACAAATTACATTGAATATATAGGGTGGCCATTAAAAATTTAGAATCGCCTATAAAAACAATACTTTTTCAAACTTCTAGTTTTATTGGAAAGATTGAACTTTGCCATTTAATGATTAATACGATTGACTCGGCACTACCTCATCCGATTAACCCAATTATTCAGTGCATGGCCCAATGATGGCGCTAGCCAAAAATCCACACCAAACAGTGACTCGTTGTGGATGCATTGGCTTCACAGTAGTCCCGTGTGGATTCTATGAACCCCATATGCGGCAGTTTTGCTTATTGACATAGCCATCGAGAAGAAATTGAGCTTCACAAAGGCTGAACTAAAGGCAAGAGATCTTGTCGAAAATTTTCCATAAATAAAAATTAATGTTATTCTACACTTCAAATTTAAAATGTTATATGACCCACCCTCTATAAAACAACACTGAAACAAAATATGGAATTTGTGGGATCTATCTAAGGCAAGTCGAATGAAACATTTATATGGCGAACAGTGTTTCAGAATCAAATTATAGGGCCACATTTGAGTTCTTTGAAGAATCTATGAGTTTGAAGAAAATCTATGGATAAGTGTGAATGTATAAGTAAAGGAATTTCAAAAAATCTTGTGTCATTTTTTGAGGCTACCAGAGATCGGTCAGTGAAAATTCGTCCAAAAAGAATTGTGAACAAGTAAAAATGGCGTTAAGTTCGGCCGTGCCTAACTTTATATACCCTCCATCATGAATAGCATTCCACATAGACTGTCGATTTTCACAGAAGTGCAGTAGCATTACAGAAAAATGTTAATTTTGTTTAATATAAAAATAAATAAAAATATGAAAAAAAAAACAATTTTATTCATATATATAACATTTTAATTATTTAATAACATTTTAATTATTTAAAAACGCTTATAAGGCAATGCTACCAATATGTTTGTACTATATACAATAGACTGGTTCGCCGTCCATACAAATGGAAAAACAAGTTCCAGTCACCCCACGAAAATAAAGTTTGGATAGTTTAATGATGATTTGCAAAATATTTCGTTCCTAGATCAAGACTCACAGATGGCTTAACGCTCCTGAAAATAACCCTAAAACTTAACTTATAATACCCTAGACCACGAAGTGGTGTAGGGTATAATAATTAAATACTTTCAAATATTAGAGGTTATTATGCATATTTTCAGTCCTAGCGAGGGAATTTTTTCCTTTGGACCGATTTTGCCTAGCTCCTTTCGTTTAGACGCTAGCTAGCGTGCTTTCAACAGCCGGACGAACATGGCATGGTATATATACTTTGTAGGGTGTCAGGTCGATATTTGAAGGTTCCAAAACATTTTGAAAACGGCAAATATTTCATATTTGTCACATTTGTCGTTATGAAAATTCGCCCAAAACCCATTTACGAAATACCGCCCATTCGGTGATATTATCGGGCCTTTATTTCCATATGAGAGTACTAATATTAAAGCACCTTCGGGGAAAATTGAAAATTTAGTACTTTTTTAATTAACCATAAAAAATCCTCAATGGCCCACTGTGCCTTATCGGAACAGTAAGTAAAATTTAGTACCATCATCACCATCACCGTCATCGTCATCATGGACACACACAGATCAACAAATAGTAAAATACTGGCAAGAAATGTTTTATTTTTCTGGTATTGTTCGACATCATTAGAATTGAAATATTTTTTTGTGGACTCCTCATCCAGTATTTGTATATTGTGTGGGTGATTGTCCCGGGTAAGGGGAATGGGGGATGGATGCGATGCGGTTGTGTTTGAGGTTAAGCCGGGGGTTTAGGAATTATTTTATTTTTTCGGTATATTTGAGGGATTAGTGCTAATGAAGGCGGCTCATAGTCATCATATTGACCGGACGGACGGACGCACGGTCTGGACTATAAGACCAAAACAAAGTGGGCACAAACAAAAAATAAATTCATCGACAATCACGTTTGTGTCGGTCATTTATTCACCCACCCCCCGTTCTGGCAGCAACAACAAGAAGTTGGTTTATTTCTCTTTTCTCGGACTCGACGGTCGGAAGGGGGGTGTGAACACATCTTTCATGCGAAGGATACACCAAGTGTTCAAGGCTGGTTTTTCTATCGAGTTTATGGTCATTTAATTCCAACGATTTTCATATCTATTTGATGATTCAGCAGTGGCAACCATTAAAAGCGAAAAAGATTAAATGTGCGTGGCATGTTGTGTCGTTACTTTCGTGCGGCCGCATGGGATGAGAAAGTTTTTAAACATGTCCATTGTTAATGCTAAATGATGACATTTAATCATACTCGCACGAGCATGTACGAAAAAGTTTGTTTCATTGATTCGTTTCTACGAAATCAAAAAGGACAAAAAACGTACAAAAGTTAACAAGATGCTAAATAGTTTGTGGCAATTTAATTAAAAGGAGCAATGGAGACATCTAAACCAACATTTAAAATTTTAATGATCAACAATATGTCTTCGAGGAAATAGATGCCTAATGAAAATTGTTCGTAAAAGGAAATGTTTATGAAAAAATCAACTTTAACTGCAAGTAAAGTGTGATTTTAAAATAAAACCGATATAACTAACAGCCATACGAGTAGTCAAAATCATTTGCAATTTGATATTTGAAAATGTTTTTATACCCTCCACCTCCAGGATGGGGTATATTCACTTTGTCATTCCGTTTGTAACACCTTAAAATATTAATCGGGGACACCATAAAGTATATATATTCTGGGTCGTGGTAAAATTCTAAGACGATATTCCAATGTCCGTTTGTCTGTCTGTCTGTTGAAAGCACGATAGCGGCCGAACGAAATGAGCTAGGAGGTTAACATTTTTCTTAAATGTGTCTTATGGCTGCAGATCGGTTGGGATTGAAAGTGGGCGAAATCGGCCGAGAGGGAAACATTTTTCCCTCACAAGGACTGAAAATACCCCTAATATTTAGAGTAGAAATATAAGATTACTAGCAGTACCCGCTGCTTCGCACGCGAAGAAGCCAGTTAATTGTTAATTTTATCCGTCTTTGTTTTTGGATAGTATTTATTTAATTTTCTTTTGGTGGATATATTTGCTTCCCCTAAAAATATGTACTTTATTTGGTAACACATTTATTCCTTGTTGTCCCGTTTCCCCCCTTTTAAGTAAAAATTTTGAAATATCCATTTATATTCCGCGCTTACTTAATTAAATGATTGTACAGCATTTTTATCCCTTTTCGTCCCGCCTACCCCCTTAGAAGGAACAAATTTCGAACAATTCAATTATACTTCGTTTCTATATGGTCAGAGGAATTTACATACCACATTTCACGATTCTATCTGCAATACTTTAGTAGGTCCCATTTTTATCCCTTTTTGTGTCGCTCGCCCCTTAAAAGTAAAAATTTCGAAAAATCCATTTTTACTTCATTTCTATATGGTCAGAGGAATTTACATACCAAATTTCACGATTCTAGCTGTAATATTTTAGTTGGTACCATTTTTATCCCTTTTTGTCCCGCTCTCCCCTTTAAAGTACAAATTTCAAAAATCCAATTTTACTTTGTTTCTATATGGTCAAAGGAATTTACATACCAAATTTCACGTTTCTAGCTGTAATACTTTAGTTGGTACCATTTTTATCCCTTTTTGTCCCACTCGCCCCTTAAAAGTACAAATTTCGAAAAATCCAATTTTACTTCGTTTCTATATCTTCAGAGGAATTTACATACCGATTCTGGCTGTAATACTTTAGTTGGTACCATTTTTATCCCTTTTTCTCCCGCTCGTCCCTTAAAAGTACATATTTCGAAAAATCCAATTTTACTTCGTTTCTATATGGTCAGAGGAATTTACATACCAAATTTCAAGATTCTAGTTGTAATACATTAGTTAGTACCATTTTTATCCCTTTTTATCCCGCTCGCCCCTTAAAAGTAAAAATTTCGAAAAAATCTAATTTTACTTTGTTTCTATATGGTGAGAGGAATTTACATACCAAATTTCACGTTTCTAGCTGTAATACTTTAGTTGGTACCATTTTTATCCCTTTTTGTCCCATTCGCCCCTTAAATGTACAAATTTCGAAAAATCCAATTTTACTTCATTTCTATATGGTGAGAGGAATTTACATACCACATTTCACGATTCTATCTGCAATACTTTAGTATGTCCCATTTTTATCCCGTTTTGTGTCGCTCGCCCCTTAAAAGTAAAAATTTCGAAAAATCCAATTTTACTTCATTTCTATATGGTCAGAGGAATTTACATACCAAATTTCACGATTCTAGCTGTAATATTTTAGTTGGTACCATTTTTGTCCCGGTCTCCCCTTAAAAGTACAAATTTCGAAAAATCCAATTTTACTTCGTTTCTATATCGTCAGAGGAATTTACATACCAAATTTCACGATTCTGGCTGTAATACTTTAGTTGGTACCATTTTTATCCCTTTTTGTCCCGCTCGCCCTTAAAAGTAAAAATTTCGAAAAATCCAATTTTACTTCATTTCTTTATGGTCAGAGGAATTTACATACCACATTTCACGATTCTATCTGCAATACTTTAGTATGTCCCATTTTTATCCCTTTTTGTGTCGCTCGCCCCTTAAAAGTAAAAATTTCGAAAAATCCAATTTTACTTCGTTTCTGTATCGTCAGAGGAATTTACATACCAAATTTCACGATTCTAGCTGTAATACTTTAGTTGGTACCATTTTTATCCCTTTTTGTCCCGCTCGCCCCTTAAAAGTACAAATTTCGAAAAATCCCTATTTGCAGCTCGTCTGCATGGTCATTGCAATGAACTCACCGAATTTCATGTTTATAGCTACTGCCGTTTAGTCAGGACGAAGGTTCGATGTTTATCCCTTTTTGGGCCATTTTATCCCCTAAAAGTACGAATTTCGTAAAACCCTTTCTTAGTCGACGTCTACGTCATATTTGGGAACTACCCTGAAAATTTCATGACCCTGGCTTCAGCCGTTTGGTCTGGGGGCTGGTCAATGATAAGTCAGTCAGTCAGTCAGTCAGTCAGTCAGTCAGTCAGTAACGCAACTCTTTTATATATATAGATATGGAAATTTTGATCAAGATCCAATTAAAGATGTGGATTCTCGAGCGGTAATGGTGTGAATTGAGGTACATATTTATATGGGGGTTTTACCAACTAAAGGGTGATTTTTTAAGAGCTTGATAACTTTTTTTAAAAAAAAACGCATAAAATTTGCAAAATCTCATCGGTTCTTTATTTGAAACGTTAGATTGGTCCATGACATTTACTTTTTGAAGATCATTTCATTTAAATGTTGACCGCGGCTGCGTCTTAGGTGGTCCATCCGCTTAGTCCAATTTTGGCATTTCCACGTTTTTGAGTAACAGAGACCCAATTGGTGCGAACGGCGACGAATCGAAAATTGGTGGTCATCATTAACACTGGCCGATACAGCTGCGATATTTTCTTCAGTTCGCACTCTACGTAAGCGTGTTGGTGGTTTAATGTCCAACAATGTAAATTTGGTGCGAAATTTAGTCACAATAGCCCGAATAGCCGCTTCAGTGGGTCGATTAAACTGACCATAAAATGGAAGCGCGCAATGAACTTTCTTAACAGAGCACGCATTTTGATAATAAAATTCAATAATTTGCAAGCGTTGTTCGTTTGTAAGACGATTCATGATGAAATGTCAAAGCATACTGAGCATCTTTCTCTTTGACACCATGTCTGAAATCCCACGTGATCTGTCAAATACTAATGCATGAAAATCCTAACCTCAAAAAAATCACTCTTTATATGGTTCACCTCCTTACGGTAGGCATTGGCGTAATACGGCTGGTCCTGGGGGTGGCTAAGCCCACCCCAGAATTTCAAATTAATAAAGGGTGATTTTTTAAGAGCTTGATAACTTTTTTTTTTAAAAAAACGCATAAAATTTGCGAAATCTCATCGGTTCTTTATTTGAAACGTTAGATTGGTCCATGACATTTACTTTTTGAAGATAATTTCATTTAAATGTTGACCGCGGCTGCGTCTTAGGTGGTCCATTCGGAAAGTCCAATTTTGGGCAACTTTTTCGAGCATTTCGGCCGGAATAGCCCGAATTTCTTCGGAAATGTTGTCTTCCAAAGCTGGAATAGTTGCTGGCTTATTTCTGTAGACTTTAGACTTGACGTAGCCCCACAAAAAATAGTCTAAAGGCGTCAAATCGCATGATCTTGGTGGCCAACTTACCGGTCCATTTCTTGAGATGAATTGTTCTCCGAAGTTTTCCCTCAAAATGGCCATAGAATCGCGAGCTGTGTGGCATGTAGCGCCATCTTGTTGAAACCACATGTCAACCAAGTTCAGTTCTTCCATTTTGGGCAAAAAAAAGTTGGATATCATCTCACGGTAGCGCTCACCATTCACAGTTACGTTACGATTCGCATCATCTTTGAAGAAGTACGGTCCAATGATGCCACCAGCCCATAAACCGCACCAAACTGTGACTTTTTCTGGATGCATTGGTAGCTCTTGCAATGCTTCTGGCTGATATTCACTCCAAAATCGACAATTCTGCCTATTTACGTACCCATTGAGCCAAAAATGAGCTTCGTCGCTGAACACAATTTCTTTCTTTCTGAACTTTCTTAACAGAGCACGCATTTTGATAATAAAATTCAATGATTTGCAAGCGTTGCTCGTTAGTAAGTCTATTCATGATGAAATGTCAAAGCATACTGAGCATCTTTCTCTTTGACACCATGTCTGAAATCCCACGTGATCTGTCAAATACTAATGCATGAAAATCCTAACCTCAAAAAAATCACTCTTTATAATCCTATTGTACTTATTTTTTTCAGTTTTGGAAAAAGGAAAAATCTTTGTCAACACAAAAAGAAACAAGTAAGGAAAGGCTAAAGTCGGGCGGGGCCGACTATATAATACCCTACACCACTCCCTGCGTATGTACCTCGCTTTGATTACTAAACCCAGGTATTTCATGGGAGCAATTTTATGTAGTTCATACAAATTATATAAATTATATGAATATAATTTATATGCTATAAATTCATCTTTAGTCAAATTTAATATATGGTAAATAATATGGTAATTGATCCAATTGTCCGACAGACAAATACAAGTCAGACAAAGTATGGACATATGGGCATCACCCAAACAATTCTCATTGCAATTCAATTCGGTAAAAAAGTGAAAACGGGAAGGATTTTTGCATCCTGTAAATGCATGTGTTTGACAAAAAAAATGTTAAATCGGAAAGGACATTTGTATGGGGGTATATTGAAACCACGAACGATGTGACGCGCTTTCATTATGTCTGTTTATTGGTGAAATATAATATTTAAAATTTTACAAAATCGGTTAAACATTCGGGAGCAACATTTGTATGAGGGCTATATCTAAATCTGAACCGATCTTACCCACTTTCACCATCGGTTTTTTTAGTTGGATTATAAGATGTTGTGCCATTTTTAAAGAAAAACGGGTACAATATGTGGATTTTAGAGCGGAAAAAGTCAAATCGGGAGCGACATTTGTATGGGGGCTATATCTAAATCTGAACCTATCACACCCACTTTCAGCATAGGTGTTTCTAGTTCGATTATAAAATGTTGTGCCAATTTTAAAAAAAATCGGATACAATATGTGGTTTCTAAAGCG
Organism: Polietes domitor; assembly: GCA_947397865.1. Lineage (NCBI taxonomy): Eukaryota > Metazoa > Arthropoda > Insecta > Diptera > Muscidae > Polietes > Polietes domitor. The sequence goes on along the minus strand of OX377619.1, from coordinate 46,281,464 downwards.
GAAAAAGTGAATTCGGGAGCGATACTTGTATGGGGGGGCTATATCTAAATCTGAACCGATCTTACCCAATTTTTGCATACGTGTTTCTAGTTGCATTATAAGATGTTCTGCAAAATGTAAAGAAAATCGGGTACAATATGTTTTTTCTAGAGCGGAAAATGTCAAATCGGGAGCGACATTTGTATGGGGGCTATATCTAAATCTGAACCGATCTTACGCAATTTTTGCATACGTGTTTCTATTTGGATTGTAAGATGTTCTGCAAAATTTAAAGAAAATCGGGTACAATATGTCATTTCTAGAGCGGGAAATGTCAAATCGGGAGCGACATTTGTATGGGGGCTATATCTAAATCTGAACCGATCTTACCCAATTTTTGCATACGTGTTTCTAGTTGGATTATAAGATGTTCTGCAAAATTTAAAGAAAATCGGGTACAATATGTCGTTTCTAGAGCGGAAAATGTCAAATCGGGAGCGACATTTGTATAGGGGCTATATCTAAATCTGAGCCGATCTTACCCAATTTTTGCATAGGTGTTACTAGTTGGATTATAAGATGTTGTGCCAATTTTAAAGAAAATCGGGTACAATATGTGGTTTCTAAAGCGGAAAAAGTGAAATAGGGAGCGACATTTGTATGGGGGCTATATCTAAATCTGAATCGATCTTACCCAATTCGGCACAGGTGTTTCTAGTTGGATTATAAGATGTTGTGCCAAATTTAAAGAAAATCGGGTACAAAATGTGGTTTCTAGAGCGGAAAATGTCAAATCGGGAGCGACATTTGTATGGGGGCTATATCTAAATCTGAACCGATTTTCTCCAAATTCAATACCGATGGTCCTTGGCCAGAAAAAATAACATCTGCCAAGTTTAATGATAATCGGACAACAATTGCGACCTGTAGAGTGCGAACAAGCTTAGATGGACAGCAGACGGACGGACGGACGGACGGACGGACAGACAGACATCGTTAAATCGACTCAGCTGGTGATTCTAAGCCGATCGGTATACTTAAAGGTGGGTCTAGCTCGATTATTTCTTGGTGTTACAAACATTTGGCGCGAAACTAACTTATAATACCCTAGACCACGAAGTGGTGTAGGGTATAAAAATATTAGTTTTGAAATTGAACGTGAAAAAAGGTTAAATTTATTAATGTTGTTTCATCAGTTTTTATAATTTCGCAAATAAGGGCAATAGTCTCTGCCAAGTTATTTTTGCATTTTTGTTTATTTGCCAAAATTTTAATAAAAATTAAAATGTCAAAAAACATATTCATGTGTAAACACCCCTAATGTTTTAAATCGTTGTAGGAACATTCATTAATGGTAGTGATTTATATAACTGTAATATTAACACAAACAACTTTGTCCCAATATTTTAGACACAAAAATTTGATGTCTATATTGGTCTTCAATTTTGTGCTTGCTGCAATAACGAAATACTTTAGAAAAACATCCGTAATTTCTTAACATATGGCCACCCCACTTCGAATTTTGGATATTTTGTAGGGAATAATATAAGCTAAAATACAAAACAAAATAAAGAAAATTAAAGATATGTTTTTCACGATATTCAAGGATTAAAATTATTTTTAATTTTGGAATCCTTGAACCACAAGGACATTGATGTTTTCATACAAATTCGGAAAGAGGAGGTGTAATTCTTTCAGATGATATCAATATAGTTAAAATCTGATGACGCGATCCAAAGTTATGATATCGATAAAGAAGCCATCTCTTCAGAAAAAACCCTCGAGATAACCAATTTTGGACCACTGTAGAACTTAAATCACGCACTACTTTGAGCTACGGTAAACGATATATTACCCGCAACCACTAGTAGAATGTATGTGCCAAATTTGATCAAAATCGGAGAGGACGAAAATCCAAACCTATGGTTTTTGGGTCGTTTTCTGTTGGAATTACCCGATAACAAAAACGTTAATAAAAAAATATTTTTTTTTCCCAAAATAAAAAATTATGGTTTTTACATTATCGTCAACTACAATATAAATATTTGTATCCAAACAAATTTTCAAAAAAAAATATTTTCTGTTAATTTTTTTGGACTTAGACTCGATAACCATAACAAAATAATTAAAATTAATTTTAATTTGTTTGTTTTCGTACACACATTGCTGATATTGCTGTTGGAGGAAATTTTAAAAATATATTTGTTATATTTTGAGTGAAATTTTGACGTCACAGGTGAAGTATCCATTATTAAAGAACAGCCTATCCGTACGGCTATAAATATTTTTTTACTTTTTAACAAACAAATTGTGGGGGGCTATAGCCACCCCCAGAAGAATATCCCTCCTACCCCAATGACGGTTAGTGTTTTTAGTTGAAATATAACATGATCTGGAAATTTGATCGAAATTCAATGTTAAACGTGAATTTAATTTGTACAAAGGGATTGTAAAAAAATACCAGAGTATACTTACCCAACAAAAACCAGTAAGGAAAGGCTAAAGTCGGGCGGGGCCGACTCTATGATACACTCCACTTTCAATCCGAATACAATTCAATTCGGTCAAAAAGTGAAAACGGGAATGATTTTTGTATCCTGTAAATGTATGTGTTTGACAAAAAATTTTATATCGGAAAGGACATTTGTATGAGGATATATTGCAACCTGGAACGAAATAGGTGAAATATAAAATGTATAGTTTGGCCAAAATCGGTTAAACTTATGGGAGTAACATTTGAATTTGGGCTATATTTAAATCTGAACCGATCTTACCCACTTTCACCATAGTTTTGTTTAGTTAGATTATAAGATGTTGTGCGAAATTTAAAGAAAATCGAGCACAATATGTGGCTTTTAAAGCGGCAAAAGTCAAATCGGGAGCGACATTTGTATGGGGGCTATATCTAAATCTGAACTGATCTTACCCAATTTCTGCATATTGTTTCTAGTTGGATTATAAGATGTTGTCCCAAATTTAAAGAAAATCGGGTACAATATATGGTTTTTGGAGCGCAAAATTCAAATCGGGAGCGACATTTGTATGGGGCCTATATCTAAATCTGAACCGATCTAGCCCGCTTTAGCCACAGGTGTTTCTAGTTAGATTATAAGATGTTGTGCGAAATTTAAAGAAAATCGATTAGAATATATGGCATTTAAAGCGGAAAAAGTCAAATCGGGAGCGACATTTATATGGGGGCTATATCTAAATCTGTACCGATCTTTACCCAATAGGTGTTTCTAGGAAGATTATAAGATGTTGTGCCAAATTTAAAGAAAATCGAGTACAATATGTGGTTTCTACAGAGGAAAATGTCAAATCGGGAACGACATTTGTATGGGGGCTATATCTAAATCTGAACCGATTTGACCTATTTTCACCATAGATATTCTTAGTTTAAATATAAGATGTTTTGCCAAATCTGAAGACAATCTGATACAATATGTGGTTTCTAGAGTGAAAAGAGTCAAATCGGGAGTGAAATTCGTATGGGGGCTATATCTAAATCCGAACCGATTTTCTTCAAATTAAATAGCGTTCGTCCTTATCCCGAAAAACATCGTTGTGCAAAGTTTCTTTTGGTTCTGTCTACAATTACGACCTGTATCGTGATTACAAGAATAGATGGACGGACGGACGGACAGACAGACAGACGGACATTGCTAAATCGACTCAGAAAGTGATTCTAAGACGATCGGTATAATTAACAATGGGTCTATCTCGTTTCCTTTTGGGTGTTACAAACAAATGCACAAAGACATAATACTCTCGTGGAGTGTATAAAAATTGGAAGTACTTCCGTAGGAAGCACATTTTAATCGCATCTCAAAATTCAAATGTGCATCTTTCCCGCTTTTGAGGGTGTTCTTTTAAAGAACTTCCAAAAAAGTCGATAATATGTTATTATCACGTAACATTTTCACAAGTGAATGGGAACGAATTTTTAGTATGGTATCACAGATGTAAGGTGTCCGCGTTGCAACCAGAAGGGTTCGTATCGTGGCTCGACTGTCCCTAAACCACTGCTTCCACGTGAAAGTAATATAAATCTGATCCGGTTATCATCATATTCAAAACCGACGGTCTTATAGTACAATATTTCACGCTGCTAGAAAATACGAAATAGTGCTAAGCTGACAACACGTATACAAATGTATACCTTCACAGTATTAGAGACATTAACAGTGATGCATAATGTGCTAGTGCTCCACTATGGCCCACGATGGCCACGATGTCTGAAACTGATGAGAACATTAACCATTTGATGCAATGGAAAAGAGTGTGATCCCTTTATGACATTTCTGGCAATTTTGTGTCATGACGTGTTGCATGATATGAAAGACGCAAGTGCAGGGCACGTACAACATGTAGCATCGTATGTGTGTTTTGATGGAAGCCTTCTAAATGAATATCATATCAAGTTTTTAGCACTGGCATTAGAGAGTATTAAGTTATAGCTGCTGCTGTTGTTGTTGTGGTACACATGGAACATGAGAGTGTGTGTATGTGGTAACACACGGAAGAGACTGAAACACAAAAAAACACAACACAAATTGTGAATGTGTGCCCACTCGACTTGAAAGCGGAAACGGAAATGTCAGAAAATTAGTTTATGGCTTCAACTATGACAATGCGCTTATGCATAGAAGATGAAATGGGCGACGTGGAGCGTGAATTGCGAGTAATATGACGGACGGAGCACATAGAATTTCGCACAGCATAGCGGAAGTGTACTCACTTAAATATTCTGCACATAAACAATTTGCTTTTGTACAGAGTTGATGTCGAAAATTAGGAAAATTTAACCAAATTTCCGCTTTTGTCTGTTTTCTACAAAAGGACCATCCCAAATACATGAGGAATTCTAACAAAAAAAAACAAAGCACCGAAAGCCATTTATAAGTGATGTCGAGTGTCTTTCGCATTAAAATGAGACAAATTAAATAAAATATGTCCTTTGGAACAAACACTCACACACACTCATACATACATCCCTGTTCTTTCTCCACGACAGACTTACACAAAATATGTGTATAATGCTGAGCACAGTGGTCTGAAAGGGTAATTTAATTGGAAATATGAAATATTTAGATTAAACTTAGCAACAGATGGGTGGATTTTCTAGTTTGGCGTGAGCGATCAAGGCTACTGTTTTCTACATTCCATGACTTTCGAAATAGTTAATATATTTAATACGAGAAGATGCATTTGCAATGCATTTCTTGGTGGATTATAAAAAAATAGCCAATTCTAAAAATATTCATTTTTGACAATAAAAAAATTAAAATCTAATTTTTCTAATTTTTTAATTATTTTGTCACTAGAAGTAGCCCAATGTGATTGCTTTCAGCTGCAAAAACAAATTCGTACGATCTCACACGACTCGAAAGTAAGACTATACTTATGACTCTGTGCATTTGTTTGTAACACCCAAAAGGAAGCGAGATGGACCATTGTTAATTATACCTATCGACTTAGAATCACTTTTTGAATCGATTTACAATGTCCGCCCTAGAAACCACATATTTTATAAGATTGTCTTCAAATTTTACAAACCATCCCATATTTAAACTAGGAATACTTCTGGTGAAAATACGTCAGATCGGTTCAGTTTTATATATAGCTCCCATTCATATTTCGCTCCCGATTTGACTTTTTCTGCTCTATAAACCATATTTTTTTACATATCTTTTTCAAATCTTGCTAAATATCTTATATTTCAACTAAAAATACCCATGGTGAAAATGGGTCAGATCGGTTCAGATTTCCATATATCTCCCATACAATACTTCAGGATAGACTTTTTCCGCCCCAGAAACCACGAATTTTCACGGGATTTCTTCAAAGTGAGCATAACACGTTATATTTGAACTGCAATAACTTAATGTGAAAGTTAGTCACTTTATTCCATGTTTGGATGCAGCCCCGATACAAATATTCTTCCAGATTTGACAAATTGGACCAGGTCATATTGTTGTACCACTTTTGATCAATCGGTTATTTTTGTAGGAAATATGGAAAACGGGATAAGATTGGTATCCACCGAATGGCAGCAGTTAGAATCATAAAATTTTCGAAGTTTTCACTTTAGGGGAAAACGGGGAGAAGGGAGATGAAAATGGTACAAATTAAAGGGCTCACAGCGGTTCAAAATCGATTTTTTGGAATAAATTATGTAACTTTTGAATGGAAAGAGATATATTGCACATGCAATGCGTAGAAGTGTTGTGCTGATGATTTGGAAATTTGGTATGGTGGCGACCATCATAGGGCATGTCAAATTTTACAAAAAAAATATGCTTACATTTTTTTAAGAGATATCTGACATACAAGAAAAAAATCATATTTTATGCTACGTTGGTTTCGTATTTTTACCGATGTGATCTCATTACTAGTGGCATTGCAAAAAAAGTTTAAATAAAATGGTCCAAATACTGCAGCAAAAACATGTTACTTCAATCAGATTATACACTTCTGAAGACAAACCATTCTAAAAGTTTCTTTTTTAAAGGCGGCAGCAATATTTTGCTTGTGATTTTTTACTTTCTTCCTACAGGTGGAAATTTCGGTTATTTATCGTGAAGACGAATTTTTGAATAATGAATTTATTGAATACAAAAAAAAAATATTATCAAAAATTTTCAAATCCAAAGCACCAATTAGAAAATGTTTAGAGTATTTTTAGCCTCAACACACCCCTGCGTAAGTAATAAAATGACAAACTTTTTAGTAAAGGGTCCCAAATTGTGAAACATATTTTCCCCACTCTAGGAATTTGGGTATTTTGTTGGACATGAATGCAAAAACTAGTAATACATTATTATCGGAGACATTTTTATACACTCCACGAGAGTATTATGTCTTTGTGCATTTGTTCATAACGACTTAGAATCACTTTTTGAATCGATTTAGCAATGTCAGTCTGTCTGTCCGTCCATCTATTCTTGTAATCACGATACAGGTCGCAATTGTAGCCAGAACTAAACGAAACTTTGCACAACGAAGTTTTTCGGGACAAAGATGTACGCTATTTAATTTGAAGAAAATCGGTTCAGATTTAGATACGAATTTCACTCCCGATTTGACTCTTTTCACTCTAGCTACCACATATTTTAACAGATTTTCTTCAAAATTGGCCAAACACCTTATATTTCAATTGGAAAGACATATGGTGAAAATAGGTCAGATTGGTTCAGATTTATATATAGCTCCCATTTAAATTTCGCTCCCGATTTGACTTTTTCTGCTCTAAAAACCAAGTATTTTAACAGATCTTCTTCAAATCTTGCAAAATATCTTATATTTCAGTTAGAAACACCCACGGTGAAAATGTGTCAGATCGGTTCAGATTTACATATAGCTCCAATACAAATTTCGCTCCCGGATTGACTTTTCCGCCCCAGAATCCGCTTATGTTAATCGAATTTCTTCAAATTGAGCATAACACGTTATACTTGAACTGGAAGAACTGTTTGTGAAGGTTTCACTGCATTCCATGTTTGCATATAGCCCCGATACAAATATTCTTCTCGATTTGCCAAATTTGACCAGGTCATATTAGCCTATGATTAGGAAACATACAAAAATTCTTCTCCTTTTCACTTTTTACCGAGTTGAATTGTATTCGGATAGAAAGTGGAGTGTATCATATAGTCGGCCCCGCCCGACTTTAGCCTTTCCTTACTGGTTCATACTGAAAAAATGTGGTTTTTAGAGCTTCAAAGAGAGATAGACCCATTGTTAATTATACCGATCGACTTTGAATCACTTTTTGAATCGATTTAGCGATGTCCGTCTGTCTGTCTGTCTGTCTGTCCATCTATTCTTGTAATCACGATACAGGTCGCAATTGTACACAGAACCAAATGAAACTTTGCACAACTAAGTTTTTCGGGATAATAACGAACGCTATTTAATTTGAAGAAAATCGGTTCAGATTTAGATATAGCCCCCATACGAATTTCACTCCCGATTTGATTCTTTTCACTCTAAATACCACATATTTTAACAGATTTTCTTCAAAATTGGCAAAACATCTTATAGTTCAACTAGAAACATCTGTGGTAAAAATGGGTCAGATCGGTTCAGATTTATATATAGCTCCCATACAAATTTCGCTCCCGATTTGATTTTTTCCGCTCTAGAAACCACAAATTTTATCAGATTGTCTTCAGATTTGGCAAAACATCTTATTTTTCAACTAGCAACACCTGTGGTAAAAATGTGTTAGATCGGTTCAGATTTATATATAGCTCCCATACAAATTTCGCTCCCGATTTGATTTTTTCCGCTCTAGAAACCACATATTGTATCAGATTGTCTTCAAATTTGGCAAACTATCTTATATTTCAACTAGAAACGCCCATGATGAAAATGGATCAAATCGGTTCAGATTTATATATAGCTCCCATACAAATTTCGCTCCCAATTTGACTTTTTCCGCTCTAGAAACCACAAATTGTATCAGATTGTCTTCAGATTTGGCAAAACATCTTATTTTTCAACTAGCAACACCTGTGGTAAAAATGTGTTAGATCGGTTCAGATTTATATATAGCTCCCATACAAATTTCGCTCCCGATTTGATTTTTTCCGCTCTAGAAATCACATATTTTAACAGATTTTCTTCAAAATTGGCAAAACATCTTATTTTTCAACTAGCAACACCTGTGGTAAGAATGTGTTAGATCGGTTCAGATTTATATATAGCTCCCATACAAATTTCGCTCCCGATTTGATTTTTTCCTCTCTAGAAACCACAAATTGTATCAGATTGTCTTCAGATTTGGCAAAACATCTTATCTTTCAACTAGCAACACCTGTGGTAAAAATGTGTTAGATCGGTTCAGATTTATATATAGCTCCCATACAAATTTCGCTCCCGATTTGATTTTTTCCTCTCTAGAAACCACATATTGTATCAGATTGCCTTCAAATTTGGCAAACTATCTTATATTTCAACTAGAAACGCCCATGATGAAAATGGGTCAAATCGGTTCAGATTTATATATAGCTCCCATACAAATTTCGCTCCCAATTTGACTTTTTCCGCTTTAGATACCACATATTTTAACAGATTTTCTTCAAAATTGGCAAAACATCTTATAGTTCAACTAGAAACACCTGTGGTAAAAATGGGCCAGATCGGTTCAGATTTATATATAGCTGCTACACAAATTTCTCTCCCAAATTCACTTTTTCCACTCTATAAACTACATATTTTTTATTTCAACTAGAAACACCCATGGTGAAAATGGGTCAGATCGGTTCAGATTTACATATAGATCCAATACAAATTTCGCTCCCGGATAGACTTTTTCCGCCCCAGAAACCACAAATTTTCTCCGAATTTCTTTGAAGTGACCACCAAACGTTATATTTGAACTGGAAGAACTAATATAGAAAGTTAGTCACTTTATTCCATGTTTGGATATAGCCCCAATATAAATATTCTTTTCGATTTGATAAATTGGACCATGTCATATTAGCCTATGATTAGGAAACATACAAAAATTCTTCTCCTTTTCACTTTTTACCGAGTTGAATTGTATTCGGATAGAAAGTGGAGTGTATCATATAGTCGGCCCCGCCCGACTTTAGCCTTTCCTTACTGGTTCATACTGAAAAAATGTGGTTTTTAGAGCTTCAAATTAGTTTTAATGATAAGATTTAAATATATTTCCCTGTATTTCACCAGAATTTGTATAGTACATTCATTGATATATGTATTTATAATAACTTTATGCATTTTGGTAAGAGTAATTCATTTAAATATTTGACTGCAATAATTCACTCAGCTGGATCACTAGAATATATCAAATTATCAAAAAAAATATTATGACAATTAATTCTCGAAACATCGATTTCAGAAGTAAAAACTTAATTTTATATATGGACGCTGCAATAATATTTTTTGTCTTCTGATCGTCGATCGGCTATTTTCCCAAAACCAAAATTTTGGGATTTATTTTTCCCGTTATTGGAATTGTGGGATTCTTATATGATGTATCACTAAAACTGATTTTCAAATGTATAATATATATTTCCCGCAGGGATGTTATGTGCATTTCTACGAGTCGTCAGCCCCTACTACAGTAGCCGCTAACACTATCCGTGATGGAGAGTATATAAGATTAGGCCTGGTCGATTGATTTAAACAAGCATGTTTGTTTGTTGTTGAATGTTTGTTGCACATCCCTTTATGTGGACGTGATCATTAAAATTAATTAATTTTTCTGACATTTATTGTCACGCTCCTTGGCATAACATACAAATATAAAAATTTGCATGAAGAAATTCTATTATTTTCTTAATATGACAGAACACTTCTATGGTCGAGCAATTCTAGTCAAATATCTCTTCCAAACCACTGTAGGGCGTAAAATAACATATGGCGTGTTAAAGTATGTCATTCTCATACGTACGAATATCATGTGAAGCATAGCCTGCTTAAGGCAAAAAATTGCTGCACTGTCACCTTCCAGATCACATAGACGCACAGACACATAGACACACCCATACAGCCATATACAGGGGCATCAACAAATCTCTGTTGTATGTCTTGAACATCCTACTCCTGCATGACTCCACAAATACATACTGACACGCTTGCAGAGTGTCTTCCACCCACATAGTCTGCCACGCAGAGCTCCCGACGCTCTGGTGTTGAGAGTGGTGAAATTAAAACGAATGCATCCTTTGAGGTTGTAAACATGGATATAAATTCAATTTCCGACACTCTCGAAGTGGCGGGCAAATGTAATAACATTTTCATTTAACCTGCGATGCATTAAAATATATTTTCATTCTTCTGCACTGACACCCACACACACGACCTACCGACCGACCGACCACCTCCCCACACTTTCGGCATGGATGGATGTACACACACCCTTACTCACAAAAACTCAAAGGACTATTGTACGTGGTTGCCATATGGTTGTTTTAGACACCCACATTCTTATCTTTTGTGTAAATGGATGTGCCAATGTGGTGTGGCGTGGTGGTGGTCGTGTGTGTGCGAGAGTGTTTTTGTATTGTCTAGGGGCGTTACAAAACACATCGTTGGCAAACGCACACACATATCACCACACACAGCGCCATATGTTCAGAGTTTTGATGGTGTATGTAGCATCAGGATATGGTGGCTCTGGCATTTTAGACAATGACAATGTGACAAAGTTTTCCCCAATCAGGTTTTAATTTTATTATAACTTCTGCTCTTACGAAAATTATAAGATGGCCATGAATAGCATCCGCCGGAACAGTGTAATAAGTATTAAGGAGATACATCAAGGTGCATGGATGTATCCTGTTGGGACTATTGGTGTCAAATGTTGTTGGAAATGTCGGCATGCCGGCAAATGTCAGTGGGGAAAAGGGAGGAAGAACATTTTTTACGAAAATTTACTGAAATAATTTACAACGAGCAAATAGCAAATCTTATTTCCTAATATAGGAATGTAAATCTAATTATTTTATTTTAGAAAGTGTTTGGATTCCAAGAAATTGTAATTTTCTAGCATCAGTCTTTAATTCGAGCCATTTCTAATTTATAACCAAATTGGAAGTGTGAGATGTTATGTGGAAGCGCAAAAAAAAAAAAAAAAAAGAAGGTGACAGAAACACAAGTCTAAGTGCAGAGTGTAGAAACTGTAACAAATTTAAACATTTTTGGTATAGTCGCTTTAGGGTTTTTAAAGTTTTTAAAATTTTAATTATTTTATTTTTATTTACGATCCATTTTTTGAAATTTTAAAGTAGTGTTCTTAGATTTTTTTACCGACTGTGTGAGTTTGGAATTGTTGAAATGATGGGTTCTATTTTTTACGATTTGTATACCCTCCACCTGCAGGATCGGGGTATACTATTGAAAGGAGCTAGGAGGTCCAAAATTTGCATAAATACGTCGCATTGCCCCTATAACAAAAACGTGGTCCATGGAGTGATTTTTTTCGTTGAGGCTTCAATGGGGCAAAAGGGATAAATTGAGTAAATAAAAAATATGAAACTATTTTTCCAAATTCGTACTATTACGGGATAAAATGGGAATAGAGGGAAAATATGGTACCAACCAAACGACTGCACCTAGAATAATGAAATTCGGTGTATACATTCCTCTAATTGTGTAGACACGTAAATTAAATAGATATTTGGGGGTCAAAAAGGAAAAGGGGATACAAATAGTACCATCCAAATGACCGCAGCTAGAGTTATGAAATTCGGAGTATAAATTCCTCTAACTGCGTAGACGCGAAAAATAAAAAGGAGGGATAAACATAGTACCAACTAAACGAATACGACTAGAATGATGAAATTCGGTGTGTACATCCCTCTAATTGCATAGACACGTATAATAAAGAGATAATAAATAATAAATGGTACCAGCTAGAATCATAGAATTCGGTGTATACATTCCTCTGACTGCATAGACAGGCAAAATAAAAAATGCAAATTCGTACTTTTACGGCAAAAATTGGCTGAAACATGAACATAATTTATTTTGCATTATGTACGTGAGATAATGGATTTTCAAAATCTATACTTTTGGAATACCAATATTTATGGTATTTAAGCTTTTTTGAATATTTTGTGAATATTTATTTTTTGAATTGCTTTAAGTATTGTTTCGATTTATATAGTGTAAACGTATTGGTAGTCTTGTCTTATAAACGTGGCTTGAAATAATCAAAATATTATATTTATTTATAAAATTATTTTTTCAATATTTGTATTTGTTTTAGTTTGGCTATATTAAAAAATATATTTCCCTGTAATATTACTGCACTTCTACGAAAATCGACAGCCTCTGTGGAATGCAATCCATGGTGGAGGGTATATAAAGTTCGGCCCGGCAGAACTTAACTCCGTTTATACTTGTTTTCTATTTTATTTTTGCAAAATCATACCAGAATTTCAGTGAAAAATCATCAGAATCATAATTTTTCTCATTAGTTTATTAAAGCAAGGTTTACAAAGAAACGTATCCGGGGAAAAATAGTCGATTTGACGACCTTCTGTAAAAACAAGAAAAAGATCATTTCATTGTATACCGGTAGACTAGAAGCTGTTGACTTTACATAGAAGTGCAATATCATATTAGGAAAATTGGGATGGATATAAATTCAATTTCCGACACTCTCGAAGTGGCGGGCAAATGTAATAACATTTTCATTTAACCTGCGATGCATTAAAATATATTTTCATTCTTCTGCACTGACACCCACACACACGACCTACCGACCGACCGACCACCTCCCCACACTTTCGGCATGGATGGATGTACACACACCCTTACTCACAAAAACTCAAAGGACTATTGTACGTGGTTGCCATATGGTTGTTTTAGACACCCACATTCTTATCTTTTGTGTAAATGGATGTGCCAATGTGGTGTGGCGTGGTGGTGGTCGTGTGTGTGCGAGAGTGTTTTTGTATTGTCTAGGGGCGTTACAAAACACATCGTTGGCAAACGCACACACATATCACCACACACAGCGCCATATGTTCAGAGTTTTGATGGTGTATGTAGCATCAGGATATGGTGGCTCTGGCATTTTAGACAATGACAATGTGACAAAGTTTTCCCCAATCAGGTTTTAATTTTATTATAACTTCTGCTCTTACGAAAATTATAAGATGGCCATGAATAGCATCCGCCGGAACAGTGTAATAAGTATTAAGGAGATACATCAAGGTGCATGGATGTATCCTGTTGGGACTATTGGTGTCAAATGTTGTTGGAAATGTCGGCATGCCGGCAAATGTCAGTGGGGAAAAGGGAGGAAGAACATTTTTTACGAAAATTTACTGAAATAATTTACAACGAGCAAATAGCAAATCTTATTTCCTAATATAGGAATGTAAAATTAATTATTTTATTTTAGAAAGTGTTTGGATTCCAAGAAATTGTAATTTTCTAGCATCAGTCTTTAATTCGAGCCATTTCTAATTTATAACCAAAATGGAAGTGTGAGATGTTATGTGGAAGCACAAAAAAAACAAAGAGAAGGTGACAGAAACACAAGTCTAAGTGCAGAGTGTAGAAACTGTAACAAATTTAAAAATTTTTGGTATAGTCGCTTTAGGGTTTTTAAAGTTTTTAAAATTTTAATTATTTTATTTTTATTTACGATATGGTTACATTAATCAATTTTTTGAAATTTTAAAGTAGTGTTCTTAGATTTTTTACCGACTGTGTGAGTTTGGAATTGTTGAAATGATGGGTTCTATTTTTTACGATTTGTATACCCTCCACCTGCAGGATGGGGGTATACTATTGAAAGGAGCTAGGAGGTCCAAAATTTGCATAAATACGTCTTATAGTCGTAGAAGGGTTGGGATTGAAAGTGGGCGAAATCGGCCCAAAGGGAAAAATTTTTCCCTCAGAAGGACTGAAAAAACCCATAATAACCACTAATATTTTAGAGTATTTAATAATATTTTTCCAATATGTCTGCTTGTACTTACTTGATATTGGGTATTGCGCATTCCCCCTATAACAAAAACGTGGTCCATGGAGTGATTTTTTTTCGTAGAAGCTTAAATGGGGCAAAAAGGGATAAAAATGGTTCCTATCAAACGACAACAGCTAATTGAGTAAATACAAAATATGAAATTATTTTTCCAAATTCGTACTAAAGAGTGATTTTTTTGAGGTTAGGATTTTCATGCATTAGTATTTGACAGATCACGTGGGATTTCAGACATGGTGTCGAAGAGAAAGATGCTCAGTATGCTTTGACATTTCATCATGAATCGTCTTACAAACGAACAACGCTTGCAAATTATTGAATTTTATTATCAAAATGCGTGCTCTGTTAAGAAAGTTCATTGCGCGCTTCCATTTTATGGTCAGTTTAATCGACCCACTGAAGCGGCTATTCGGGCTATTGTGACTAAATTTCGCACCAAATTTACATTGTTGGACATTAAACCACCAACACGCTTACGTAGAGTGCGAACTGAAGAAAATATCGCAGCTGTATCGGCCAGTGTTAATGATGACCACCAATTTTCGATTCGTCGCCGTTCGCACCAATTGGGTCTCTGTTACTCAAAAACGTGGAAATGCCAAAATTGGACTAAGCGGATGGACCACCTAAGACGCAGCCGCGGTCAACATTTAAATGAAATTATCTTCAAAAAGTAAATGTCATGGACCAATCTAACGTTTCAAATAAAGAACCGATGAGATTTTGCAAATTTTATGCGTTTTTTTTTTTAAAAAGTTATCAAGCTCTTAAAAAATCACCCTTTATTACGGGATAAAATGGGAATAGAGGGATAAAAATGGTATCAACCAAACGGCTGCACCTAGAATAATGAAATTTGGTAGACACGTAAAATAAACGGATTTTTCGAAATTCGTTCTTTTTGGGGTTCAAAAGGAATAAAAATAGTACCAACCAAATGAACGCAGCTAGAGTTATGAAACTCGGAGTATACATTCCTCTATCTGCGTAGACACGAAAAATAAAAGGTTTATTTCCAAATTCGTACAGAGGGATAAAAATAGTACCAACTAAACGAATACAGCTAGAATAATAAAATTCGGTGTGTACGTCCCTCTAATTGCATAGACACGTATAATAAAGAGATTTTAGATAGTCGTACTCTTGAGGGGGTAAAATTGGAAAAAAGGAATACAAATGGTACCAGCCAAATGGCCGCAGCTAGAATCATAGAATTCGGTGTATACATTCCTCTGACTGCATAGACAGGCAAAATAAAAAATGCAAATTCGTACTTTTACGGCAAAAATTGGCTCAAACATGAACATAATTTATTTTGCATTATGTACGTGAGATAATGGATTTTCAAAATCTATACTTTTGGAATACCAATATTTATGGTATTTAAGCTTTTTTGAATATTTTGAGAATATTTATTTTTTGAATTGCTTGAAGTATTGTTTCGATATATATAGTTTAAACGTATTGGTAGCCTTGTTTTATAAGCTTGGCTTGAAATAATCAAAATATTATATTTATTTATAAAATTATTTTTTCAATATTTGTATTTGTTTTAGTTTGGCTATATTAAAAAATATATTTCCCTGTAATATTACTGCACTTCTACGAAAATCGACAGCCTCTGTGGAATGCAATCCATGGTGGAGGGTATATAAAGTTCGGCCCGGCAGAACTTAACTCCGTTTATACTTGTTTTCTATTTTATTTTTCCAAAATCATACCAGAATTTCAGTGAAAAATCATCAGAATCATAATTTTTCTCATTAGCTTATTAAAACAAGGTATACAAAAAAACGTGTCCGGGGAAATAGTCGATTTGACGAACTTCTGTAAAAACAAGAAAAAGATCATTTCATTGTATCGCCGGTAGACTAGAAGCTGTTGACTTTACATAGAAGTGCAATATCATATTAGGAAAATTGGGATATTTTTTATGTACATTTCTATATGTATTTACTGTTTCAAATTTACTGTGTTTGAATTGCTTCATTATTATAATATTCACTTACTATATATAAATAACTAGCTGAACCCCCGCCCTGGCCTGGCGAAGCAAAAGAAAAAACGGAAATTAAAATCAGGTTTTATATTGTTTTTCTTGTGATCGGTAATATATGTACCACTTATAATCAAGGTACTTCCCTGAGATACTAAAAGAATGGATATGTTCCATGGAGAATTTTGAAGAACAGAACTTTAGTTTTCGGCGAATAAAGGAAGAATTGTCAAAAATAAAATTGATTTTAGGTTGAATGTGATTATCCTCCTTTCCATTACCAAAACAAAAAAATTTCTACGTAAGAAGAACTTACTGGAATACGGAATACCTGGAATTCGAATGTACAACATTCAAACACACATAAAAAGTCAATCAAATTGTTCACTAATCAAACAACACACAAACTAAAAAAATAATATAATTTCCATTTTTTGACTTAAGTCGGCTTTTGACGAATGAATATTACCTTTTTTAACCTTTCTTTACTATTGTGCTAAAAAAAGAAAACGTGTAATTTTACAAAATTCTAATAAAAAATTCCACATCTTTCAAATCCCGCCCATTTGTATATTGTATTGTATAAAGGGTGATTTTTTAAAAGCTATAGGAAAGTTTTTCAAAAAAAAAAAACACAAAAAATTCAGAAAAATGTATGAAATCTTTATTTGAATCGATTGTACGGTCCATATAATTTAATGTTTGAAGATTATTTCATGCAAATGTTGACCTTGACTGCGCCTCATCCGCTTAGTCCAAGTTTGGAATTTCCACATTTTTGAGTAACAGAGGCCCAATTGCTGCGAACGGCGACGAATCTATATTTGATGGTCATCATTAACACTGGCCGATACAGCTGCGATATTTCGTTCAGTTCGCACTCTACGTAAGCGTGTTGGTGGTTTAATGTCCAACAATGTAAATTTGGTGCGAAATTTAGTCACAATAGCCCGAATAGCCGCTTCAGTGGGTCGATTAAACTGACCATAAAATGGATGCGCGCGATGAACTTTCTTAATTTTGATAATAAAATTCAATAATTTGCAAGCGCTGTTCGTTTGTAAGACGATTCATGGTTAAATTATAGACCAAACTGAAGATGTTTGACAGTGAAACAAAACACGAAACGTGCGTAAGCTGTTTAAACCAGTGTTGCCAAAAAGATAATAGCTAAAAAATCACCCTTTGTTATTTCTATATTATATTTGTATTAACTCACACAACAATATGGCGTCGAATATACTCTAAAACGGTTTTTAATTTCGAATGTCTCGGCCACTTTCCGCCCATCTTTGCACAACTATTTACACTGGATCTACTAACACAAATTTTCAGCACTCTAGGTGTTATAGAACTGACAATATATACGAACGTATGTGAGTTAGCACGTCCATTTTTCCAATACCGCCCATTTTTGGCACAACTAAGCAGGTTTATGCTAGATGCACTCACACAAAATTTCAGTACTGTATCTGTCATAGAACTGAATAGGTTATAACTTCGTATGGGAGGTGCCACACCCACTTTCCCAATAGCGGGCATTTTTGGCACAACTACGCACATTGGTGCTAGATGCACCTACACAAAATTTCAACACTCTAGGTGTCCTAGAACTGACAATATTCAAAATTGGGTTTTAACTTCGTATGGGTGGTACCACGCCCACTTTTCCAATACCGCCCATTTTGGGTACAACTACGCACATTAATGCTAGATGGACTTACACAAAATTTCAGCACTCTAGGTGCCATAGAACTGACAATAGTCAATAATAGGTTTTAACTTCGTATAGGAGGTGCCACGCCCACTTTTCCAATACCGCCCATTTTTGGCAAAACTACCACATTGGCGCTAGATGCACCTACACAAAATTTCAACACTCTAGGTGTCCTAGAACTGACAATATTCAAAATTGGGTTTTAACTTTGTATGGGAGGTGCCACGCCCACTTTTCCAATACCGCCCATTTTTGGTACAACTATGCACATTGATGCTAGATGGACTTACTCAAAATTTCAGCACTCTAGGTGCCATAGAACTGACAATAGAATAATAGGTTTTACCTTCGTATGGGAGGTGCCACGCCCACTTTTCCAATTCCGCCCATTTTTGACACAACTACCCACATTGACGCTAGATGCACCTACACAAAATTTCAGCACTCTAGGTGTCCTAGAACTGACAATATTCAAAATTGGGTTTTAACTTCGTATGGGAGGTGCCACGCCCACTTTTCCAATACCGCCCATTTTTGGTACAACTACGCACATTGATGCTAGATGGACTTACACAAAATTTCAGCACTCTAGGTGCCATAGAACTGACAATAGTCAATAATAGTTTTTACCTTCGTATGGGAGGTGCCACGCCCACTTTTCCAATTCCGCCCATTTTTGACACAACTACCCACATTGACGCTAGATGCACCTACACAAAATTTCAACACTCTAGGTGTCCTAGAACTGACAATATTCAAAATTGGGTTTTAACTTCGTATGGGAGGTGCCACGCCCACTTTTCCAATACCGCCCATTTTTGGTACAACTACGCACATTGATGCTAGATGGACTTACACAAAATTTCAGCACTCTAGGTGCCATAGAACTGACAATAGTCAATAATAGTTTTTACCTTCGTATGGGAGGTGCCACGCCCACTTTTCCAATTCCGCCCATTTTTGACACAACTACCCACATTGACGCTAGATGCACCTCCACAAAATTTCAACACTCTAGGTGTCCTAGAACTGACAATATTCAAAATTGGGTTTTAACTTCGTATGGGAGGTGCCACGCCCACTTTTCCAATACCGCCCATTTTTGGTACAACTACGCACATTGATGCTAGATGGACTTACACAAAATTTCAGCACTCTAGGTGCTATAGAACTGACATTAGTCAATAATAGGTTTTAACTTCATATGGGATGTGCCATGCCCACTTTTCCAATACCGCCCATTTTTGGCACAACTGTGCAGACTAACAATTAGTGAACTTTCACAAAAATTCAAGGCTCTATCTCCAACAGTATTCCAAATATGCTAATTTATAAAAAACGACTAAAACCCCAATTTGTGTGGGAGGTGCCACGCCCACTGAAAATATCAAAAAATTATATAGCCTATTTTCACCACCGGTTCGGCATGAACATACTGTGAAAATTTCAAGAAGATCGGTCCAGTAGTTTAGGCTGCTATAAAGAACAAACAAACAAACAAACAAACAAACAAACAAACAAACAAACAAACAAACAAACAAACAAACAAACAAACAAACAAACAAACAAACAAACAAACAAACAAACAAACAAACAAACAAACAAACAAACAAACAAACAAACAAACAAACAAACAAACAAACAAACAAACAAACAAACAAACAAACAAACACAGATTCATTTTTATATATATAGATAGCTGAACACCCGCCGCTTCGCAGGCAAGAAAAACACAAACGGTAAAATTAAAATCTGTTTTCATATTGTTCTTTCTAGTGATCGGTAATATATGTACCAATTATAATCAAGGTGTTTCCTTGAAATACTAAAGAGAACAGAACGTTAGTTTACGGCGAATAAAAGAAGAAATGTCAAAAATCAATTGCTTGATTGATGGTTGAGTGTGATTCTCCTCCTTTCCATTACCAAAACTAAAAACTTCCTTCGTAAGACGAAATTACTTAGTCGACTAGCTGGAATTCGAATGTACTACATTCAAAACACATAACAATCACTAATCAAACAACACAAAAACCAAAAATTAATATAATTTCCGTTTTCTTTACTTAAGTCGGCTTTTAACGAATTGATATTTTTTTTGTAACCTTTCTTTACTATTGTGCTAAGAAAATTCAAAGGAAACGTGTAATTTTACAAAAGTCTAATTCAAAATTTCCCCATCTTTCAAATCGTGCCCATTTGTATATTGTCTGGGCAGGCTACAATTAAATTAACTCACACAACGATTTATGAGTATCGGTGTCGAATATACTCTTAAACAGGTTTTACTTTCATATGGGAAGGGTCACGGCCACTTTCCGCCCATCTTTGCACAACTATTTACAATATAGAACTGACAATATTCGATAATAAGTTTTATCTTCGTATGTGAGTTACCGCGCACACTTTCCCAATAACGCCCATTTTTGCACAACTACGCAGGTTTATGCTAGATGCACTCACACAAAAGTTCAGGATTGTATCTGTCATAGAACTGAATATATTCGAAAATGGGTTATAACTTTGTATTGGAGGTGCCACACCCACTTTTTAATACCGCCTATTTTTGGATCAACTAAGCATATTGATGCTAGATGCACTTACACAAAATTTCAGAGTTCTAGGTGTCATAGAACTGCCAATATTCAATAATAGGTTTTAAGCTCGTATGGGAGGTGCCACACCCACTTTTTCAATACCGCCAATTTTTGGCACATCAACTCATATTGATATTGGATGCCCTTAAACAAAATGTCAACACTCTAAGTGTCATAGAACTGGCAATATTCAATTAGGTTTTAACTTTGTATGTGAAGTGCCACGCCCACTTCTCCATTACCGCACATTTTTGGCACAACTACGCACATTTATGCTGGATGCACTCAGACAAAATGTCAGTATTTTATCTGTCATAGAACGGAATATATTCGAAAATGGGTTTTAACTTCGTATGGGAGGTGCCACGCCCACTTTTGCAATACCGCACATTTTTGGCACAACTACGTACATTGATGCTAGATTCACTTACACACAATTTCAGCACTCTAGGTGTCATGGAACTGACTATATTGGATTATAGGTTTTAACTTTGTATGGGAAGTGCCAATATCGTCCATTTTTGCCACAACTACGCATATTGATACTAGATGCACCCCCACAAAATTTCAGTATGATATCTATCATAGGAATGAATATATTCGAAAATGGGTTTTAACTTCGTATGGGAGGTGCCACGCCCACTTTTCCAACACCGCTGCAACAGTACTCCGAATATGCTAATTTATAAATAATCAAAAAAATCCCCAATTTGTGTGGGAGGTGCCACACCCAATGAAAATATCAAAAAATTATTAAGCCTATTTTCATCACCGGGTCAGCATAAACACTGTGAAATTTTCAAGAAGAATATAAAGAACAAACAACTAAACAGATTTATTTTTATATAAATATATTGATAATAATGCAATTGTAATTAAAAAGTGAACGTGAGGCAGCAATCGTCAAAAATATGCCCTAAAGATTATTTGTATTGTCAGTCGTCATTAGGAAGAAACATTTTCCCTCAGTAGCGATTTCCCCATTTGCAATTTCTTGATTCAGTTACAGACAAAGTGACTGTATCATTCTGATAAGAAAAGTAGAAATTTAAAAGATTTTTTATATTTCGCGACCACCTTGGAATGTACACACCTACGTTCATGATTCTAGGTACAACCGTTTGCTTGGTTCCTTTTTTATTCCATTTTTCATGTTGACCCTAAAAGTACAAATATGGAGAATATTCATATTCTGTGTGTCTACGATGACCGACGAGTGTAAACACTGAATTTCATGATTTTATCCGCTTTGATCCTAAAGGTACGAATATCGAATGATATCTTTATTTTTCGCATCTAAACAGTCAGAGCAATTTACACACCGAATTTCGACTAAAATTCTAACTGCAGCCGTTTGGTTGGTACCATTTTTATTCCCCTTTTGCCCCACTTTCCGCCTTAAAGTAAAAATTTCGAAAAATTCTATTATGTTTCATGATGAAATGGTAGTAGGTTATAAAAAGGGATAAAATACTCTTGAAGACCTTTCAAACAACTTTAAAATAGGTTAAACCGATTGCGAAATACAAGGCTTTGAATACACTCGTAAACAGGATTTTATTTTTTTATGGAAATTGAAGTGTCTTTAAATGACATTTTAAGACTTTTAAGATTACGTTTTTTTGTTTAAGACACGTGTAAAATATTATTAGAAAGAATATTTTCTGAGCTTTTCAGAAAAATCGGAACGATGTGAAATTTTGAAAAAACTTGAAATCTAGAAGCCATCATTTCACCACTTCCAAACTCACACAGTCGATAAAGACTGGCGTAGAAAAAAAAACTACTTTAATAGATTTCTTCTTGAAATTGGAATTAAAAAAATAATTTTTCCAATAGTAAAAAAAAATTATTACAAATTTCTTTAAAAACATGGTATATAACACTGTCCAACAGTCCATATTACACTTGAACCAGAATTACTTGGCGTTTTTCGTTTTTCTTTTTTTTTATCCTGTTGCCCCTCAAAAGGACTACAAAGTTTCAAAGGATACAATTTTTCAAAAATTATTTTTAATATTAGATATGAACTGGGATACTGTCCTGGCTCAAGACCATTTTGCATCCATATTTAATAGAATGCAAATTTATTTACAAATGGCATGGTGACATTTATTACTTGGCTGCAGACTACCACGATCATGATTTCGACCTCTATATGGGGACGATTCTCACACGAACGAGAAGCACAACTCTCTTGCCGAATTTGCATTTAAAAAATCGCACCAAGTAATAAAGCACACATGCCATCTAAAAAGCATCTCAATGAGTTGCATATGTAAGTATGTGTATATGCAGGTATAGTTATTATTTCAGGACTTACAGGCGATTGAATGAACATATATAACTTTATGAAGAAATTATAATTTCAGCGCAGTTATATTGATCACAACTAGTGATTGTTTTTCTAAAAACATGTTGCAAATATTTTTATGAGAATAAAAATAAAAAATGGTACCACTTGGCATGTCCTGATTCATACATAACTATAGCCACTTATAACATAACCACCTTCTAGATCAATTGCTGTGTGTAGAGAGTAACTAAAGACATCAACTTTTTAGCACCTATTCCATAAAGTTGTGTAGGGTATACAAATCCATACATTTTATTATTATTTTATCAGTCCCACCCCGACCAGAACAAATGCCATGGTAATTGTGACCACATAAATTGCCATTGATGTCTTAATGGAGAGATCTTCGTAATTAACTTCATTGTAACTAATTGGGTTTGCACCTGTGTGTATGTATGATAAAGCTTCAAGAACCTTTAATTTAATGTAATACTTTTTGGCATTAAATCCCTTTTCTTCCTGAAAGGATTTATGTTTTAAAGCGAACCCTTAAAGAAGAATCCCCTGTGCTGAGCATTAATTACGAAATTTCCCTGTTGCCGTATACCTTGAGAAGAACGGTCAATGTACCGTTATACAGGGAACCGGAAACGACACCCACACACGCATACACAGAGTTACACTCGCATGCCCATAACCAGACATAGCAGAGCATAGACACACACAGTGAGGACGACTTACAAACACCTGAGTAATTTGACTTGTTTAAAGTTGTTAATAAATTACAGCCTCTGTAATTAAAGACCACTTCTGGTATCGTTCATCATATAATGAGTTTCCTGTTTCCCATTTGGCGTTCGTTGTATCCTTGTCCTAGTCCTAGACCTCGTCTTCATCTGCTTCTTTAGTCGGTTCATGCCTTTTGTCTTAACCCAGGCAGCCAAGCAACCTCCTTCAACCAACACCACCTTCAACTCGGCTATGTGGGGTTGCCGTAACTGAAGGTGGGAGTTGGTTTGTATGTTGGAGGAGTTCAGGAGGAAATACTAAAGCTAAAGTCGTGGCAACAATGTTGGCTTTGGTTGTTGTTGTTGTTCTTACTCCTGGTGCCAAATGATAAGAATTGTTTTAGAAGAAATGCCGGTGAAAGTGTGGGTAGTAAAGTTTTATTTACAAATTTTATTTATATGTCTTTGAAGTTTTTCCTTTGGCCCAGCGTAAATTATGCTTTAAAATTGCTAGTCCTTCTTTTGGTTCTATTTCGCCTCTCTGCCTGGCAATTCTGACAAATTGGTTTTATTTTTAAATTAGCTTTTATCGTTCGCAAATAAATGTTTGGCCAGAAAGTTATGCAGAAAGTACTTACAAAGAGCTTCTGAAGCGGAAATATGATTTTGGCTGTTGATTTGTAGATTCGGTTTTATCGCTGAACGCGAATCTGCCTTCAAAAATATTTCATTATATTGCGGCGGACATAAAATACAGTCAGCAGTTTGATTAAAATATGGATGCCCAGTAATTGTGGCAAGGTGCCGGTAATGTCTACCTGTCTTCATTAAAATATATACAAGACGTTTGTAAGCATAAATATGTGGATTTCGTAAATAACACAAATATAGACAGATTTCAACCGTGAACGTGAACTACTAAACGTGAATTCTGATGATTTTAGGGACAAAGGAGTTATATGTGCACTCCGTTTGCAGATTGGTTCTAGTTTATGAGATATTGAGTAAAATAATTATTAAAAATGTATGACAATTAATTTGTGCAATAAACAGTGATAATGTGGTAATGAAGAGCAGTCGAACTGAGCAATTTTCTTCAAAAATTTGTGGTTTTTAGTGCGGAAAAAATCAAATCGGCATTTATAAGGGGTTATTTATTAATCTGAACCGATTTGCTTCAAATTAAATAGCGTCCACCTTCGACCAGCTGGTCATAACTCACTTGAGCCAATTTCTCTTAAGATCGGAAAAATATTATAAATAATTGCGACCTGTTCCTTCTTACAGATACAGATGAACAGACAGAAGGCCGGGCAGGCGGACATGCAGAAACTGAGTTTAGGTCGATCGGTATACTAATCGATTTGATCAATATCTCTTTCTTATGGGTCTTATAAACAATTGAAGAAAGTCATAATACCCTAGTGGAGGGTATATCTTGAAAATCGATGTAAGGAGGCTATTATTTTCGCGATGAAACTTGACATAGAAAACTTTGGAATACATGTTTGATGTCCGAGAACGACATGTAGGGTGTCCTTAGACGAGAAAAAATCACCATGAAAAAAATATGCAACAAAAATTTTGTTGAAGGACTGTGTATAATATTTTCAGATGTATTAATAATTCGAAAAAAATATTAATTTTTTATGGAAACCATTTTTTACTAAAATTTCAATTTTCGTAGTGCCACTACTTCTATATTTATTTATAGATCTTCTTCTTCTTGTTCGTTGGGATGGCAGATATTAGAACATGAAAAATATATTATAATTTCTGGTTTTAAAATAAAAAATAAATAAAAAATACAAAAAATGAAATGGTGACGGAAATCCACTGAATAGTATTGGATGACCGGCGACTAAAAGTCCTCAAATATTTCAATTAAGTGATTTTGCTACAGAGTATGCAAAATATGACAACATGAAGTAATTCTCAAACGTTTCATGATATTTCTGCCAAAAAAGGTTGTGCTTTTACTCCATGCATGCTGCGAAGGTAAATCAAAAAACGGCCAATTTATAAATTACAATTGCAAATGACTGTCTTTATTTCAAATGTTCTGCACTATGGGATTTTCGACCAAAAGTAGATTTTGCGAAATATGATTACAACAAACAATAAAAAAATGTTGTGTCCGAAGCCTACAAATTTATTTTTTGTGTGCATTGATGCATACTGATTTATTATCAACACAAAAAATTATTATGGATATTTTTTTTAATTTTTACTAAAATTCCAATTTTCATTGAAGGCACCTCCAATATTTATACTCTCTTTTTGGAAATATAGATCCAATCACACCCCTTTTTACATTCAAATAAAGGTAACTGTAATGGCTACAATTGTTACGAATTTCATTGACACATAGAAACAGTGGTTTTTGAACAGTCTCCAAAAATTGCGAAAATATTGATTTTTTACGAAAAAAAATATTTTTTGAAAAAATCATAAAAATTAAAAAGAAAAATTGATGTGCGCAAGCAAAATTGACGCATTTGGAGAGCGGACATTTGATGACACATTAAAGAAAGTGCAGTGTATTCAGAAAAGGATTATAAATTCTACTATTATTCATGTAAATGTTATCGACAAAATCGTTTTAACTATTGTTCTGTAAAATTAAGGAAAATTGTTTGGAGAATTGACGGTTTTAAGCGCAAAACAATGGAAAGTTTGAAATTTAAATTACTATTTTTGAAAAGAATATTGATATTAAAAAAATCCTTTTTTTATTTTTTGCTCAGCATATAGCTATATTTGTGTGCTAAATACTCTATATTTTTTAAAGTACACTTTTCTGAGATATCAGCAAATACGTTGAAGTACTCCTGTATTTTAGTTATCTTTATAGTTTTATAGTTTTCGAGTGTAATTTGGGACAGAAAAAAGTGTAACGAATTGAAGGAGTGACTTAAATCCCTAAATATGTTTGGACCAAATCAGTTTCACGATTTTTAGGCTGTTTGAGTCATGCCCGTCTGCTGTCTGGCTAGTTTAAACGATAACTTTCGAAAGGAATTTATGAATATACTAGCAGTACCCGCTGCTTCGCACGCGAAAATGCCAGTTATTTCTTATTAGTTTCATCCGTCTCTGTTTTAGGATAGTATTTATTTGATTTTCTTTTCTAAAATAGTAAATTGGAAACATAGCACTCATATACAGTCAAAGGAATGTGTTTGTCGATGTGCACTGTTTTAGCTGAACTCCCTTCGTATATATATATTTTTTATCATTCTCTACCCAATTTTTAACAAAAAATTACTACCGCAGAGCCTTTTTATTCGAAAAAAATCCATTTTGATGGCGCTTCTACATGGTCCGAGGAATTTATATACTAAATTTCATGATTCTAGCTGTAATCCTAAAGTTGGTACCATTTTTATCCCTTTTTGTCCCGCTCACCTCTTAAAAGTACAAATTTCGAAAATTTCAATTTTACTGCGCTTCTACATGGCCAGAAGAACTAACACATCAAATTTCAAGATTCTAGCTGCAATACTTTAGTTGGTACCATTTTTATCCCTTTTTGTCCCGCGCAACCCTTAAAAGTACGAAATGCATTTACATTCCGCTTCTATGTGGTGGGTGGAATTTACATACCAAATTTCACGACTAAAGCTGCAATACTTTAGTTGGTACCATTTTTATCCCTTTTTGTCCCGCTCACCTCTTAAACGTACAAATTTCGAAAAATCCAATTTTACTGAGCTTCTACATGGTCAGAAGAACTAACACAACAAATTTCAAGATTCTAGCTACAATACTTTAGTTGGTACCATTTTTATCCCTTTTTGTCCCGCGCAACCCTTAAAAGTTCAAAATTCATTTATATTGCGCTTCTATGTGGTGAGAGGAATTTACATACAAAATTTCACGACTATAGCTTCAATACTTAAATAGGTACCATTTTCATCCCTTTTTGTCCCTCGCTACCCTTAAAAGTACAACTTTTGAAAAATCCAATCTTAACGCGCTTCTACATGGTCAGAGGAATTTACATACCAAATTTTACGATTCTAGCTGCAATACTTTAGTTGGTACCATTTTTATCCCTTTTTGTGCCGCTCACCCCTTATAAGTACAAATTTCGAAAAATTAATTTATATTGGAAGTCTACGTTGTCAGAGAAATTTAAATAGCGATTTTCACGATTCTAGCTGCAATTCTTAAATAGGTACCATTTTTATCCCTTTAAAAAGGAGGAAAGAGACATCCTCCCTTAAAAGTACAAATTTCGAAAAATTCATATTTGTAGCTCGTCTGCATGGTCATTGCAAGGAACACACCGAATTTCATGTTTCTAGTTACTGCCGTTTAGTCAGGACGAAGGTTCGAAGGTTGTTTATCCCTTTTTGTCCCATTGTACCCCCTAAAAGTACGAATTTCGTAAAACCCTTTCTTAGTCGACGTCTACGTCATATTTGGGAACTACCCTGAAAATTTCATGAGCCTGGTTTCAGCCGTTTGATCTATGGGCTGGTCAATGACAAGTCAGTAACGCAACTCTTTTATATAGGGTCCGCCAAATAACTTTTTTTGAAAATGCTATAAAAAAAATATTGAATATTTTCTTAATTTTTTTTATTTGAAAGTACAATCCTTCCGGTTAATAATGGAAAATGGCTGCTGAGGGCACCCCACAAATAATAGTCCAACGGTTGAATAGTTGAAAAAAAAAGTTAGATGGCGGACCCTATATATATTTATATATAGATTCAAACTGTGTTTTTAAGATTGGAAACTTAGCTCTTATGGATGATCGGAATACTATTTAATTTGCTGTTTGACAACATTTTTTAGACGTTATACACACCTTAAATAGTACCACACCCATAATGGTAGCTGGAATGGACTTTGCTGAAATAAAACTAATATAAATTTCATGCGATTTGTTATTTTTAATTGTTTTTATAATTCCCATACTTATGTAACGGTGCCTGAAAACTGTTATGACTTCATATTTTAAAATTGTTTCACAAATGCGGAAGCTGGGACCATGTGTCCCGAACCTTCCAGTACCTCCCATACATGTAATCCAGCCGGTTTAATCGATTGAAACTTACTTACTAGTTTTTATTATTTTTTCTCGTGGCAAAATTTAGTATTTCCTGTGCCAGGAATTCCGATTTTGATGAAAATTGGTGAAAGTATTTGGTATTGTAAAATATTAAGTTAGGCAAAAATTAAAAATTATTGTTTTAGTTTTTTCGTTTGTATTTTTTCCATGCTTTATTCCATGCTTTATATAAGGTTACTTTCTATATATGTTTGAAATCAATTTTTGAAAGCTTTTTTCTCAACCAATTTTGCTCAAATTTTGCACACTTAATCATTTTCGATGACAATACAAGGAAATGGAAAAATTTGACCAATTGGACAAAGGGGCGTGGCACCTCCCATACAAAGTTAAAACCTATTATTGAATATTGTCAGTTCTATGACACCTAGAATGCTGAAATTTTGTGTAAGTGCATATACCATCAATGTGCATAGTTGTGCCAAAAAGGGGCGGTATTGGAAAAGTGGGCGTGGCACCTCCCATACGAAGTTAAAACCTATTATTGAATATTGTCAGTTCTATGACACCTAGAGTGCTGTAATTTTGTGTAAGTGCATCTAGCATCAATGTGCATAGTTGTGCCAAAAATGGGCGGTATTGGAAAAGTGGGCGTGGCATCTCCCATACGAAGTTAAAACCTATTATTGAATATTGTCAGTTCTATGACACCTAGAGTGCTGAAATTTTGTGTAAGTGCATATACCATCAATGTGCATAGTTGTGCCAAAAAGGGGCGGTATTGGAAAAGTGGGCGTGGCACCTCCCATACGAAGTTAAAACCTATTATTGAATATTGTCAGTTCTATGACACCTAGAGTGCTGAAATTTTGTGTAAGTGCATCTAGCATCAATTCGCATAGTTGTGCCAAAAATGGGCGGTATTGGAAAAGTGGGCGTGGCATCTCCCATACGAAGTTAAAACCTATTATTGAATATTGTCAGTTCTAAAGGGTGATTTTTTAAGAGCTTGATAACTTTTTTTTTTAAAAAAACGCATAAAATTTGCAAAATCTCATCGGTTCTTTATTTGAAACGTTAGATTGGTCCATGACATTTACTTTTTGAAGATAATTTCATTTAAATGTTGACCGCGGCTGCGCCTCAAGTGGTCCATCCGCTTAGTCCAATTTTGGCATTTCCACGTTTTTGAGTAACAGAGGCCCAATTGCTGCGAACGGCGACGAATCGATAATTGATGGTCATCATTAACATTGGCCGATACAGCTGCGATATTTTCTTCAGTTCGTACTCTACGTAAGCGTCTTGGTGGTTTAATGTCCAACAATGTAAATTTGGTGCGAAATTTAGTCACAAAAGCCCGAATAGCCGCTTCAGTGGGTCGATTAAACTGACCATAAAATGGAAGCGTGCGATGAACTTTCTTAACAGAGCACGCATTTTGATAATAAAATTCAATAATTTGCAAGCGTTGCTCGTTAGTAAGTCTATTCATGATGAAATGTCAAAGCATACTGAGCATCTTTCTCTTTGACACCATGTCTGAAATCCCACGTGATCTGTCAAATACTAATGCATGAAAATCCTAACCTCAAAAAAATCACTCTTTATGACACCTAGAGTGCTGTAATTTTGTGTAAGTGCATCTAGCATCAATGTGCATAGTTGTGCCAAAGATGGGCGGTATTGGAAAAGTGGGCGTGGCATCTCCCATACGAAGTTAAAACCTATTATTGAATATTGTCAGTTCTATGACACCTAGAGTGCTGTAATTTTGTGTAAGTGCATCTAGCATCAATGTGCATAGTTGTGCCAAAAATGGGCGGTATTGGAAAAGTGGGCGTGGCACCTCCCATACGAAGTTAAAACCTATTATTGAATATTGTCAGTTCTATGACACCTAGAGTGCTGAAATTTTGTGTAAGTGCATCTACCATTAATGTGCGTAGTTCTGCCAAAAATGGGCGGTATTGGAATAGTGGGCGTACCACCTCCCATACGAAGTTAAAACATATTATCGAATAGTGTCAGTTCTATGACACGTATAGTGCTCAAATTTTGTGTAAGTGCATCTAGCATCAATGTGCGTAGTTGCGCCTAAAATGGGCGGTAATGCAAAAGTGGGCGTGGCACCTCCCATATGAAGTTAAAACCAAAATTACACCTACTGTAATTTTGTGTAAGTGCATCTAGCATAAACCTGCGTAGTTGTGCCAGAAATGGACGGTATTGGGAAAGTGGGCGTGGTACCTCACATACGAAGTTAAAACATATAATCGAATATGGTCAGTAGGTGTCATAGACCTAGAGTGCTGAAATTTTGTGTGAGTTGATCCAGTGTAAATAGTTGTGCAAAGATGGGCGGAAAGTGGACGTGACACTTCCCATCTGAAATTAAAACCGGTTTTAGAGTATTTCGACACCGAGATGGGCGGAAAGTGGCCGTGACCCTTCCCATACGAAATTAAAACCAGTTTTTTAAGTATATTCTACAACGATCTTCCTATATTGTTGTGTGTGTTTATTTAGTTGTAACCTGCTTAGACAATATGCAAATGGGCGGGATTTGAAAGGCGCATTTTTGATTCGAACTTTGTAAAATTACACGTTTTCTGTGGATTTTCTTAGCACAACAGTAAAGAAAGGTTATAACTAGTAAATCAAAAAAAAAATTCTTTTTTCAAATCCATGCTTTATGCAAGCAGAATTCTATTGGGCCTAGAAATTCTTTTTTAGTTATCTTATGTAGAAGGAAATTTTTATACCCTACACGACAGGGTATAATGACTTTGTGCATTTGTTTGTAACACCAAACAGGAAACGAGATAGACCCATCGTTTATTATACCGATCGACTTAGAATCACTTTCTGAGTCGATTTAGCGATGTCCGTTCATCCGTCAGTCCATATATTCTTGTAATCAAAGTCCAGGTCGCAATTATGCTTAGAACTAAATGAAACTTTGCACAACGAAGTTTCACGGGATAAGGACGAACGCTATTTAATATGAAGAAAATCGGTTCAGATTTAGATATAGCTCCCATACAAATTTTGCTCCCGATTTTACTTTTTTCGCTCTAGAAACCTATTTCAATAGATTTTCTTATATTTTAACTAGAAACAACTGTGGTGAAAATGGGCCAGTTCGGTTCAGATATATATATATATAGCTACCACACAAATGTCTCCCATGATTTGATTATTTCCGCTCTATAAACCACATAATTTAACAGATTTTCTTAAAATTTGGCAAAACATCTTATAGTTCAACTAGAAGCACCTGTGATTAAAATGTTTTAGAATGGTTCAGATTTATATATAGCTCCCATACGAATTTAGCTCCCAATTTGTCTTTTTCCGCACTAGCAACCACATATTTTAACAGATTTTCTTCAAATTTAGCAAAACAACTTATAATTTAACTAGAAACAACTCTGGTGAAAATGGGTCAGTTCGGTTCAGACATATATATAGCTCCCACACAAATGTCTCCCCACATTGGATTATTTCCGCTCTAGAAACCACATAATTTAACAGATTTTCTTAAAATTTGGCAAAACAGCTCATATTTCAACTATAAACTATGCCGAAAGTGGGTCATATCGGTTCAGATTTATATATTGCTCCCACACAAATGTCTCCCCAGTTTGGATTATTTCCGCTCTAGAAACCACATATTTTAAGAGATTCTCATCAAATTTGGCAAAACAAACTATATTTCAACTAGAAACAGCTCTGGTAAAAATGGACCAGATCGGTTCAGATATATATAGCTCCAATACAAATTTCGCCAATGAATTGATTATTTCCGCTCTAGAAATATCATATTTGAACTGATTTGCTTAAAATTTGGCAAACCAGCTCATATTTACTACAAATATCCATGGCGAAAGTTGGTCAAATCCGTTCAGATTTATATATAGCTCCCGATCTAATTATTTCCGCTCTAGACTCCACATATTTAACAGATTTCCACCAAATTTAGGAAAGCGTTTTATATTTCAGAAAACCTATATGCTAAAAATGTGTCAGATCGGTTCAGATTTATATATAGCTCTCATTCAAAGTTTGCGTACAAATACCCGGTTCAAATGGTTTTTATACCCTACACCACTGGGTATATTGACTAGCTGTAGGGTATCATATAGTCGGCCACGCCCGACTTTAACCTTCCTTACTTGCTTTTCAACTAGAAAAATATATGATGGAACTTTGCTAAATCGGTTCAAATTTATATGTAGCCATCACAGAAAATCGGTTCCGATTTGACATTTTCCTCACTAGAAGCCCCAATATTTAAAGAGATTTGACAGATATTTTAACTACAGGGTGATTTTTTAAGAGCTTGATAACTTTTTTTTTTAAAAAAACGCATAAAATTTGCAAAATCTCATCGGTTCTTTATTTGAAACGTTAGATTGGTCCATGACATTTACTTTTTGAAGATAATTTCATTTAAATGTTGACCGCGGCTGCGTCTTAGGTGGTCCATCCGCTTAGTCCAATTTTGGCATTTCCACGTTTTTGAGTAACAGAGACCCAATTGGTGCGAACTGGCCGATACAGCTGCGATATTTTCTTCAGTTCCCACTCTACGTAAGCGTGTTGGTGGTTTAATGTCCAACAATGTAAATTTGGTGCGAAATTTAGTCACAATAGCCCGAATAGCCGCTTCAGTGGGTCGATTAAACTGACCATAAAATGGAAGCGCGCAATGAACTTTCTTAACAGAGCACGCATTTTGATAATAAAATTCAATAATTTGCAAGCGTTGTTCGTTTGTAAGACGATTCATGATGAAATGTCAAAGCATACTGAGCATCTTTCTCTTTGACACCATGTCTGAAGTCCCACGTGATCTGTCAAATACTAATGCATGAAAATCCTAACCTCAAAAAAATCACTCTTTATAAACATATATGGTGAAAGTGGGTCACATCGTTCCATGTTTTGATATAGCTCCGATACAAAGGTCCTTCCTATTAGACTGTTTTTGCTGTAGAAGCCACATACCATTAGAGATTTTTACCTTATTTAGCAGAACACGTGATATTTGAACTAGATGCACCTATGGTGAAAGTGTGTCACATTGGTCCATGACATAGGACCCTACAAAAGTTCTACCCGATTTCATTTTTTTCACCGACTCGACTTGCAATGGGGTTGAAAGCGGAAGGTATTATATAGTCGGCACCACCCGACTTTAGTCTTTCCTTACTTGTTTAAATATATATTTTATTTAAAAAAAATGTGAAAAACTTCTTAATTACAGAGTTGCCGCATGTTTTAATAATTTTCAAAAATACTTTCGAACATTTCTTATTCTTATTTTCAATGGAAATCCTAATTTGAAATGTTGGATATCATTTGGTCGGCTAAATCGGATTTTGGTCTTGCCTTTCTAAACAAATTATGTCCTACATTACTATCTAAAACACTCCCACTCTTAATAACCTCTACATATATATCCTTAAGGGTTTTGGATTTCCATTCCTTTCCATTCCTTAGTTTTCACAGTTTTGAGAGTTGGAAATTTGTACAAGTTGTTCGCTGGAAACACAATATTTACATTAGAGATCCATCCACCTCGCCACGCTGAACATCTGCAACAATAATATCTACAGCCACCCAGAACAATAACACTCTGAATCCTTCTGCGTCCTTTTGAACATCTTTGTCATTGTCTAATTGTTCGATAAAGTTAATTTGTTTATGTTGCTGAAAATTATTTCACACAAATTGTGTAAAATCATTTTCATTCCATTTCCTTTTGTGTCAAAAATGATGTGGTTCGTTGGTGGAGAGTAAGTGAGAGAGAGAGAGAGAGGGAGAAGGAAGCACCAATTTACGTCAATTGCGAGGAGGGTGTGGAGGGTTGGGGGGGATATTAACAACCGGTGATGAGATGAGTTGTCAGCATTTAAAAAGGGCTCCTTATTAAATCTACTTAAAAAGTTGTTAAGCTGAAAAATTTGTTTGCTTAAGTCAACAAAAACGTTTTAGAAAAGCCTCAAGTCACTCTAAAATGTTGTGCCAAAACTCGAAGCGAAGAATGAACCGGATGTAACGAAGTAGACGAAGAAGAATATGATGAGCATTACGATTGCTTAAATGAAGTGAGGAAGGAGCTGCCGCGAAGGATAACTACGTTGAAGTACTTCTTCGGTACGTTTTTGCTTTTCTTGCAAACAACTTTGGCTGTTTGTTAATGAACTTTACTCGGCACAGATGGTTGGGGGTTGGGAAGTGCGGCCAGCAACTCAAGTAAATTCGAGAAAAGCTTTTGCACTTGATTTTCATTTCGGGGTGTTAGCGGTCGCGGGTTGACTTAACGAGTTGGCAGCGTGAGTAGTGTTTCTGTTTCTGGTGGAAAGGGATTATCAAAACTGTGGCCAGGGAACAACTGCGTCAAAGGTGGTATAATTTGAAGTACGGTGTGCGCTAGATAAGTTTAAAATGGCGGAGGAACAAGACGTTTTTCTTAATGTGGCAATCGAGTCGAAATCATTGGCCAAATATGTACATTAAGGGAGCTACACTGAAATTGTCGGATATGTAAGACAGTCACAACCACTAGGCCAAAATTGAGTTAATTCTAGAAGTCATGTGACAGCTGTGTGGTCTTTCCCAAAATTTTAACATGTTTAATTTAAACTTCATTCTTAATTCAGTGAAATTTTCAATGTCGGATTTGACGGCATCAAATGGCTTGCAGAGAAAATCTGGTCTTACAATAATCATTCTGTATTTTGTAACGTGGTCCACGGAGTGGCTCAAAATCAAATACCATTGACCAGGACTCAATAACATTTGAACTAGTGTACAATTAGGCAAGGATCTAAGACATACTGAGACATTAACATTGAAAGCAGGCAGTCGAATTTATAAATAAGTTCAAAAACAAGTAAGGAACGGCTAAAGTCGGGCGGGGCCGACTATATAATACCCTACACCACTCCCTGCGTATATACCTCGATTTGATTACTAAACCCAAGTATTTCATGGGAGCAATTTAATGTAGTTCATATAAATTATAGAGTATACTTTAAATTCATCTTTAGTCAAATTTAATGAGTATGGTAAATGATAAAGTAATTGATCCAGCAGATATTCCGAGTAAAGTAAATATAACACGATATGGATAAATTGATCTAGATCCAATGATAAATACAGATTATACAGAGGTAATAGGATGAATCGGACGGAGATTTGAAGGCCTACAACAACACTTAAAGCCTGTGCCAAAACATGCGCCTATATATTTCTCATTCACGGTAGGTATACCTAGTTGAAACATATAATGATCTGCAAAATTTGATAAAGATCCGATGTAAGATGTAGTATCTAGAGCTGTAATTGAGCAGAATGTGGCCTCATTTGGGTTATACCAAAGTATGGACATATAGGCATCTCCCAAACAAGTAAGAAAGGCTAAAGACGGACGGAGCCACTATATGATACATCCCACTTTCTATCTCATTACAATTCAGTTCGGTAAATCGGGGAGGATGTTTGAATCATGTAAATGTATGTGTTTGGCAAAAAATGTTAAATCGGAAAGGACATTTGTATGGGGGTATATTTTGTACCTGGAACGATGTGACCCGCTTTCACCATGTATGTTTATTGACGAAATATATGTAAAGTTTGGCCAAAATCGGTTTAACATTCGGGAGCAACATTTGTATGAGGCTATATCTAAATCTGAACCGATCTTACCCACTTTCACAATAGATTTTTTAGTTGGATTATAATATGTTGTGCCAATTTTAAAGAAAATCGGGTACAAGGTGTGGTTTCTAGAGCGGAATATGTCAAATCGGGAACGACATTTGTATGGATGCTATATCTAAATCTGAACCGATCTTACCCACTTTCACAATAGGTGTTTCTAGTTCGATTATAAAATGTTGTGCCAATTTTGAAGAAAATCGGGTACAGTATGTGGATTTTAGAGCGGAAAAAGTCAAATCGGGACCGACATTTGTATGGGAGCTATATCTAAATCTGAACCGATCCTACCCACTTGCAGCATAGGTGTTTCTGGTTAGATTATAAAATGTTGTGCCAATTTTAACGAAAATCGGGTACTATATGTGCGTTTTAGGGCGGAAAAAGGCAAATCGGAACCGATATTTGTAGGGGGCTATATCTAAATCTGAACCGATCTCGCCCACTTTCAGCATAGGTGTTTTTAGTTGGTTTATAAAATGTTGTGCCAATTTGAAAGAAAATCGGGTACAATATATTGATTTTAGGGCGGAAAAAGTCAAATTGGGAGCGACATTTGTATGGGGGCTATATCTAAATCTGAACCGATCTTACCCACTTTCACCATAGGTGTTTCTAGTTAGATTATAAAATGTTGTGCCAAGTTTGAAGAAAATCGGGTACAATATGTGGATTTTAGAGCGTAAAAAGTCAAATCGGAAGCGACATTTGTATGGGGGCTATATCTAAATCTGAACCGATTTCCTCCAAATTCAATACCGATCGTCCTTGGCCCCAAAAAGTAACGTGTGCCAAATTTCACGATAATCGGGCAACAATTGCGACCTGTAGAGTGCGAACAAGCTTAGATTGACAGCAGACGGACAGACAGACATCGTTAAATCGACTCAGGTGGTGATTCTAAGCCGATCCGTATACTTAAAGGTGGGTCTAGCTCGATTATTTCTTGGTGTTACAAACATTTGGCGGAAAACTAACTTATAATACCCTATTCCACGAAGTGGTGTAGGGTATAATGACAACCTTTCCTATTTTTCGATTTAAAAGAAAGGTAAATTAGTATTTCCTTGGTTTAAGTTTACAAAGAAAAATATTTTTCCTATAGATTTTTTCGTTTTTTGCTGGATTATCTTTTTAAATCCAAGTCATGATGCTATTTTATCAGGAATAGTCGGAGAAGATACATACAAAATCAAAAACGAGAAAATGGAAATATTTGATAAATGAAATTTTTAAATGAGTTTTTCAATCTATATCCAGTTAAAAAATCTCACAATTCCTAAAATAGGGAAAATTATCCCCAAAATTGTGAAAAATTACCACCAATTTTTTGGTTACGATCAAACATCTGCAATTTTTTTCACATATTAATATGCATGTACATGACACTTCCGCGAAAGTGAGCGAAGACACATTTAATTGTGGTAAAATAAGCTCCGACCACTCCAACGGTGCAAAAAGTACTGAAAATAGTGAGAATTTGTAGACTGTTAAAAAAATTGCAGGGTGGTGCAGAATGAGCTTTGGATTCTTTTTAACCTTTTTTAATTATTATTCTTTCTTTGTTTTTTTTTTTGCATTTTGTGAAGGAGATTTTGTGAATTAATTATGAATCATTATACGATCGAACAACGTACAAACAATACTGCAGGATTTGGGCTACGGAAAATCCAAGAGCAGTTCATCAGCGACAATCACACCTACTTAAGTGTACTGTTTGGTGCGGTGTATCCTCTGAAAGGATAATTGGCTTATATTTTATTGAAAACAAGTAAGGAAAGGCTAAAGTCGGGCGGGGCCAACTATATAATACCCTACACCACTCCCTGCGTATATACCTCGATTTGATTACTAAACCCAGGTATTTCATGGGAGCAATTTTATGTAGTTCAAATAAATTATACTATAAATTCATCTTTAGTCAAATTTAATGAATATGGTAAATAATAAAGTAATTGATCCAATTTTCCAGCAGATATTCCGAGTAAAGTAAATATAACATGATGTGGAAAAATTGATCAAGATCCAAAGACAAATACAGATTATACAGCGGTAATAGGATGAATCGGACGGACATCTGAAGGGGGCATATAACAACACTTGAGGTCTGTGCCAAAACATGTGCCTATATATTTGTCATTCATGGTAAGTAGTTTCTAGGGCTGTAATATAGCAGAATCTGGCCCAATTTGGGTTATACCAAAGTATAAACATATGGGCATCTCCCAAAACAAGTAAGGAAAGGCTAAAGTCGGACTATATGATACACCCACTTTCTATTCAATTCGGTAAAACGTGAAATTTTGAATTATGTAAATGTATGTGTTTGATATGGGGGTATATTGAAACCTGTAATGATGTGATATTTTTATTGGTGAAATAAAGGGTGATATTTTAAAAGCTATAGGAGTGTTTTTCAAAAAAAAAAAAAACACATAAAATTCAGAAAAATGCATGAAATCTTTATTTGAATCGATAGTACGGTCCATATAATTTAATGTATGAAGATTATTTCATGCAAATGTTGACCTTGACTGCGCCTCAAATGGTCCATCCGCTTATTCCAATTTTGGCATTTCCACGTTTTTGAGTTACAGAGGCCCAATTGCTGCGAAGGGCGACGAATCGAAAATTGATGGTCATCATTGACACTTGCCGATACAGCTGCGATATTTTCTTCAGTTCGCACTCTACGTAAGCGTGTTGGTGGTTTAATGTCCAACAATGAAAATTTGGTGCGAAATTTAGTCACAATAGCCCGAATAGCCGCTTCAGTGGGTCGATTAAACTGACCATAAAATGGAAGCGCGCGATGAACTTTCTTAACAGAGCACGCATTTTGATAATAAAATTCAATAATTTGTAAGCCGATTCATGGTTAAATTATAGACCAAACTGAAGATGTTTGACAGTGAAACAAAACACGAAACGTGCGTCAGCTGTTTAAACCAGTGTTGCCAAAAAGATAATAGCTAAAAAATCACCCTTTATAATATGTAAAGTTTGGCCAAAATCGGTTAAACATTCGGGAGCGACATTTGTATGGGGGCTTTATCTAAATCTGAACCTATCTTACCCACTTTCAGCATAGGTGTTTCTAGTTCGATTATAAAATGTTGTGCCAATTTTAAAGAAAATCGGGTACAATATGTGGATTCTAGAGTGGAAAAAGTCAAATCGGGAGCGACATTCGTATGGGGGCTATATCTAATCTGAACCGATCTTACCCACATTCAGCATAGGTGTTTCTAGTTCGATTAAATTTTATAATATTACTTCAAATGTAAAAATGTGCCTAAAATATTAGGTGTCATTAAAGGGAAATATTATCCCTTTCCTCCATTAGCAATTTTCTGATTCCAGCTACAAACCAAATGTCTGTGTCATTTTGAGTCCAGCTACAAACCAAATTATTTTTGATAGGATAGTACTAGTCTTGCAGATCCGTTATGTTTCGCAATCACAGTGGAATAAACACTCCTAATTTCATAATTCTAGCTACAGCCGTTTGTTTGATACCAATTTTATTATTTTTTCATTTCGACCTTAAAATTTGAAGAAGAACTTTTATTTTGCGCGTCTACGTAGTCAGAGGAGTGAATTTCATGAATCAGCTACCATCGTTTGATTGGTACCAATTTCATCCCGAATATTGAAAGATATCTTTATTTTTCGAGTCTACACGCTCCGAATATCACTATTCAAACTGCTGTGCTTGTTGGGTACTATTTTTATCCCCTTCGCTTTATTTTCCTCCTAAAAGTACAAATTTAGAAAAGGTCCTTTATTTTTCGCGGTGTATACATCTACACCGAATTTCATGATTTCTACTTCAGTAGTTTGGGTGGTACCATTTTTATCCCAAATTTCCCTAAAAAGTACGAATTTTGAAAAATCCATCTATTATACGTGTCTACGCAATTAGAGGGCTGTGCATTCCAAATTTTATATTTCTAGCAGTTGTTGTAGCATTGGTACCATTTTTATCCCCCTTTGTACCATTTCACCCGCTAAATCTTGTATTTAATTTCTGGTACTTTCACGCTACAAGTGGAGTGTACACAACAAATTTCAAATGCATATACAAATTGTTTTCTGCTGTTTATAAAAAAAAAAACATTTTTTCCGATTTGTATACCCTCCATTTTAGGATGTCATGCCGTTTGTAACACCTGGGTCACGAAATAAATTGAAGCGGTCCCCCCAGAAATGAAGATTGGATTGTTTAATGATGATCTGCAAAATATTGCGTCACTGTGAGCTAAACGCTCCTGAGAACACCTATAAAAATCATGTTTTCCCCATGTAATTTTTTTATGTTGCACTTTTGTCCAATTTTTTTCTGAATTAACGGACAATTCATTAAAAAACTTTAAATACCAATTTTTTATTCTTATTTTAGAGTAACGCATTGGTCGTATTATTGGACGTTTAAATTGATTTTTTGTGGTTTTTCAATGTGACAGCTAAAACACATATTTCTTGGAAACATTTTGTAAGATATGTTATGAAAAATAAATGGAAGGAATCAATACCTTTTGAATGATGTCTAAATGATAAATATCGGAAAAAAGTTACGTCACTGACTCCATGTTTGTAAAATAATTTAATACAGGAAATGGATTTTCAGTGGCAAAATTTTCAAACTTTTTTTTACAAAAATGAACGCTTCGACCAATAAATAACTCTAAGGAGAGAATCAAAATTTATAATTAAAGTGCTTCCAAGGGTCTATTAATTGAGAAAAAATTGGACGAAAATGCAACGTAAAAAAATTACACGCGAAAAAACATGATTTTTACTGGAATTTCCAGGAGCTCACAGACGGCTTGACATAGAAACGAAATATTTTGCAAATCATCGTTAAACAATCCAAACTTTATTTTCATGGGGTGACTGGAAATTGTTTTTCCATTTGTTCCATACAAACGACCCAGCCTAATATATATATTTTGGTATGTGCATTAGAGCGTACCAGGTTACAAGTAAAAAAAAAAAAGTTCGCCGTACACCTTCGAATATGAAGTATTATTGAAAGGTAGTTTCAAAAAAATTTTTTTTATTTTTTTATGCCGAACGTAGGGGTCGCGCTTTTACATTTTTCTATATAACTTCTGCATTTATAAACGGATTTTAAAGTGTGATACATCGATGTTTTTGTCTCGACGAGGCCGATTTTTTGTCTTTGAAGTCAGAAGAGTTTCATGATTTTATGCGAGCTTTAATTTTCTGATATTAGAGTGGTACATTAGGGTAGTAGCAACTGAGATATGATGGGTAAGTACCAGAAGGGGGTGCTTGAGCTCAATGACTTCAAAGACAAAAAAATCGGCCTCGTCGAGACAAAAACATCGATGTATCACACTTTAAAATCCGTTTATAAATGCAGAAATTATATAGAAAAATGTAAAAGCGCGACCCCTACGTTCGGCATAAAAAAATAAAAAAAATTTTTTGAAACTACCTTTCAATAATACTTCATATTCGAAGGTGTACGGCGAACTTTTTTTTTGAGGTACGCCCTAATGTGCATTCCTATGACTTATAGAAAAGCAAAATCAAGCAAATTTTCGAAATTTGTACTTTCACGGGGAGAAAGGGATATAATCGCTCTAGATACTGCGTTCCTTCGATACTTCTACTTTTACAGTCAAAATGGGAAAAAATGGATAAAATAGATGTCGACCAAATGGCTGTAGCTATAATCATAAAATTCGGCGTGTACATCACTCAACATTAGGGATCTTTTAGATATTTATACTTTAGGTGATGTACTTTCCTTTGTGAACACGAAAGATAATGGATTTTCGAAATTTGTACTTTTAGTACAAAAATTGAACGAAATTCGTAATGTAAAATGGGCGAACCCGAGCCGAAGGCAAAACACTCTTCCGTGACAACGAATGAAACTACCCGCAGTGGTCCTTAAAATTAATTAATTAATTTTTATTCAAAATTATAATAATAATACATCTTAATTTATTTAACAAATAACTTAATTTATTTAACAGCAAAAACTATTAGCAAACAAGTAAGGAAAGGCTAAAGTCGGACGGGCCGACTATATGATACCCTCCACTTTCTACCTCATTCAATTCGGTAAAAGAGTGAAATCGGGAAGGATTTTTGTATCTTGTGTATGTGTTTGACAAAAAAAAATTAAAGTTAGGCCAGAATAGGTTAAACATTTAGGAGCAACATTTGCATTGGGGCTATATCTAAATCTGAACCGATCCTACACTCTTAAAGCATAGATGGATTATAAGATGTTGTGCCAAATTTAAAGAAAATCGGTTACAATACGTGTTTTCCAGATTGGAAAAAGACAAATCGTGAGCAACATTTGCATGGGGGCTATATCTAACTCTGAGCCGATACTATCCGCTTTCAGCATAGTTGGTTCTAGTTGGATTATAAGTTGTTAAGCCAAATTTAGAGAAAATCGGGTACTATATGTAGTTTCTAGAGCGGAAAATTTCGACATTCGTATGGGGGCTATATCTAAATCTGAACCGATATTATCCGCTTTCATTGTAGGTATTTCTACTTGGATTGTAAGATGATGTGTTCAGAATTTAATGAAAATCGAGTACAATATGTGGTTTCTAGAGCGGGAAAA
This sequence comes from Polietes domitor, assembly GCA_947397865.1. NCBI lineage: Eukaryota > Metazoa > Arthropoda > Insecta > Diptera > Muscidae > Polietes > Polietes domitor. Next base: position 46,238,302 of record OX377619.1, on the reverse strand, counting down.
GTAAAATCGGGAGCGACATTTGTATGGGGGCTATCTGAACCGATGTGCTTCAAATTAAACAGTGTTCATCCTTGCACCAGAAAACGTATTTGTGCCAGACAGACGGATGGACGAACATTGCTATATCGACTCAGAAAGTGATTCTAAGCTGATCTGTTTAATAAACCATGGGTCTAACTCTTTTCCTTTTGGGTGTTACAAACAAATGCACAAAGACATAATACCCTAGTGGAGGGTATAAATATTTGACTTAAAATATTTCTTCACCTTTTGCATTACCCCACCTTACTGTGCAGCTAGTTGAAATATCCTTAACGTACGATAATTAACGGTTGTTATAAAATTTTCTGATGATTTAAGTATATTTGCAACTGTTAATTGCCTTTGTGTGTGTGTTTGTGTGCATGTGGACTTAACAAGTTTCGTTTTTGGCAAGTGAACGCGTTATTTGTGGTGCTGGCATGGCAGCGGTGGTGGTGGTCTGAAAGACACTCACACAGACAAGCGGAAGGAGGGACCGAGCGAAAGACGTTCATTTCTCATTTCTTCTTTTATGGATTTATTGAAAAAACTTTTCTTTCGTCGGTCTTCAGCAAATTAACCAAAAACACGCAATTGTTTCAACGCCACCTCCACCTCCTCCACTGATACCAATACCAATACCACCAATCACCACTTCCACCGCATGCCGCTGGGCACGAAGGCAATTCCTTGGCCTTTGCCTTGCGTTTGGTAATAATTAATAAACCCCATAAACAAAATGCCACCCCCACCCTTCCCCCTTCTAGCAAAAATCATGTGGGAATTGTGTCCGTGTTTATTTGTTTCCAACATTTTAATCTTTATGTTTTTCGGAATCATGCGATTTCCTCAAACCCATGGGTTAGAATGTGACGACCAAGCCAGGCCGGCCCGGTCCGGGCCATTCGAGGTTGTGGCTGACGGAATCTACATAAACACAAGTTAACTGCAACTTAGTTTTGTGTACTTTAATTAATTAGCCATAGATTTATTGACTTTCCGAAAAGTATCAATATCAATAATGTTTTCCAACAAGCCAACTAATTCCAGTTTGATATATAATACATACTTATATCTATACACGAATGTATGTCTGCCGGTATGTGGAGGGAAAAGTTTTCAGTATCCCTAGAAATGAAAAACAAAAACAGCAGATAACTAAGCCAACAAAGTTGTTCAACTGATTTTTGTCTAAACAACTAATAACATTTAAACATGCAACGGTTTTGATGGTTCGTTTCGTTTCGTTTTTGTTCGCTCTCTTCTGTTTCGGCAGATTGAATGAAACCTAAATAGGAAAAGTTAATTAAGTTCTATTGATTTTTCGTCGACTTTGCACGAAAGAAGACATAACAGTCAGCAATTAATTTTAAGGTCTAGTGGACGAAGTTCGAACTGCAATATTTCGTAGGATCATTAGCCAAAGCAACGACGATAGATAAGGACAATTCCGAAATTGTTCAACACGGCGACATACATATTTTGAAATCTAAACACACATACAGTGAGTCAACGAACTGGCTCTTTTTTTGGGGGGACACTTCGCCATAGGAAGACGAAAGTTTACATGGCATCTAAATATATGTCACACTTATAAAGGATTTTCCTATTAGGGCGGGTCGATTTTTGTCAGTCGTTAACATCCATATTGTTTTGGAGGTAAATCAGTTGGTAAATCAGTTGTTCACTTATGCTAAATCATTCAGTCACTTATAATAAATCATCATAGCAGGATATATATTACGCCAAGCGGTAAGATTTCTGACCTCAGTAGTTGCTATTGTTTTGAAAGTTTGTATATGTATTCTTCTCATAAAACTGTTGTACACGTATTTTTCGAAACAAAACTAGAATTTTCTTTCACGTGTTATGATCAATTTAATAGTGAAAAAAAATACAATTTTTTCTAATAAGTACGTTGATGCACTATTGTAATTTTTACCATTTTTTGTATCGTACGATCGCATCAAAAGAAAATATATATATATATATTACTATTCTATTTTTTTTTCTTGGATTTTTCATTGTTTTTACACCTTTTGTTAATAACTTACTTAATAACATTACTTTAAAGTTTCAAAAAAATTAATTAATGCAATCATTTCGAAAATCGAAAATAAAAGAAATAAAATTGTAAAAACTTTAAAAAATTTAACGCGGCTAAACCATTCCACTTTAACATTTCAAAACAAGGTATATTAAATTAAAATCGGCGAAGTATCTCCTGCTACTACAAAGAGTGTCATAACTTCTACATTTATCCATAGATTTGTATACCCCCCACTAGTCCGGTAGGGTATTATATCGTTGTGCTTTTGTTTGTGCCATCCAAAAGGAAACGAGTTAGACCAAAATGAAAAAGAAAAATCGCCCAATGATGTCGCCACCAAACAGTGACTCGTAGTGGATGCATTGGCTTCTCAATAGGCAGATGTGGGTTCTCTGAACCAGCAATTTTATCGACATAGCCACCGAGATGAAAACGCAATTTTTTGGTACAATTCTTCATCTCCTGCCAAACAATGTTCAGAACGATGACGAGTTGATGTTGATGGATGTTCTTGGACATTCTCAGCCACAGCAGCAATGTTTTCGATTGAACCACTGGACGAGAACGTATGGGGTGGTTTGTCCAATAACGATACATTTTTATGAACTCGCTTCACAAATTGGGCGCACGAACTGAACTCTCTTATGGAACACTTTCCACGTAAATTTCATACAGTTTGCGTTAAAGACTCACTACTTTGGAAGTAAGTTTTAAATATTTCCCAATTATGTTCGAGCGTATTGCGTCTCATTTTGCAAATGTCAAACATAAACCTGAAAAAAAAACAAGTAAGAAGGCGTTAAGTTCGGCCGGGCCGAATCTTATATACCCTCCACCACGGAGTGCATTCCACAGTATTACCAGCAGATTAAAGAATGTCGACTTTACATAGAAGCACAGTACCATTTCACAGACAAAGTGATAAGAAAAGTATAAATTTTAAAGATATCCCCATTCGCCCCATTCTCCGCCCAAATGTACAAATTTCCTTTTTCGAGTCTTCATAGTCAGAATGTATACACCAAATTTCATGATTTCAACTCTTTTTAATTATATTTCGAAAAATCCCTCTATTTTACGTGTCTATGCAATTAGAGGGATGTACACACCGAATTTCATGATTCTTGCTGTTGTCGTATCATTGGTACCATATTTTATCCCTTTTTGTCCCATTTCGCCCGCTAAAACTTTTATTTTCTTTGTGGTGCTTCCAAGCTACAAGAGGAATGTCCGCAACAAATTTTAACTGTATGAAAATAAGAAATTTAATTAATAAGCCAAGGCTACCAATATTTGTATACTATGTATATATATAATGGAAATAATACTTCAATTCATAAAGTAAATATAAGGGAGCAATCATAAATACCCTAAATATTGGGGGATATACAGTGTATTTTCAGCTACAGTCGTTTGGTTGGTTGTATTTCCATCCTATTTTAATTTCAAAATTATAAATTTTGAAAATACCTTATCTCTCACGTACGCAGTATTAGACATCTTCAAGATTATACCATTTTTTGTCGTAAAAGCAACAAAATAAAGTACGAATTTAAAAAAAAATATTTTACGTGGCTATGCAGTCAGAGGAATGTATACACCGAATTTCATGATTCTATCAGCGGCCATTTTGTTGGTACCATTTTATCCCCTTTTTCCAATTTTGCCCCCTCAAAAGTACGACTATCTAAAATCTCTTTATTTTACGTATCTACGCAATTAGAGGGATGTACACACTGAATTTCATCATTCTAGCTGTATTCGTTTAGTTGGTACTATTTTTATCCCCTGTAGCCATTGTATCCCTTGAAAGTACGAATTTGGAAAAAACGTTTTATTTTTCGTGTCTATGCAGTCAGAGGAATGTATACTCCGAATTTCATGATTCTAGCTGCTGTCATTTGGTAGGTACTATTTTTATCCCCTTTTTCCATTTGAACCACAAAAAGTACGAATTTTGGAAAGTTCTTTTATTTTACGTGTCTACGCAATCAGAGGAATGTATATATCGAATTTCATTATTCTAGGTGCAACCGTTAGGTTGGTACTATTTTTATCCCTCTACCCCCATTTAAACCCTTAAAAGTACGAATTTAGAAAAAATACTTTTATATTATGTATCTACTCTATTAGAGGAATATACACGCCAAATTTCGTGTGTCTATCTGTTGTCGTTTGATAGGTACCATTTTTATCCCTTTTTGTCCCATATCGCCCCCTACAAATAAAAATCACTCTATGGTGCCCTTTTATGCTATAAAGGGAATGCGCATTGCAAATATCAAGTAAATACAAGCTAATATGTTCAAAAAACAGGCTGGAATACTCAAAATATTAGGGGTATTTTCAGTCCTTGTGAGGGAAAAATTTTTCCCTCTGGGCCGATTACGTCCACTTTCAATCCCAACCGATCTACAACCATAAGACACATTTAGGAAAAATTTTAACCTCCTAGCTCATTTCGTTCGGCCGCTATCGTGCTTTCAACAGACAGACGGACAGACGGACAGACGGACATGGCTATATCATCTTAGAATTTTACCACGACCCAGAATATATATACTTTATGGGGTCTCCGATGAATATTTTAAGGTGTTACAAACGGAATGACAAAGTGAATATACCCCCATCCTGGAGGTGGAGGGTATAATAAAAATGAATGTTTTTCTACCTTTCAAAGTCAAAGTAATGTCTCAACTTGTAGTTCCCATGCAAATGTCGCTCCCGATTTTTCTGCTCTAGAAACCACATATTACACCTGATTGTCTTAAAATTTTGGCACAGCACCTTATATATCAACTAGAAACAACTACGGTGAAAATGGGTTAAATCAGTTCAGACTTATATATTTTTTCATACAAACGTCGCTTCCGATTTGACTTTGTCTGCCCCAGAAATGGCATATTTAAAACAAGTAAGGAAGGTTAAAGTCGGGCGTGGCCGACTATATGATACCCTACACCTATTCAATATACCCTGTGGTTTAGGGTATAAAAAGGTCGTTACATTTGAACCGGGTATATATATACTACAAATTTCATACTTCTATCTGTATTTGTAAAAAATGAACATAAACTTTGAATAGATAAATCTGAACCGATCTGACACATTTTTAATATAGGTTTTCTGAAATATAAGACGCTTTCCCAAATTTGATGGAAATCTGTTAAATATGTGGTTTCTAGAGCGGCAAGAATTAGATCGAGGGAGTCATTTATATGGGAGCTACATATAAATCTGAAACGATTTGACTTACTTTCGCCATGGATGTTTGTAGTTGAAATATGAGCTGGTTTGCCAAATTTTAACCAAATCAGTTCAAATACGCTATTTCTAGAGCGGAAATCAGGGGAGAAATTTGTATTGGAGCTATATATATCTGAACCGATCTGGCCCATTTTTACCAGAGCTGTTTCTAGTTGATATATAATTTGTTTTGCCAAATTTGAAGAAAATCTGATAAAATGTGTGGTTTCTAGAGCGGAAAGAGTCAAATCATAGGAGACATTTGTTTGGGAGCTATATATAAATCTGAACCGATCTGGCCTATTTTCTATTTTCTGGCTATTTCTAGTTAAAATATATGACGTTTTGCTGAATTTGAAGAAAATCTGTTGAAATATGTGGTTTCTAGAGCGGAAAAAAGTAAAATCGAGCGCAAAATTTGTATGGGAGCTATATCTAAATCTGAACCGATTTTCTTCAAATTAAATAGCGTTCATCCTTATCCCATAAAACTTCGTTGTGCAAAGTTTCATTTAGCGGGTTTTGGACGCCCCTTCTAGCACCTTCCACACCCTAATCTTCGTAATATTAAACTGGTATAACTTCTATACGGATGATCGGAATAATGTGAAATTGGATATTTGGCAATGTTTTTATAGAGGTTACATTCACGTGGAATATGGGCGATATTGCCACACCCCTTCTGGTACCTTCCACACAAAGTGGCATAAACTTTAGTTAAAATAAAACCGACAAAACATCCATAAGGTAGTTAAAATCATTTGAAAATTGATAATTGAAAATCTTTTTATAATCACTATAAACATAAAAAATGTTTATGTTTTAGCCACGCCCTTCTTGTACCTCCCACACAATTGTCTCTATCGTGGGTACAATTAAATGCTTTATAACTTCTTTACTGGTGCCTGAAATCCATTATGACTTCAAATATGAGGTTTTTACTATTATTAACAAATGTGAATTAGCTCAAACTTGTACTAAGCTAAATTTAAGTCCTTCCATAGACATTCTCTGAGAGTGAGGGTATAATAAGTCGGTTTGGCCGACTGACGTTTTCTTACTTGTTTTTTTACAAAAATATTATTTTTATCATTTTTTGCAGACAACATTTGTAGTTTAATTGGTGACATTTATTTATTATCCTTATTTTATCACAAATTTCTAAAAAATATTTTACTCTACGAGTGTAAGCAGTTAGAGAGATGAACACAACGAATTTCATGACTTTTAACTTCAGCCGTACTGTATGTGGTACCATTTTTATCCCTCTTTTAGCATTTTACCCTTAAAATACTAATTTTGATATATACACTTATTTAACGTGTTTATGCAATTAGAGGCATGTATAAACTGAATTTCATATTTTTACCTGTTGTCGATAGAGTGGTACCATATTTGTACCATTGAGCGCCAGTATACCCCCTAGAAGTATGAGTTTTGTAATAAGGACTTTTTGGTTCTGGTTCACACTATAAGGGAAATAAATGTATTTACCAAATTTGAATATAAAAAGGAAATTTTCAAAAAATACACTAAATACACTACACACTTACTAAGTTTTACAACATCCTGCGGCAAAGAAGGGAAAGACAATTTTAGTCAAAAATCCCAAGTTTTGTTCTATTTATAACAAATGTTGCATATAGGCAATATTAGGAGTTGGTCATATAAAGTTTTTAAGATCAAATATTTTTCAAAGTTGATATTTTTTATTTTAGAGTATACTATTTAAAAGGTAATAACTTTTGCGTAGGAAAGCGAAAATCAACGTGATGTCAAAAATCTAAGTTATTTGGCCCTTTTTTTATTGATTTTTCGTGTACAAAAAAACTATCTTTGAGATTTGAAAAATGGTTAAATATTTCGAAATATTAGTTTTACTTAACATGAATCAGTAGGATAAGGATTTGAGGAAAATATATTGCCACTCATGTTCTGTATAAATTAGAAACCCCACATCAATGTATAGCATTTTTTGTATTTATCAAATATAAACAAGAAACAAGTACGGAAAGCCTAAAGTCGGACGAGGCCGACTATGTGATACACTCCACTTTCTATCCGAATATAATTGAATTCGTTAAAAAATTTAAAACGGGAAGGATTTTTGTATGTTTCCTAATCATAGGCCAATATGACCTTACATAATTGGTCAAATCGAGAAGAATATTTGTATCGGGGCTATATCCAAACATGGAATGATGTGACCCACTTACACAATAGGTTCTTCCAGTTCAAGTATAACGTGTTATGCTCAATATGAAGAAATTCTCTGAAAATACGTGGTTTCTGGGGAAAAAGTTAAGCTGGGAGCGAATATAAATATAAAGCTATATATAAATCTGAACCGACCTGACCCATTTTCACCATGGGTGTCTCTAGTGGAAACATAAGATATTTTGCCAAATATGAAGAAGATCTGTTAAAATATGTAGTTTCTAGAGCAGAAAAAGTCCAATCGGGAGCGAAATTTGAATGGGAGATATATATAGATCTGAACCGATCTAACACGTTTTAACCACAGGTGTTTCTAGATGAAATTTTTGCCAATTTTGAAAACAATCTGATAAAATATGTGGTTTCTAGACCGGAAAACGTGATATTGGGAGCCAATTTTGTATGGGAGCTATTTATAAATCTGAACCAATCTGACCCATTTTCACCACAGGTGTTTCTACTGGAAACATAAAATATTTTGTTAATTTTGATGAAGATCTGTTAAAATTTGTGGTATTTAGAGCAGAAAAAGTCAAATCGAGAGCGAATTTGGAATGGGAGCTATATATAAATCTGAACCGATCTCACATATTTTCACCACATGTTTTCCTAGTTTAAATTTAAAATGTTTTGCCAAATTTGAAAACAATCTGATAAAATATGTGGTTTCTAGAGCGGAAAAAGTCAAATTGGGAGCGAAATTTGTATGGAGGCTATATATAAATCTGAACCAATCTGACCCATTTTTATCATGGGTGTTTATAGTGGAAATAGATTTGAACAAAATCTGTTAAAATATGTGGTATCTAACGTGAAAAGAGTCAAATCGGGAGTGAAATTCGAATGGGGGCTATATCTATATCTTCCAATTAAATAGAATTAAATAGATCCCGAAAAACTTCGTTTTGCAAAGTTTCATTTGGTTCTGGCTACAATTGCGACCTGTATCGTGATTACAAGAATAGATGGACAGACAGACAGACGGACATTACTAAATCGTTTCAAAAAGTGATTCTAAGTCGATCGTTGGGTGTTACAAACAAATATGGATTGATTGTCTTACAATTTTATGACGATCAAGAATATATATACTTTATAGGGTCTAAGGTCGAAAGTTCAAAGTGTTATACACAGAATGACAAACTTAGTATACTCCATCCTGGATGTACAGGGTATAAAAAGACGATTTATCGAATAATTTCAATGTCTGAATAATTGGATAGTTTACTTTTGCGGTTGTCGAAACAAAATTCCATCATATATTTATATTCCACTGATTTGCATCATTAAGTCAATAGCGTGTACCTGAAAATGCTTGATCTTGTTTTAAATAAAGTAAAGCAAATCCACAAAATGAATTCTCTCGTATTTGTGGAAAAACTGGACATTTAACAAAGTTCCAAGGGACAAGTGCAGCCAGCCAGCCAGCCCTTGTGATTTTATGCAGCCTAGAAATGTTATTCAATCACAGCAATTCTGCCGATGGCTTCTTATTGTGAAAGTCCAATTTGTTTTGAATTTCTGCATATATGGAGTGCACTCCAGATTCAATTCACCAAAAAATGCAAAAGCACACACGCACACACACGATTCACAATACTGAGGAAGAAGCCGACGACGAAGAAGAAGAAGGGACAGATACAATTTTGTTATTGTTAGCCTGCAAACATGAGACAAAACCACTTCAGGCTTTGTCCTGGGAATACGGCGGACTACAACATCCAACAACAGAAAGAGTAGCAGCAGCTAAACAACACAAACGAGTGTCTACAACATGCGGAGATGAACCGAGGGAACAACTTCCCACATACTATATGGTGGGTGACGAAAGGACGTTATAATGCCGATGCCGGTGATGATGACGATGCTACTGCCGATGATGATGACAATGTTACTCCTGTTGACGATGCTGCTGCTGATGATGATGGTGATGGTAACGACGATGGCTATGGTGACCGTAAGGTACAAAACAACAAATCGCTAAGTGCTTGTTGACAATGACATATTCACAGGGATAGACAGACATACGAGCGAGCACAACCCCAAATACCCCACAGCGTGGTTGTTGGTTGTTGTACCATCAGCTGGAGATGTGAAAACACAAGGACAGACCCGTGTGTAGACAAAGCGAAAACTTACAATAACTGCATGTTTCCACCCGCTCGATATTGACATTTTCGGCTACAACGTAGCCAACGTGGGGACCAAAGTTTGTAGTCAAAAATAGTTTGCAGTTTAGCCGAAAGGTGAAATGAAAGGTCCACATGGTGCTAATAGGCGTGATGGCTATTGGAAATATTAGCAAATATTTGTAACATATGAAATCCATTGTTGTCTCAAATATGTATGTGGACAACCTAACAACAGCCGTACAGGCCGTGATTTACGAATTTGCATTTAGAATGTCCAAGGCTTCTTTAAAGTTACCAATTACCGGGTGCACAACAAGACTGCAGAGCTGATATTTCTGTCTTCCATGAAGTGCCATTGACAGGGCGCACAGGGGGTTTTTTTGTGCAATAAGTCATTTTTTCGACACATAAAATTTAAAAATGTAATGATGCAGTTTTGTAGAAAATTGATTCAGTATGAAGAATCCATTAATAGTATCCCAAAAAACGTTTATTTGTCTTTGAAATAATAAAGTAAAGTCACATGTAAATTTGAAAACTGTTTACGCACTTCTATAATGTTTGTACGTAAGATAATTTTGTTGCTCTGATTTAAATAGTGAGTTTTTTTCAAATATAGCCTTTTCTGTGTATTTTAGAAAAAATATATAAATTTCGCTCATATGGTTTAAGAGATATGATAGAATAAAATTTGTTCTATAATGTGCCGTGATTGCAAACTTCCTTGGAAGAAAAAAAGGTTGCTCGGTCGTGCTAGGTGCTCCCGCTATAATAACATGAAAGGTAAAACTCCATACTATCAATTAAAAAGCAAAAAGTTTAAATAATTAATAATCTTTTATGAAGTCATAAAATGGGTCTCCAAATTAATGAAATTTTTAATTTTAAAAAATTACAAAAAGATATGGAAAAAGATAAAAAATTATAGATTAATATTCTCTAGAAAGTGTGATAGAGTTGCAAAAACTACAGATGTTTTTCATCGACTTTTATTAACGTCAGATCCTTTTATAAGTAGCATTAGATGTCAAACCCGTGAACAAGTTCTGGAACTTGATGGTATAGTTACAGAAATGATAGATGTTGAATAAAAGTCTATATTTAAATGCATGTATTGAAATTTATGTATAAAATAATTAGTTTTGCTCAAGAAACAAAAAGTTTTGGGGAAAAATATAATATGGGTTGAGTGTGGCGTTAATTGAGGTTCTGAATTTGGAGGAAATCGGTTCAGATTTAGATATAGCCCCCGTACAAATGTCGCTCCCGATTTGACAATTTCCACTCTAGAAACCACGTATTGTACACGATTTTCTTTAAATTTCCACAACATCTTATAATCCAACTAGAAAAACCTATGCAAAAATTGGGTAAGATCGGTTCAGATTTAGATATAGCCCCCATACAAATCTCGCTCCCGATTTGACATTTTCCGCTCTAGAAAAGACAAGATGCAAAAATCCTTCCCGATTTCACTTTTTACCGGACCGACATTTTATATCGGAAGTTTTTCAAATTTTGCAAATTATATTATATTTGTATTTCATACTAATAATACCTACTTTACAAGTGATCTATATGGGCCCATTTTTGAATGTAGCGCCCTTACAAATGGCCCCCTTTTTTATTATTACCCCTGTAGGACCCACAATTTGCATCGAAAGTTTATCAAATTTTGCATTTTGTATTATATTTCAACTAAGAAGACATATTATGAAAGTCAAATATATGGGTCCATATTTTGGTATAAGCCCCATACAAATTGGGCCCCCATTCTACTCTATTACATCTCTAGAACCCACATCGTACATTAGATCTCGATATAATTTTGCATATCATGTCATATTTCAACTAAGAATACCTACTTTGAAAGTGATAAGGAACCACTTTTTAATGTAGATCCCTTAAAAATGGCCCCATTTTAATTTTTAGCCCTCAAGAACAAATTTTACATCGGATTTTTTTTTTTCAAATTTTGCAGATTATATTATATTTCAACTAAGAATACAAAGTCAAATATATGTGTCCATACTTTGGAATAACCCAAATGGGCCCCCCATTCTACTCTAATACAGCTCTAGAAACTACGTCTTACATCGGATCATGATATATTTTAACTTTGAATACCAACCGTGAATGAGAAATATATAGGCCCATGTTTTGGACCAGGCCCCAAGTGTTGTTATAGGCCTTCTTTCAAATATCGGTCCGATTCATCCTATTACTACTGTATAATTTGCATTTGTCTGCCGGAAAATTGTGTCTATTATTTACCATATTTGCATAAAATTGCTCCCATGAAACACCTGGGTTTAGTAATAAAAGCGGGGTATATACGCAGGGAGTGGTGTAGGGTATTATATAGTCGGCCCCGCCCGACTTTAGCCTTTCCTTACTTGTTCTTAATTGAGCTATCCAAAGGCTCAGAGCAATATTTCAACTTTCTACGAGCACTCCTTATATTTTTGCCAAACTTTGTATGAAGAAATCCCTCTCTCGGGCGCCGGAGTCACTAAAACAACTCAACTGCCACGAATGTGGGTTCAGTTTTAGTGAACAAACCTTGCCTCTAAGTTCACACCGGTATATGATCGACTGGCAACTATCCTCATCGAGACGAACAACACTGTGCTACAGTCTGAAAACTCTGGGAAGTGATAGTATTTTTCTCGTAGGTCTTGTAGAACAGGAATCTGTATTTAAAATATGCCAGACACCCCCATAATCTTGAGTTACGGGTAAAAAAAAAGTTTTTCGTACCTTTGCACACTTATAACTTATAAGTTATAAGCCTGTACCATAGTTAGTTATCAACCGATTTTAACTTTCTCTCTGGATTTTAAAAGAAGAAACCTGGAACTTTCGGCAGATATATAGCTTAATTAGGAAAACTTAAAAAACCTGTATACTTTTGTCCAACAAACACACTTTTTTAAGCAATTTTTAATAATTTTTCAATTTATGCAATGTTTTTGAACATTATTTTGTTTGCTGACCGAACCACAAGTATTATTATTTAAGTAACACATTTAGTAAGGAGTAAAACGCCGCTTTGTCTCAAAAAATCTGTCAGTAATAGACAAGTTTTGGTCATTCCAGTTCACATCTTTCATTATTTTACGAATTGAAGTCCAATACAAATACTTAAGAGAAAATCAAAAAAGTCATTTCACAAAGGATATTTAAGGATTAAAGACACTAAAGTTGTAAATAAAACTCTTCTTCTACAAAAAAATATTAGGTTTAAAATTCATCCATTTTCTGGAAGATCGAGCTTTTTCGACAAAAAAATATATATTTTAAGAAAATTTTCTCTTTTGCGGGAGAAATGGCTTATATGCCCCACAGTTTTGTTTAGCGATTTGCTTCCCATCTATCCAACGGATGCGACTGATTTTCTGCATGTTTATTAAGAACCAATGATGCTTGTAACAAATATGTAGTCAGTCGGGAAAAAACGGCAATTGTTGCAAAAATTCAAAACTCGCGGTTGCATCTATTTCAATTTCATTTTCAACTTTTTTCAACATTCTCTATCTTGGTTTCTGAAATTATTCTGTGATAAATATTTCATGACTAAGCAGAGAATCGTATGCCAAAAAATATGTTGGTATTCTCTACGTGATAAAAAGTTATGCGGATTTTTCTAAAGGCAATTTTCACAATTTTTGACTTAACGGCAAACAGTTCACTCTTATTTTAGCCTTTGGAAGCAAAATGTTATAAACGACGAAAATGTAGATTTTTTTAACACGGCTAAAATACGATTGAAATAGGACAAATGTTGGCTATAAAGTCAGAAATTGTGAGTGCTTTTTATTATAGACACACAGAGAAATAGTATGGTTGAAATTATCTTGGCGACCTTTTTAATAAAAAATCCAAATTTTGGAACATATTTTCTTCACTCTGGGAATTAAAATATTTTGTTGGACAAAAATGCAAAACTAGCAACACATTATTTTCGTATACATTTTTTTCCACATAATTCCAAAAATTTCGTTACGATATCTCAATTTTTATAGATTTTACGCAATATGAATTAGTTTTTCTAAAAATATATAAAATTTTCAAATCTGCGTTCAAACAAGTAGAATTGCGTTAAGTTCGTCCGGGTCGAATCAATGAACATGAAAAATGTGTCCTAAATATTATTAGGTTGAAACAATTTGCCTCAAGCCCAATTTTCCCCATTTGCAATTTCTTGATTCCAGCTACAGCCTAAATGTCTGTACCATTTTGATAGGAAAAAATTCTAATATTGAATATCCAATATGTTTTAGAGTGGAATATACGCATGATTTTAGCTACAGCAGTTTGCTAGGTACCAGTTTTAGTAATTTTTCCATTTTGACCGTAAAAGTTCGAATTTAGAAAAATTCCTACCTCTCATTTTCGCGTCTATGCACTCAGGCGAGTTTAAATACTGGTGTCAAATGTAATCCCATTTAGATCTTCAAGGTACATATATCGAGAGATCTCTTTATTTTTCGCGTCTACGAAGTCAAAAGAAATGGACACACTGAATTTCATTATTATAGCTGCTGCCGTTTGGTTGCTACTATTTCTATCCCCATTTGTATTCCTCTTTTCCAATTGTATCCCTTAAAAGTACGAATTTTTAAAAATCACTCCATTTTACGTACTACGCAATTAGATGGATGTACATGCCAAATTTCATGCAACAAAGTGCAAGTGCATATAAAACAGAAATTCTCAAAAAATTCCCTTAAATAATCTAAATATTTGGGGATATTTTCAGTCCTTGTTAGGGAAAACGAAATGACAAAGTGAATATACTTCCATCCCATACATAGCATGTTACATATTATTAAAACCCTTGTTCTAACCTTTCCCAAATCGTATAAATAAAATAATAAAAGATGTATTTTGCTGATTCATAGTTATAATAAAGTTTGCCTCTCCCTCGCAAAACACAGCATACCATGAAAGATACATATGTACATTAGCCTGGGTCGCGGTCCATACACATGGAAAAACAATTTCCAGTCACCTCATGAAAATAAAGTTTGGATTTAAAATGATGATTTGTAAAATATTTCGTCCCCACCTTAAGCCGTCTGTACGAACGATGACAGCTGAATGATTCTGAAAATGCTCCTAAAAATCATGTTTTTCCCATGTATTTTTTTGTGCTGCATTTTTGTATTTTTTTTCCTGAAATAATAGACCCTTGAAAGCACTTTAAACATACATTTTGATTCTTTGTCTTAGAGTTACTTATTAGTCGAATTATTGGAACTTTATGTTAATTTTTTGTGTGTTTTTCATAGCGGCAACTGAAAAATGTTTCTTATAAAAATAAATAGCGGCAGTCAATACCTTTCGAATGATGCCTAAATGATGAACATCGGAAGAAAATTGACGCCGCAGCGTTCATTTTTGTAAAAAGAGTTTCACAATTTTGTCTCTGAACAAGTAAGGATGGTTAAAGTCGGGCGTGGCCGACTATATGATACCCTACACCTAATCACTATACCCTGTGGTGTAGGGTATAAAAAGGTCGATATATTTTAACCGGGTATGTATACAAATTTCATACTTCTATCTGTATTTGTAAGACAATTTGAGCACAAACTTTCAATGGGAGCTATATAAATCTGAACCGATCTGGTCCATTTTTACCAGAGTTGTTTCTTGTTATACCCTCCACCTCCAGGATGGGGGTATACTAACTTTGTCATTCCGTTTGTAACACCTTGAAATATCGACCTGAGACCCTGTAAAGTATATATATTCTTGATCGTCATAAAATTCTAAGACGATCTAGCCATGTCCGTCCGTCCGTCTGTTGAAAGCACGCTAGCATCTAACCGAAAGGAGCTAGAACGTTCAAATTTTCCATAAATGCGTCTTATAGTCGTAGATCGGTTGGGATTGAAATCAGGCGAAATCGGCCCAAAGGGAAAAATTTTTCCCTCACAAAGACTAAAAATACCCACAATAATCCCTAATATTTAAGCGTATTTAAGCATGCTTTTTAGATATGACTGTTCTTATTTGCTTGATATTTGGTATGCGCATTCCCCTTATTGCAAAAACGTGCACCATAAAGTGATTCTTATTTGTAGTGGGTGAAATGGGGCAAAAAGGGATAAAAATGGTACTTATTATACGACAATAGCTAGAAACACGAATTTCGGTGTGTGTATTCCTCTAATTGAGTAGATAAATAATATAAAAGTATTTTTTCCAAATTCGTACTTTTAAGGGGTAAAATGGGAATAGAGGGATAAAAATGGTACCAACCAAACGGCTGTACCTAGAATAATGAAATTCGGTGTATACGTTCCTCTGATTGCATAGATAAGTAAAATACATGGATTTTTCAAAATTCGTACTTTTTGGGGTTAAAATGAAAAAAGGGGATAAAAATAGTTCCAATCTAATGACCGCAGCTAGAGTCATGAAATTCGGAGTATACATTCCTCTGAGTGTGTATACACGGAAAATAAACTGATTTTTCGAAATTCGTACTTTTAAGGGATACAATGGTACAGAGGGATAAAAATAGTACCAACTAAACGACTACAGCTAGAATGATGCAATTCTAATTGCGTAGAAACGTCAAGGGGGTAAAAATGGTACCAACCAAATGGGCGCAGCTGGAATCATGGAATTCGGTGTATACATTCCTCTGACTGCATAGACACGCAAAATATAAAGTTTTTTTCCAAATTCGTACTTTTTCTTTTACGGCAAAAATTGGTTGAATCATGAAGTTAGGTTATTTTGCACCATGTACGTCTGATAATAGATTTTTAAAATTTGTACTTTTGGAATTAAAATAGAATGGAAATACAACCAACTTGAGCACCCACTATCTACCAATAGTTATGGCTTTGAAAATATTTTTGAAAATATAAATATAACAATATTTATTTTCTGAATTCACGTATAAGGTTATGCTACCAATCATTACCTTATAAACGTGGTTTGAAATAATTAAAATATTATATTTATTTATAAAATTAATTTTTCAATATTTGTATTCGTTTTGGTTTGGCTATATTACAAAAATATATTTTCCTGTAATATTACTGCACTTCTACGAAAACCGACAACCTCTGTGGAATGCAATCCATGGTGGAGGGTATATAAAGTTCGACCCGGCCGAACTTAACGCCGTTTTTACTTGTTGAAATATACGTAGTTTTTCCAAATTTGAAGAAAATCTGTTAAAATATGTGGTTTCTGGAGCGGAAAGAGTCAAATCATAGGAGAAATTTGTATTTGTATTTGTAAAGAGTGATTTTTTTGAGGTTAGGATTTTCATGCATTAGTATTTGACAGATCACGTGGGATTTCAGACATGGTGTCAAAGAGAAAGATGCTCAGTATGCTTTGACATTTCATCATGAATCGTCTTACAAACGAACAACGCTTGCAAATTATTGAATTTTATTATCAAAATGCGTGCTCTGTTAAGAAAGTTCATTGCGCGCTTCCATTTTATGGTCAGTTTAATCGACCCACTGAAGCGGCTATTCGTGCTATAGTGACTAAATTTCGCACCAAATTTACATTGTTGGACATTAAACCACCAACACGCTTACGTAGAGTGCGAACTGAAGAAAATATCGCAGCTGTATCGGCCAGTGTTAATGATGACCACCAATTTTCGATTCGTCGCCGTTCGCACCAATTGGGTCTCTGTTACTCAAAAACGTGGAAATGCCAAAATTGGACTAAGCGGATGGACCACCTAAGACGCAGCCGCGGTCAACATTTAAATGAAATTATCTTCAAAAAGTAAATGTCATGGACCAATCTAACGTTTCAAATAAAGAACCGATGAGATTTTGCAAATTTTATGCGTTTTTTTAAAAAAAAAAGTTATCAAGCTCTTAAAAAATCACCCTTTATTATATATAAATCTGAACCGATCTGGCCTATTTTTACCAGAGCTATTTATAGTTAAAATATATGACGTGTTGCTAAATTTGAAGAAAATCTGTTGAAATATGTGGTTTATAGAGCGGAAAAAGTAAAATCGGGAGCAAAATTTGTATGGGAGCTATATCTAAATCTGAACCGATTTGCTTCAAATTAAATAGCGTTCGTCCATATCTAAAACTTCGTTGTGCTAAGTTTCATTTAGTTCTATCCACAATTGCGACCTGGACTTTGATTACAAGAATAGATGGACAGACGGACGGGCGGACGAACGGACGAACGGACATCGCTAAATCGACTCAAAAAGTGATTCTAAGTCGATTTCCTTTTGGGTGTTACAAACAAATGCACAAAGACATTATATCCTGTGGTGTAGGGTATACAAAACATCTCCTGTATTAAATTATTTTATAATCATGGAGTCAGTGACGTCATTTTTCGTCCGATATTCATCATTTAGACGTCATTCCAAAGGTATTGATTCATTCTATTTATTTTTCATAACACCTCTCACAAAATATTTTTAACTGTCATTTAGTACATCCAAGGGTCTATTAATTCAGGAAACAAATTTGGACAAAAATCCAATATAAAAAAATTACACGGGAGCGTTTAGCTCACAGATGACTTGACCCAGTGACGAAATATTCTGCAGATCATCATTAAACAGTCCAATCTTCATTTATGAGGGATTTCGTTTCCCATCCTAATGTACAGATGAAGGCTATATCAAAAACTAAAGAGATCTCTCTAATTTTTGCACCATATAGTTAGAGTACAAGAAAGTGATATATGTCAAATTTCAATAACATTGAATGATAATGTTAACGTTAATATTTTTGATAGCCCTTACCTACCTTCATTAAGATGTATATAATAACTTTATACTTTTTGGCAAGAGGACTTCATGTAGATAAACGCAAAATAGATGACTTCGCCCAGCCGGATCACTAGAATATGACCACTTCTCATTAAAAATAGCTTATTTTGACAACTAATTCCCGAGCTGTTAAAAACATTTTTTTTACTTCTGATCTTCGATTGAAATTGAATTGAAACGAATGACGGTTATTTTTAAAAGTTATATTTTTGAGTATTTTTATATGAGGTACAACTGTGAGAACAAAAAATAAGTTGCAATACAGCGTTCGTAAATTCAATCCAAAATCTACTTTTCCGGATTTTGAAAATTTTTTTGAAGTTCGATAGCTAAAATCAGCTTAAAGTCGATTTTGAGTACTTATCCGAGCGTTTTTTCACTCTATCAACTTCGTTCATGGAATAACTATAATTTTCCGAGATAGTAACCCATATTTTTCTTTTTTATCAATCTTGGTTATGATTTTCAAAACGTAAAAATAAGATGCAATAAAATTAATAATTATTTTTCACTAATACAAATGAACTGAAGTGTTTCAATTTGTAGGGCATCTTTAATAGACCCATAAATTGTTTGTGATTAAACTACACACCTATCACTAGTTCTGGTTTTAGTTCACTTCACCGGATGCTTGCTTTCCGATGAGTCGGGACATATTCCTTGCTGATATTTAGCATATGCACTTTAAAAGATCTTTTTGTCCTGAAAACATATTAATTCCTTTCAGACGTCCTTTCAAAGTCACCCTTTGTACATGTACTCCCTCGCCACCCTGGCAAAGCATTGATAGTTGCTGTCTGTGTATCTAACAAATGTCTGCGTTTATCTGCTATTATTCATATGATGTTTTCACTTCGCCATTATTGCACTCGAAGAGCAACAAAAACAACATCACAAAACTAGAAGCATACAAAAAACACACACTTGTACAAGTAGAAAATGAGAAGATAGTAGCAGAGGCGGCAACAGCAGCAGGCAACCGTACAACGCACACACAAAACATAAGAGGAAGTAATTAATAAATGTTAAACTTAACATGTACCGGAAATAGGAAATGTCTGCAATGTTCCACACAAGTTTGTTTAACTCCACTTGTACTTGTAGTTGTGAATGCTCGAGTTTCAATGCAGGCGTATGTGCATATGTATGTGTGCACTCACAGCAGTACATCCTCATGCTGTTCGAACTTGAACAGTGGACAACAACAGACACACAGATATAAGAGTCCCCCTCGTACACGAACTCATCCTTGTTGTCATCAACGACGTCGTCGTCATTATCATCATCATCGTCGTCCTTTCACATCTGCAGTCAATATTGTGAGGCAACAGCAATAGCGAAGGCAACAGCAACAATAATAAAACAATGCCGCAACAAATTTCGTTAAACTTTTGCTCATAAATTCTCATCGAATGCAACATTAATTAATGGATTACTCGCACTTCTGGCTTGTTGCATGGGTTGGTTGCCACATTCATGTTCTTGTTCTCTTCCAGCCATCACCATGACAACACCTCCATCACCTTCATGTCTGTTTCCTGGTTTCTCTTCCGCTGTTGTGTTAATGAAAATGCAATACTATCTCTCATGTTCCAATAGTTGTTTTGCGCTCCCGTCCACTTTGTTTTTTCGAGATCAGCTTACTTTTTTTTAATTTTTCATTTTGTTGATTATTCATCCTTTTGCCTGCTGTTCTATTACCACTTCAGCAACAATTGATGTATTGTAAAGTTTTTAATTGCATACAAAATATGAGCAAACAGGGAAACAATTTCTAGAGATTTTACATTTATGGATCAAATTAAATTTAGGCAAGATGATTGGGAAAGCTGGGCACCTGAAAACAGCGCTTGACACTATTTTGGGTCATGGAAATGTCTATAAATTATAAACACGACACATACAAAATTTGTTTTCATATTTGGTCGAGTTCCCGTTTAAGAGGACTTTTTTGTAATTTTTTGCTAGTCCTAGGAACGCTATATGACTACCAAAATAAATATTTTTTGTGGTGTTTAGGAAGTGGAGCAAAAAAATCGAAAAGGTATTTTCAAATTGTAATTCTCCATTATAAAACAAATATTTTGTGGGACATATACAAATTTAACACTAAGCAATAACAAATAAAAACAAGTAAAAACGTCGTTAAGTGCAGTAATATTAAAGGAAAAAATATTTTTTTTAAATAATCAAACCAAAACAAATGCAAATATTGACAAAATAATTTCATAAATAAATATAATAATCTTATTATTTCAAACTACGCTTATAAGGAAGGTTACCAATACGTTTAAACTAAATATATCGATATAATACTTCAAGTAAATTAAAGCAAGTAAGAAGGCGTTAAGTTCGGCCGGGCCGAATCTTATATACCCTCCGCCACGGAGTGCATTCCACAGTATTACCAGCAGATCAAAGGATGTCGACTTTACATAGAAGCACATTACTATATTTGTTTACTATTTCAAACTATAATGTATACTTATGCGCACTGTTTAAATGGACTACTATATGTAAATAAAATGCTGAAATTGTGAAAATGAACATGCCTAAATATTAGACGATTGTTAGTCGCCATTAGAAAGAAGCATTTCCAAATACAGACAAAGTGATAAGAAAAGTATAAATTTTAAAGATATCCCCATTCGCCCCATTCTCCGCCCAAATGTACAAATTTCGAAAAACCCCTTTTTCGAGTCTTCATAGTCAGAATGTATACACCGAATTTCATGATTTCAACTTCAGCGGTTTGGTAGGTTCCATGTTTATCCCTCTTTTTAATTATATCCCTTAAAAGTACGAATTTCGAAGAATCCCTCTATTTTACTTGCTTATGCAATTAGAGGGATTTACACACCGAATTTCATGATTCTAGCTGTTGTCGTATCATTGGTACCATATTTTTCCCTTTTTGTCCCATTTCGCCCGTTAAAACTTTTATTTTATTTGTGGTGCTTCCAAGCTACATGAGGAAAGTCCGCAACAAATTTTAACTGTATGAAAATAAGAAATTTAATTAATAAGCCAAGGATACCAATACTTGTATACTAAATATATAAAATGGATATAATACTTCAATTCATAAACTAAATATAAGGGAGCAATCATAAATACCCTAAATATTGGGGGATAGAGAGTGTACTTTCAGCTACAGTCGTTTGGTTGGTTGTATTTCCATCCTATTTTAATTTCAAAGTATAAATTTTGAAAATACCTTATCTCTCACGTACGCAGTATAAGACAACTTCATGATTCTACCATTTTCTGTCGTAAAAACAACAAAATAAAGTACGAACTTGGAAAAAAATATTTTACGTGGCTATGCAGTCAGAGGAATGTATACACCGAATTCCATGATTCTATCAGCGGCCATTTTGTTGGTACCATTTTTATCCCCTTTTCCAATTTTGCCCCCTCAAGAGTACGAATATCAAAAATTTCTTTATTTTACGTATCTACACAATTAGAGGGACGTACTCACTGAATTTCATCATTCTAGCTGTATTCGTTTAGTTGGTACTATTTTTATCCCTCTGTACCCATTATATCCCTTGAAAGTATGCATTTGGAAAAAAATCTTTTATTTTTCGTGTCTACACAGTCAGAGGAATGTATACTCCGAATTTCATGACTGCAGCTGCGGTCATTTGGTTGGTACTATTTTTATCCCCTTTTCCCATTTTAACCCCAAAAAGTACGAATTTCGAAAAATCCATTTATTTTACGTGTCTACGCAATCAGAGGAATGTATATATCGAATTTCATTATTCTAGGTGCAGCCGTTAGGTTGGTACTATTTTTATCCCTCTATCCCCATTTAACCCCTTAAAAGTACGAATTTAGAAAAAATACTTTTATATTATGTATCTACTTTATTAGAGGAATGTACACGCCCACGTCCCTTTTTGTCCCATTTCGCCCCCTACAAATAAAAATCACAAAATCAAAAGGGCACCATACCTTTTATGCTAAAGAGGGAATGCGCATTGCAAATATAAACTAAATAAAGAGTGATTTTTTTGAGGTTAGGATTTTCATGCATTAGTATTTGACAGATCACGTGGGATTTCAGACATGGTGTCAAAGAGAAAGATGCTCAGTATGCTTTGACATTTCATCATGAATCGTCTTACAAACGAACAACGCTTGCAAATTATTGAATTTTATTATCAAAATGCGTGCTCTGTTAAGAAAGTTCATTGCGCGCTTCCATTTTATGGTCAGTTTAATCGACCCACTGAAGCGGCTATTCGGGCTATTGTGACTAAATTTCGCACCAAATTTACATTGTTGGACATTAAACCACCAACACGCTTACGTAGAGTGCGAACTGAAGAAAATATCGCAGCTGTATCGGCCAGTGTTAATGATGACCACCAATTTTCGATTCGTCGCCGTTCGCACCAATTGGGTCTCTGTTACTCAAAAACGTGGAAATGCCAAAATTGGACTAAGCGGATGGACCACCTAAGACGCAGCCGCGGTCAACATTTAAATGAAATTATCTTCAAAAAGTAAATGTCATGGACCAATCTAACGTTTCAAATAAAGAACCGATGAGATTTTGCAAATTTTATGCGTTTTTTTAAAAAAAAAATTATCAAGCTCTTAAAAAATCACCCTTTACAAGCTAATATATTCAAAAAACTTGCTGAAATACTCTAAATATTAGGGGTTTTTTCAGTCCTTGTGAGGGAAAAATTTTTCCCTCTAGGCCGATTTCGTCCACTTTCAATTCCAACCGATCTACAACCATAAGACACATTTAGGAAAAATTTGAACCTCCTAGCTCATTTCGTTCGGCCGCTATCGTGCTTTCCACAGGCAGACAGACGGACAGACGGACATGGCTATATCGTCTTAGAATTTTACCACGACCCAGAATATATATATACTTTATGGGGTCTCCGATGAATATTTCAAGGTGTTACAAACGGAATGACAAAGTGAATATACCCCCATCCTGGAGGTGGAGGGTATAAAAATGAATATTGATTTGAACTGGGATATTGTCCAGGCTCAAGACCATTTTGCTTCTATATTTAATAGAATGCAAATTTATTTACAAATGGCATGGTGACATTTATTACTTGGCTGCAGACTACCACGATCATGATTTCTGCCATGTCAAAAGTCTTTTCTACCTACTACTACTACTATACCTGCATATACACATACTTACATATGCAACTCAATGAGATGCTTGTAAGATGGCATGTGTGCTTTATTACTTGGTGCGATTTTTTAAACGCAAATTCGGCAAGTGAGTTGTGCTTCTCGTTCGTTTGTGAGAATCATCTCCTTATAGAGGCCGGGTTTGATGTTGAAAAGTCGCTGCGAAGCCACTTGAAAAGACTTTTGACATGGTCGAAATCATGATCGTGGTAGTCTGCAGCCAAGTAATAAATGTCACCATGCCATTTGTAAATAAATTTGCATTCTATTAAATATAGAAGCAAAATGGTCTTGAGCCAGGACAATATCCCAGTTCAAATCAAATATTGACTACAGACCAAAAAAATGCAAACGAAAAAACTAAAACAAATAAATATTTTTATATTTATATTTTCAAAAAAGTTTAAATACCATAAATTTAGTGTGAGCTACAGTTGGTTGTATTTCCATTCTATTTTAATTCCAAGAGTACAAATTTTGAAAATCCATTATCTAGCGTACATAGTGCAAAATAAACTAACTTCATGATGCAATCAATTTTTGCCGTAAAAGTTACGATTTTGAAAATTCTTTTTATTTTGCGTGTCTATGCTTTCATGAATCAGGAATCTATATACCGATTTCTATGATTCTAGCTGCGGCCATTCATCACTTTATGGTGTACGTTTTTGTTATAAAGGGAATGCGCATACCAAATATCAAGCAAAAAACATACTGAAATACTCTAAATATGGAGGGTTATGAGGAGTATTTTCAGTCCTTGTGAAGAAAAATTTTTTCCTGTGGACCGATTTCGCCTAGGTGCAATGCCGACTGATCTACAACTATGAGACGTATTCATGCAGCTCCTAGCTCCTTTCCTTTAGTGCTTTCATCAGACTAACAGGCGGACGGACGGACATGGCTAGATCGTCTTAGAATTTTATGACGATCATGATTATATATACTTAATGTGACCATCCAACCCGGTTTTCGCGGGACTATCCAGCTTTTTGATGCCCAGTCCCGCTTTATGTTTCTATCCCGCATAATCCTGCTTTTTTACAAAGTCCATCTTTTTCGTTTTACATTATTTTTAGTACAATGTCGATTAAAAATTTGTTAGTAACCGACAAAAATCCATAATTTCTAAAATATTTAACTAATTGTCGTTATTCTAAATTTTGGATCTAGTTTTTAGGCAACATTTAAGATCATTAATAGTAAGTTAATCTAGACTTTTATAAAATGTAATTCAATGCTGCGTTGTTCAATTGATTAATTTAAAACATATATTAATAATACATGGCATAGTTAAGATCGGTCACGTCTAATCTTATATACCCTCCACCATGGAGTTAATTTCACAGTATTGCCGATTCTTCCCTGTCGACTTTTTACAGTTTTAAATAAATTGTGATGTTTCTTTCTTGATAAGTGGGAAGATCATTCCCGCAGCAATCTTCACAAAATGTGTTTAATTTCCCTAAATATTTTTTATTTATTTAGATATTTTCAGTCCTTGGTAGGGACAAACTTGATGATTTTCGGTTAATTTTACTTGGTTTTTATTTAACTTTTTGGTTAAATTTTTACGATCCCGCATTTTTTTCTACAAGATCCCGCCAAATCCCGCTATTTGAACTCATACATCCCGCTTTTTGCTCAATAAGAGATGGTTTCGTTATATATGCTTTATAGGGTTTCAGGACGATAAACGGTATAAAAACCGTCATTCCAAATGGCTGCAGCTAGGATTTAATTTGCCGATAATACTGTGGAATGCCCTCCATGGAGGAGTGTATGTGAGATTCGGCCCGATCAGCATTTTTATATATTTATTATAATTTTTTTCTTATTTTATTTCTTAATTTTGATTGAATTAATATATGAAAAATAAATAAATATCCCATTTTTATTTTCTAGACAATTTTTATTAGTTCGCTGGCTGGGATATTGAATTAATTATTGTAATTCTATATGAATATATGTCAACTTTTGTACTGTTTTTACGCCGCTACATTTAAATTCCAATTTTACGCTTTTGAACTTGTGTTAATAAACATTTGGATCATCCTTTTTTAAACACTCAAACAACAACCCGCCATATGTTTTTTGTGGGTCCTATCGTGGTGGGGAAAAAACCTTCCAATATTGTGTTGATTGAATATTAACAATATTTTCATTTGGTGGCCTTTTTGTGCCGACACACAAAATGAATAAATTTATTTAAAATAATAAACCATCAAATATGTGTCAGTGGTGGTTATTGTCAACGCGTTGCATTCATAAACATTTATGAGTGTAATCGGCATAAATTTATAATGGCTGCTCTGTGTCGAATCTGGATTCGCCCTCTGTTGTTGCAGCCAAATTTGTGCAGGGCCAGAAGAACAACCAAAAACAACAACAAAGTGTAGCGAAAAATAATTTTATCGAATGACACTTTATTCAATGCAATTAAAACAATATTGACATATGCTCTCCAACACACACACACAGCCACACTCACAAATACAAACATTAACAAACTCCCATTTATAGGTGGCACATAAATGTTGCATGATAGCATTGCCTGTACTTGCCACATGTTCGTATAGTTGATTGCTGTTGTTGTTGCAGTTTTTTTTGGTATTTCGGATGGTGTCAAAAGTCACTTAAAGTTTGTAATGCGACATTGACAAGTTACATATGCAAATTTATTTGCGAATTTATACTTAATGTATGTATGTATATTTGAGGGATAGGATTAAAGACCGCTTAAAGCCACTGTGGGAGTTTTTAGTAAATTAAATTTATTCCGCTGAATGTTATCTGAAAATTATTCTCACAATTTTAAAAGAGGGATATAGAGAAGAAAACATCCAAATATAAAATAAGAAAAACGGAGTTAAGTCTGGCCGGGCCGGAGGAATGTATACTCCGAATTTCATGACTCTAAATGCGGGCATTTGGTTGGTACTATTTTTATCCCCTTTTTCCATTTGAACCCCAAAAAGTACGAATTTAGAAAAATCCTTCTATTTCCATGTCTTCGCAATCAGATGAATGTATATACCGATTTTCGTTATTCTAGGTGCAGCCGTTTGGATGGTACTATTCTCATTTTATCCCCTTTTTTCATTTGAACCCCAAAAAAGTACGAATTTCGAAAAATCCGTTTATTTTACGGGTCTACGCAATCAGAGGAATGAATACATAAAATTTCATTATTTTGGGTTCAGCCGTTTGGATGGTACCATTTTTATCCCTCTATTCCCATTTTATCCCTTAAAAGTACGAATTTGGAAAACATAAGCTCATATTATGTATCTACTCAATTAGAGGAATGTACACAGCGAATTTCGTGTTTCTAGCTGTTGTCGTTTGATATGTACCATTTTTATCCCTTTTTTGCCCCATTTCACCCTCTATGAATAAAAATCGATTTAAGGTGCACGTTTTTGTTATCGGGGGAATGCTATGCGCATATCAATATCACGTAAGTACAAGCAGACATATTAAAGAAATATGCTTAAATAATCTAAAATATTATGGGTTATTATGGGGTTTTTCAGTCCTTGTGTGGGAAAAATTTTTATCTTTGGGCCAATTTCGCCCAGTTTCAATCCCAACCGATCTACGACTATAAGGCGTATTTATGCAAAATTTGGACATGGCTAGATCGTCTTAGAATTTTATGACGTTCAAGAATATATATACTTCATAGAATCTCAGGTCTATATTTCAAGGTGTTACAAACGGAATGTCAAAGTTAGTATACCACCAACCTGGTGGTGGAGGGTATAAAAAGTGAGGAAGGCAGCCCACATAAATATTATCAGTTACTGGTATTTCATAATCATTGACTCACACATCCCCAAACTATCCGAGGGTATCAAAAGTATAACCTCACAAATACAGACTCTGGACTGATATTCCACAACAGCCCCCGTTTGCAGTTCATTCGTTGCTATATCACTTCGTTAAGCAAACACTGCACTGCCGCTCACGCAATGTTAACTTGTCATGTGTGGCACATACGAGGTTGACATTTTTAAATGGTCAACACTTAACAACATCAACCAAATAAAATAATAACGAATACATGAAATGAATAATGCGTTACAATTCGCACACATACACGTAGTGCTATGCATGTGTTACAATATCCCTCAAAACCTTTCTGTGAATGTATCGAATTGTAATGTGCCTCACGAGTGTAAATGTGTGAATATTTCCATATGCAAATAATGTGAGTGTGTTTGTGAATGTGTAATTTTTATTCAGTGTCGGCCGTGTGGCAAATTGAAATTTTTAATCTTTCACAATATTTTTGAATGATTACACTGTCCAACAGCATTTTTGTAACAGAATAGCGTCCATATAATGCTGAAAGGGCATGTTGGGTAGACCATTTTGTAGAGTAATCTTATAGTCCAGCTGGTTTGAGTTTTTTTTCTACAGAGGTTTCTAAGTATTCATTTTTTGGTACAGTAACATTGCAGGAAAATGTTGAACTTTTTTAATATAGCCAAACCAAACCAAATAAAAATATTGTAAAAATAATTTTATAAATAAATATAAAATTTTAAATATTTTAAAGAACGACATGGCTACCGATACGTTTATACTATATACATCGATATATATTAAGTCACTTCAGAAAGTAAATATAAGGCAGCAATCTGCAAAAAAGTTTAACAACCCTAAATATGGGTGGATTATGGGTGCATTTTCAGCTACAGCAGTTTGGTTGATTGTATTTCCAACCTATTTTAATTCCAAAGGTATATATTTTTTAAAATCCATTATCTGTCACGTACACAATGCAAAATAAACTTACTTCATGATTTACCCATCTTTGTCGTAAAAGCAACAAAATAAAGTACGAATTTTAAAAAAACTTATTATTTTACGTGTTTATGAAGCCAAAGGAATATATACACCGATTTCCATGATTGTAGCTGCGACCATTTGGTTGGTACCATTTCTTTCCCCTTTTCCCCATTTTACCCTTTACAAGTACGACTTTCGAAAATCTCTTTATTTTACGAGTCTAAGTAGTTAGAATAATGTACACACCGAATTGTATCATTCTAGCTGTAACCGTAAATTACACTGTGTGCATTTTTTTAACCCTTTCAAACCCAATGTTGCCTATAGGCAACATTGCGAGTTAGTCCTATAAAATCTTTAAAATCACATATTTTGCAGAATTAATAATTTTTATTTTTGTTTACATATGTAACAAGGAATATTGAAAAGAGAACCAACAAATTCGGTAACATGGGTCTGCGTAGGAAGATGAAAACAAAAGTGAAGTCTCAAATTTCAATTGTTTGAGTTTCTTGTAATTTGAAATTGTTTAAAAATTCTTCTTATTTTTATTGGATTTTTTCGAGTACAAGAAAAACTGTATTCGTTATTCGAAGTGATATATAACAAAGATTTTTAAAATGAAGAAACATTTAAAAATATATTTTTTTGTTTAATCGATATCTGCAGTATAATGATTTTAAGAAACATTCTGTTACTCATGTCTTGTATGAATTAGAACCCCAACACACTATATAAATCATATTTAAACCCATACCTTATCAAAAAGTATTTTAAGTTTTTTTATATAGTTATTAAGAGGAAAATTCGGGCATCAGAGGGTTAAGCCATGGAAATATAACCATATACGTACACCACTACGTGATAAAAGATAAAAAAGACACGTGTCTCCGAGTTTTAACCAAAGTCATGTACTTTTTTTTACGGATCCAAAAAAGTGATAATTTTTTCAGGCTCATATCTTGCAAACCATTTGGAATCTTGATTTACTCTCTGAGGCACAGTTGTAGATCTAGTCATAAAGAATAAAAAACATATGAAATCAAAAAAAGTAAGGAAAGGCTAAAGTCGGGCGGGACCGGCTATATCCGCTTTCTATCCAAATACATTTCAATTCGGTAAAAAGTGAAAACTTAAAGAATTTTTGTATGTTTCCTAATCATAGGCCTATATGACCTGACCCAATTTGTCAAATAGGGAAGAATATTTGTATCGGAGCTATATCCAAACATTAAATGAAGTGACTCACTTACACAATAGGTTCTTCCAGTTCAAGTATAACGCGTTATCCTCAAATTCAGTGAAAATAAGTGGTTTCTGGGGCGGAAAAAATCAAGCCGGGTGCGAAATTTATATGCCAGCTATATAAAAATCTGAACCGATCTGACCATGTGTGTTTCTAGTAGATATATAAAATATTTTGACAAATTTGAAGAAAATCTGCTAAAATATGTGGTATCTAGAGTGAAAAGAGTCAAATCGGGAGTGAAATTCGTATGGAGTCTATATCGAAATCTGAACCGATCTGACTCATTTTCTCCATGAGTGTTTCTAGTTGAAATATAAGATATTTTGCAAGAAAATATGTTATGAAAATATGTTATATTTGAAAATATGTGGGGTATAAAGTCAAAAGGAGAGTGAAATTTGTATGAGAGCTATATAAATCTGCACCGATCTGACCTATTTTCGCTATGGGTGTTTCTAGTTGAAATATAAGGTATTTTGCAAGATTTTAAGAAAAACTAAATTTGATAGCGATATTTGTATTGGATATATATTTAAATCTGAACCAATCTGTCTCAATTTTTCCACATATATTTTCAGTTCAAATATAAGGTTTTGTGTCAGATTTGAAGAAAATCGGTTTAAAAATGTGGTCTCTACAAAGCAAACTATTTAACTGGATGCCGAAATTTGTATGGGAGTTATATCTAAATCTGAACCGATCAGACCGATTTTCACCATGCGTGTTTCTAGTTTAATTATAAGATGTTTTGCTAAATTTGAAGAAAATCTGTTAAAATATGTGGTATCTAGAGTGAAAAGAGTCAAATCGGGAGTGAAATTAGTATGGGGGCTATATCTAAGTCTGAACAGATTTTCTTCAAATTAAATAGTGTTCGTCCTTATATCGAAAAACTTCGTTGTACAAAGTTTCGTTTAGTTCTGGCTACAATTGCGACCTGACGTTGATTACAAGAATAGATGGACAGACAGACGAACAGACAGACATTGCTAAATCGATTCAAAAAGTGATTCTAAGTCGATCGGTATAATTAACAATGGGCCTATCTCACTTCCTTTTGGGTGTTACAAACAAAGACATAATACTATCGTGGAGTGTATAAAAACTTCATCTTCAAAGTCAAAATCGCAAATGTCGTCGAACAAATCTTATAGGCCGTAGTGTGTGCAGGTAACGTATACGTGCTGTTGATTAAGGATAATATCACTCATACGCACTATAGTCGGATATATTTCAAGATATATTTCTCCTATCTAAAGAATCATCCCTAGGAAGTTCATATGTTCCAAAAATTTGTATATTGAGATCTTAGGTAAATTTTTGTAGGTGATTGTTTCCTTGAATTTTGAACGGTTTGCTATCTATGAACCTGAACAGGGGAAAAACGTTAAACAAATCGATTTGACTTTGAAGATGATGTTTTTTTTTATTTTATATGTATTAAATTTTAGTTCTTTATGACAAGAGCTACAACTTTGCCTCAGTGTGGAAGTCACCAAAGACACGAATGTTGCAAATAAAGCTCTTCACACTTATATTGCAAAATTACACGCCAACTTATACAACAAAATTGTTAGGTTCAAATGGATCTATGTTTTTTGAAAGATCGATATTTTTGATCGACCACTTTTTTCGCTCTCTGCGACCAAAAAATGAAGATTTTGAAGATAGACCCATCGTCACTTTCTGGACAGTAGTCGAGGTCGTTATTATTGCCCGATCCAAACAAAAATTAGTACAAGTACGGATAATATTTATATTTAAGCAAATCGGTTCAGATTTGGATTTAGCCCCCATTCAAATGTCGCTCCCTATTTGACTTTTCCCATTTGCCAAACCACATACTTTCCTTGATTTGCTTCAAAGTTGTCACAAAACCTAACGATTCAACTCGAAACACCTGTGGCGAAAATTGGTGAGATCGGTTCAGATTAAATATAGCTCCCATGCAAATTTCGCTACCGATTTGACTTTTTCCACTTTGGAAATAATATGTTTTAAGAAATTTTCTTCAAATTTGCACAACACCTTTTCTCACTTATTTCAACTAGAAACATCTATAGTCAAAATGGGTCAAATTGGTTTAGATTTATATATAGCTCCCATACAAATGTCGCTTTCGAATTAACTTTTTCCTCTCTAGGAACCACATAATTTAGCCGATTTTGATCTTATTTGGCACAACACCTTATATTTCATCTAGAACTATCTATGTTGATAATGGGCCAAATCGGTTCAGATATATATAAGCTTCCACACAAATGTCGCTTCTGCTCTAGAAAATACGCATTTTAATAGATTTTCATCAGAACAAGTTATATTTCATCTGGAAACATACATTGTGAAAGTGGGTTTCGCCGGACCACGATATAGGACATATACTAAAATCCTTACCGAATTGAATTGACATAGTAAGTGGAGTCGGCACCGTCCGACTTTAGCCTTTCCTTACTTATTTTTAAATTATATAAAGATGTTGGCACGTGTAGGGCGTTTTTATTTCTTTTTTTCGAAAATTCACTATTAAATTTAAGAAAAGGAAACAGTTAAAACTCCTTCTCCTCTACAAAGCACTGTATGTTTGTGTTCTTCGGCGTTTGTGTGCGGAATTACAGTGAAATTAAATAAAATTTATTTGACTTTAGGGATTTTGGCTTGTTTAAATTTGATTAGTTCATGGCCAGCAACAAACTTACAAACGCCTCGTAAAACCTCTGCCAAAAAATCATCATTTGCCAGGACTTCCACACTTACCCAAGATAAACCCTGCTGCTGGTTTGCTCCGTTTGTTCGTTTGGCCACACAAAGAAAGTGTTGAAAAGAAAAGTTTCCATTTGTAGCTGGTTTTTTAGACACTGCCATGGCAGCAGCCACAGCGAGGCAAGGCAAGAAACGATACGATACGAAACGAAACAAAGAAAATCGCAATGAAATGTAGTTAATTAATTAGCCCGAAAGAAAGTCAGCCAGCATCCAGTGCCACCAGTGTGGGTCTCTTTTTTCGTGTTTCAATCGCAGTCTCAGACTCAGTCCTACTCTCAGATGAAGTTGAAGTTGATGTTGAACTTTTCTTTGGGATTGCCACAATCTGATTAGGGACATTGTCGACAAAAACTAAATGGAAACATTTCATGTGAGTTAACACAAAGTATACGTTTTAAATTGCTATTTCGAATAGTTTTTATGTCCTGATGTTTTCCTTTACGTTAAGTTGTTGCCAAAGAGTACGGGAGCAGGCACGGTGTTTCCAAAATAAGTATAAAATATTTCCATAGCTTAAACCACACAATGCGTCGCTAGGTATTATTGTAATCAGGGGAAAATAATTGATGGGAAACTTTGTAATTGTTACCTTTTTACTATAAATTTCCATTTTAAAAGTGACAATTAAAATTGGATCTACTTAAATGTGCATAATTTAAAAATATGGACGTTATTGATGTTCCTTTTGTGCGCGTGTGTGTGTCTCTACACAAAGCCAACAATAGGTCCCATATGTCTTCTTAATACCGTTGGTCAATTATCGGTGCAATAAAATATCTTACAACGAATGTTTGATACGACCACATTTTATCGGTTTTTATTAAGTCTATAAAGAATACAAGAATACAAGCGCACACATCCTCCAGACGGCTACACGTTCGCATATGGCTGTGCATTAGAGTGGGTAGGTCTACATTTGATATAAATATCGCCTAAATTTATAGTTTAACCTACTCCCCTACACTGAAAGAATTTTCCTTCAGGTGGAGCCTATACTTTGAAGTGATGGGTTATTCGTTGAGAGGATTTTTGTACACATCACGCGTGAGTGGAGACAAGCAGTAATCTTATACCTTATATCACTTCGTGGTAGCCTGGTATTAAGTTTGGTACGGACCTCTTCCAAAGGAAATGCATGTAAAAATATCACGAATTTTAAAGCCAATTTTAGAAACATTATATTGTTGGCGGGAAACCCCAAACTCTGCTTTTCATTACAACATAAAGTTAAATTTCGTGCATAGGTCATCTTTAGGTCTAATTTTATGCTGTTCATTCCAAAACATTTTGTCCATACGTCATATTCATGTCTGAGAATACTTCAATACAACTCAAAAAAAAGTAAGGAAAGGCTAAAGTCGGGCGGGGCCGACTATATGATACACTCCACTTTCTGACCGAATACAATTCAATTCGGTAAAAGAGTGAAAACTGGAAGAATTTTTGTGCGTTTCCTAATCATAGGGTAATATGACCTGACCTAATTTGTCAAATCGAGAAAAATATTTGTATCGGGGCTATATCCAAACATGGAATGAAGTGACCCACTTACACCATAGTTCAAGTATAACGTGCTATGCTCAATTTGAAGAAATTCGGAGAAAATACGTGGTTTCAAGCCGGGAACGAAATTTATTTGGGAGCTATATATAAATCTAAACCGATCTGACTCATTTTCACCCTGGGTATTTCTAGTGGAAAAATAAGATATTTTGAAATTTGAAGAAAATCTGTTCAAATATGTGGTATCTAGAGTGAAACGAGTCAAATCGGGAGTGAAATTCGTATCGGGACTATATCTAAATCTGAACCGATCTGACTCATTTTCACCATGAGTATTTCCAGTTGAAATATAAGATATTTTGCAAGATTTGAAGAAGATCTGTTAAAATATGTGGTTTATAGAATGGAAAACGTCAAATCGGGAGTGAAATTTGTGTGTGCGCTATACATAAATCTGAACCGATCTGACCAATTTTCACCATGGGTGTTTCTAGTCGAAATATAAGACGTTTTGCCAATTTTGAAGAAAATCTGTTGTAATATGTGGTATCTAGAGTGAAAAGAGTCAAATCGGGAGTGACGTATGGGGGCTACATCTAAATCTGAACCGATTTTCTTCAAATTAAATAGCGTTCGTCCTTATCCCGAAAAATTTCGTTGTACAAAGTTTCG
Source organism: Polietes domitor (assembly GCA_947397865.1). NCBI lineage: Eukaryota > Metazoa > Arthropoda > Insecta > Diptera > Muscidae > Polietes > Polietes domitor. The sequence continues at coordinate 46,203,677 of OX377619.1, read as the reverse complement.
TTTGGTTCTAGCATAATTGCGACCTGAACTTTGATTACAAGAATAGATGGACAGACAGACGGACATTTCTAAATCGATTCAAAAAGTGGTTCTAATCCGATCGGTATAATTAACAATGGGTCTATCTCGCTTCCTTTCGGGTGTTACAAACAAATGTACAAAGACATAATACTCTCGTGGAGTGTATGAATAATGTTTTGAGTTGAGTTTATATTTTTATAGCCTTCACCTCCTGGATGGGGATGTACTAAATTGGTCTTTCCGCTTGTAACACCTTGAAATATCGACCTGAGACCCTATAAAGTATATATTCTTGATCGTCATAAAATTATAAGACGTTCTAGTCATGTCTCTTCAAAGCACGTTATCTTCTAAACGAAGGAAACCAAAACAGCCAAATGTTCCAAGAATTCGTATCATAGTCGGTTCGGATAGAAAATGGGCGAAGTCGGACCAGAAGGACAATTTTGCCCTAACAGGGAAAATGAATGTCCCTAATATTTCAAGTGTTTAAGCACGTTTTTTGAATATGGAAATTTTCAAAAATTTTACTTTTATGGGGAAACGATGAAAAAAGGGTACAACTGGTACCAATCAAACAGCTGCAGCTTGAATAATGAAAATCGGTGCATATTTCCCTCAGGTTGCGTAGACTTGAAATATATTGCGATCTTTCGATACTCGTACTTTTAGGTCCGTACTTTTAGGGATACAATTGGTGTCGACAAAATGGCTGCAGATAAATAATTATAAAGTTCGACATGTACAAATATGACTTTTTGGAGCAAAGGGGGATAGAAATTGTACCAATCAAAAGAGCTATAATCATGAAATTATATTTATAAATTTCTCTGACTTCGTAGACGGGCAAAAACAAAAGTCTTTCTCAAGATGTGTACTTATAGGGATAAAATGGGGTAAAAGAGATAAAACTGGTAACAAGCAAACGGCTATAGCTGGAATCGTTATATTGGGTGTATACATTCCATATTTTAACGAAAGATAATGGAATTTCGAAATTCGTACTTTGCCTTTCTGAAGAATTACTTTGATAAATAATCAAATAAATTATAATCAATTAAATTATAGTAATGAAACATCGCAATTTGTTTAACAAATATCGCTATCAGCAAAAAATTATAATTTTCACAATATTTATTGCACCTATACTTGAACTTGACAGTCTCTATTCTGCCGTTAATACTGAGGAGTACAATTCACGATGGAGGTTATAAAAATCCGGCCCGGACAAATTTAACGCCTTTTTCACTTGTTAAAATTGTCTTCGTCTAATCTTCAAATATTGCAGGTTTGTTACCGAAATCGTTGGCATGACCCCATCTAGTGCACAGAGTGCAACCATGTGTACTAGGGTAAGAGTTTGTCCCCGTATCTATCTGCTTGAATTTATAAAAATTGCTAAACAAACAATATTTCATTATAATAAGACCACCACCCATCGATTGCGGTGGTAAGTAATCCTATAGGGTACAGGGTGGCTATAAATGTACTCGCTCACACTGGTGAGCGAGTAATACAGGTACATGATCAACGAGTTTTGAGGGAAGAAGTACCAGGCTTTGGAATCTATAAAAAAGAATATACGAGTGCGAAAATTTATCGTCCAAAGTGTTTTACGACATAGCTCAAATGCACAGTGGTCACATACGGCCAAGGCCCTATAGCTGCTTCATTTAACATCATAAAATTCTGAAATTTGGCATGAAATTTGATATATGACATTTTTTCTGATTTAAAAAAATTGACGGGCGTTTGTTATAATATTGGTTACTTAAAATGGCTCTAATGAAAATATTGAAAAAAAATGCAACTAAAGATTTATAGTACTTACTTACTACCAAATGGTGTATAGTCAGAAGATCTTCTCCCTCCTGCTCTTATAGTTTTACTCCAATCAATTTTGGATGTTTATACACTCCACGAGAGTATTATGTCTTTGTGCATTTGTTTGTAACACCCAAAAGGAAGCGAGATAGACCCATTGTTAATTATACCGATCGACTTAGAATCATTTTCTGAGTCGATTTAGCAATGTCCGTCTGTCTGTCCATCTATTGTTGTAATCAAATTACAGGTCGCAATTATAGTCCTATCTTGACAAAAATTTGGCACAAATAAGTTTTGTGGATCAAGGACGAACGCTATTTAATTTGAGGCAAATCGGTTCAGATTTAGATATAGCCCCCATACAAATGTCGCTCCCGATTTCACCTTTTCCGCTTTAGAAACAACATATTGTACTCGATTTTCTTTAAAATTGACACAACATTTTATAATCGAACTAGAAACACTTATGCTGAAAGTGGGCAAGATCGGTTCAGATTTAGATATAGCCCCCATACAAATGTCGCTTCCGATTTCACCTTTTCCGCTTTAGAAACCACATATTGAACCCGATTTTCTTTAAAATTGACACTACATTTTATAATCGAATTAGAAACACCTATGCTGAAAGTGGGTATGATCGGTTCAGATTTATATATATCCGCCATACAAATGTCGCTCCCGATTTGACTTTTTCCGCTCTAGAAACGACATATTGTACCCGTTTTTCTTTAAAATTGGCACAACATCTTATAATCCAACTAAAATACCTATGGTGAAAGTGGGTAAGATCGGTTCAGTTTTAGATATAGTCCTCATACAAATGTTGCTCCCAAATGTTAAACCGATTTTGGCCAAACTTTACATATTATATTTCGTCAATAAACATACATGGTGAAAGCGGGTCCCATCGTTCCAGGTTTACAAATGCCCTTTCCGATTTAACATTTTTTGTCAAACACATACATTTACAGGATGCAAAAATCCTTCCTGATTTCTCTTTTTTACCGAATTGAATTGTAATGAGATAGAAAGTCCGTCCGTCTTTAGCCTTTCCTTACTTGTTTGGGAGATGCCCATATACTTTGGTATAACCCAAATATTTCCCTCTCTGATCTATTACAGCTCTAGCAACTACATCTTACATCGTATCTTCATCAATTTTTGCAGATCATTATATGTTTCAACTAGGAATACCTACTGTGAATGAGAAATATATTGGCGCATGTTTTTGCAGAGGCCTCAAGTGTTGTTATAGGCCCCCTTCAAATGTCCGTCCGATTCATCCTATTACCACTGTATAATTTGTATTTATCATTGGATCTTGATCAATTTTTCCATATTATGTTATATTTACTTTATTCGGAATATCTGCTGGAAAATTGGATCAATTACTTTATTATTTACCATATTCATTAAATTTGACTAAAGATGAATTGATAGTAACTGTATAATTTATATGAACTACATAAAATTGCTCCCATGGAATACCTGGGTTTAGTAATCAAAGCGATGTATATATGCAGGGAGTGGTGTATGGTATTATATAGTCGGCCCCGTCCGACTTTAGCCTTTCCTTACTTGTTTTATTTAAAAAAGGTTAATTTTTGGAACACCTAAAACACAATTAAATATGTACGTGAATTTTACAAGCAGTACACACAAATAAAGATTTCAACCCAAATGTTCAGCAAATGCTTAATTTTGCGCCAAAAAAATTGACACAGAAATCATAGTCTACTACCTCGAAGTTTAAAGGTAAGAAATATAAGCAAAGTAGAATTTTGAAGTTGGAACCACTGTAAAGCCTTTGTTAGAAAGTATATTTTTTAAAAATATGAAATTTCACTTGGCATCAAAATTTATTAAAAAATGGAGCGATAACATCTTCAAAAGTTACCCTAAACTTAAAAAAGTGATAAGTACTATTATATATTTTAGAATAATATATGTATAAAATGATGTCGTAGCAAAACAATATTGAATGTGTATTTTTGGGCCACCCTATATAATGTGTGTATGTGTGTGTCAGAACATCGACAACTGCCAACATGTAACCATACATATATATATAGATGTCAATATGCACTGCATAGCAGCAGAATCGATAGAAAGGATGAAGAGCCCACCGATATTTATACAAACCGACTATGGCAGACGTAATATGCACACGCTCGCACTTGGGGTCACAAATAAAACGACGATAAATTTAAATGTGGTCTTAGCTAAATCAAATAAGTTTTTCTACTTCACACGCATACACACGAACACATAATCGTGTGTGTGCGTGTATTTGTACGTTTAGCCAGAGCAATACAAATACACGAGGGATCTATGATAATTCTAATGAAATTGGACAATGCCGTTGTGAAGGGGGATCAGCAATTTTGGAGTAGACGTCAAACCAGACCCTCCACCACCACTTTCATTACAAAATTTGTATTTAAAAACCTGATTGATTGACATGACAGCTATGGGTGGGTCATTTAAAATTTTAAATTTGAACTACCGATTACCTTGACGTTGAAAGGTAAAATAACATTCATTTTTATTATACCCTTCGACTAAGGATGGAGTTATATTCACGTTGTCATTCCGTTTGTAACACCTTGAAATATTCATCGGAGACTCCATAAAGTATATATATTTTGGGTCGGGGTAAAATTCTAAGCCGATCTAGCCATGTCCATCTGTCCGTCTTGAAAGCACGATAGCTGCCGAACGAAATGGGCTAGGAAATAAAAAAATTCCTTAAATGTGCCTTATGCAGATCGCTTGGGATTATAAATGGACGACATCGGCCCTACCAAGGACTGAAAATACCGCCTAATACTTTGACTATTTAAGCATTTTTTTTTAATTTCTGCTTTATAAGCACTTGAAATTTGTTGCGGACATTCATCTTGTAGCGTAAAAACACAAAAAAATATTTAGCGGTCGAAATGGGACAAAAAGGAATAAAATGGCACCAATGATACGACAACTGCTAGAAACATGAAATTTGAAATGTACACCTCTCAAATTGCGTAGGCACATAAAACAGAGGGATTTTTCGAAATTCGAACTTTCTTGAGGGTTTTGTTGGAAAAGGGGGTTAAAAGTGGTTCCAACCAAACAGCTGCAGTTGAAATTGTGAAATTCGGTGTATATCTGAATTTGAAGACGACAAACAAACATTTTTTCGAAATTGGTACTTTTAGACGGAAAATGGGGCGAATGGAGATAAAAATGGTACCAACCAAACGGCTGCAGATATAATAATGAAATTCGGTGTGTACATTTCTTAAATAAAGAGATCTTTTGATATTCGTACCTTGGGATTAAATTTGGCACCGATCAAGCGCCTATAGCTAGAATTATGATATTCAGTATTTGTACTCGTCTGATTGTCTACGCAATAAGAGGTACGAATTTTTTCAAATTTTTGCCTTTAGGGTCAAAATGGAAAAAGGAATAAAACTGGTACCAAACAAACGGCTGTAGCTAAAACCATGAAATTATATTCTGAAATGTATTGGATCTTATATAGTAGAACTTTTCCTATCAAAATGGTACTGATATTTAGACTATAGCTGGAAATGAGGAAAGTCGGGCTTGAGGGAAATTGTTTCAACCTAATAATACTAGGGGTACATTTTTGAAGATTGCTGCCTAATGGTCACTTTTCGATTGCACTTGATGTTTTATATTAATATGTAGTAAAGTACTATTAATATTATAATAATGAGGCATCACCATATTCCTAATGTGCTAGTGTACTTCTATGTAATGGCGACAGCCTCTAATCTGCCAGTAATACTGTGGAATGCAGTCCGTGGTGGAGGGTACCTAAGATTCGGCCCCGACGAACTTAACGCCTTTTTACTTGTTTTTATTTTCAGGTTTATGTTTGACATTTACAAAATGGAATACTGAACTCTCGAACAAAAATGGAAAATATTAAAAACTTGTTTCCAAAGTAGTGGGTCTTGAACGCAAACTGTAAGAAAATTTAAGTGAAAAATTTTCAAGAAGAGAGGCCTTCAGGGGAAAATCACCAGATTCGATATCGAGAAGTTACGATCGAAATCAATTTTTAATTTATATGAAAGAAGTAGAAATTTCCAACAAAAGCAAATAGGATGTCGGGATTAAGACAATTGGAAATAATCTCATTATAAAGGGTGATTTTTTAAGAGCTTGATAACTTTTTTAAAAAAAAAACGCATAAAATTTGCAAAATCTCATCGGTTCTTTATTTGAAACGTTAGATTGGTCCATGACATTTACTTTTTGAAGATAATTTCATTTAAATGTTGACCGCGGCTGCGTCTTAGGTGGTCCATCCGCTTAGTCCAATTTTGGCATTTCCACGATTTTGAGTAACAGAGACCCAATTGGTGCGAACGGCGACGAATCGAAAATTGGTGGTCATCATTAACACTGGCCGATACAGCTGCGATATTTTCTTCAGTTCGCACTCTACGTAAGCGTGTTGGTGGTTTAATGTACAACAATGTAAATTTGGTGCGAAATTTAGTCACAATAGCCCGAATAGCCGCTTCAGTGGGTCGATTAAACTGACCATAAAATGGAAGCGCGCAATGAACTTTCTTAACAGAGCACGCATTTTGATAATAAAATTCAATAATTTGCAAGCGTTGTTCGTTTGTAAGACGATTCATGATGAAATGTCAAAGCATACTGAGCATCTTTCTCTTTGACACCATGTCTGAAATCCCACGTGATCTGTCAAATACTAATGCATGAAAATCCTAACCTCAAAAAAATCACTCTTTAGTTTGGATAATTTTTGTTCACTTTTATGCCCTTTTTAGAATAAATAAAAGCACTTTTCGATCGTAACATTCTCGCTTTCGAATGCCGTTATATGGCCCAGTTCAGCCTTCATTTTCATCTCGGTGGCTATGTCAATAAGCAACATTTTCGCTTATGGGCATCTCCCATTGGCCCGGACGCGTCATTCGCACGCCATAAACTACGCCAAAAAAAAAACAAGAAAGAAACTGAAAATGTCGATCAGCCTTTTTAGTGTTCTAAAGCTCTTAAAGAGTATTATATTTAAAAAATATATCGTCTGGATTTAGTACAACACAATTATTTTATACTAAAATTATAAACAACTTATATCGAAACGGACGCGACAGAAAACAGAAGTACTTTTGAAGGTCTTATAGAAATATACAAAGTTCGGCGTTTTTTTGTGAACTTTGGTTTTCCTTCTATACATGTAAATGAAGGTCAAAGGATTTTGTTCGTAGATTTATGAAATATGAGAATTATCTCTTATATTATATAATTAGGTACAGCAGAAGTACGGACACGACAAAACGGAGGGACAAAATCTCCACTCGTTGTTAAAAAAATTTAGTAATTTTCGTTATAACACTTCAACTTTTAATAAAAATAAAAGAGAACAAGCTAACTTCAAGTTTCATAATAAAAAAAGTTGTCGAAATAAGAAACAAGTAAGGATAGGCTAAAGTCTGGCGGGGCCGGCTATATAATACCCTACACCACTCCCTGCGTATATACTTCGCTTTTATTACTAAACCCAGGTGTCTTATGGGAGCAATTTTATGTAGTTCATATAAATTGTACAGTATTCTATAAATTAATCTTTAGTCATATTTTACAAATATGGTAAATAGTTGATCCAATTTTACCGGCAGATAAATACAAATTATACATTAGTAATATGATGAATCGGACCGACATTTGAAAGGAGGCCTAGAACAACACTTGGGGCCTGGTCCAAAACGTGGGCATATATATTTCTCATTCATGGTAGGTATTCATAGTTGAAATACATCATGATCCGATGTAAGACGTAGTTGCTAGAGCTGTATTAGAGTAGAATGTGGGCCGCATTTGGGTTATTCCAAAGTATGGACACACATATTTGACTTTGTATTCTTAGTTCAAATATAATATAATCTGCAAAATTTGAAAAAAAAAATCCGATGTAAAATTTGTGCTCTTGAGGGGGTAAAAATTAAAATGGGCTATTTGTAAGGGCTCTACATTAAAAAGTGGTTCCTTATAGATCACTTTCAAAGTAGGTATTCTTAGTTGAAATATGACATGATATGCAAAATTATATCGAGATCTAATGCATGATGTGGGTTCTAGAGATGTAATAGAGTAGAATAGAGGCCCAATTTGTATGGGGGTTATACCAAAATATGGACCCATATATTTGACTTTCATAATATGTCTTCTTAGATGAAATATAATAACATGATGCGGAAAAAGTTATCAAGATCCAAAGACAAATACAGATTATACTGCGGTAATAGGATGAATCGGACGGACATTTGAAAGGGTCCTATAACAACACTTGAGGCATATGTCAAAACATGCGCCTATTCACGGTAGGCATTCCTAGTTGAAATATAGAATGATCTGCAAAATTTGATGAAGATCCGATGTAAGATGTAGTTTCTAGATCTGCAATAGAGCAGAATGGGGTCCAATTTGGGTTATACCAAAGTATAAACATGTGGGCATCTCCCAAACAAGTAAGGAAAGGCTAAAGTCGGAAGGAGTCGACTATATGATACACCCCACTTTCTATTTCATTACAATTCAATTCGGTAAAAAAGTGAAATCGGGAAGGCTTTTTGAATCCTGTAAATGTAAGTGTTTGACATAAAATTTTAAATCGGAAAGGACATTTGTATGGTGGTATATTGATACCTGGAACGATGTGACCTGCTTTCACCATGTATGCTTATTGGTGAAATATAATATGTAAAGTTTGGCCAAAATCGGTTATACATTCGGGAGCAACATTTGTATTGGGGCTATATCTAAGTCTGAACCGATCTTACCCACTTTCGCTATAAGTGTTTTTAGTTGGATTATAAGATGTTGTGCCAATTTTAAAGAAAATCGGGTACAATATGTGGTTTCTAGAGCGGAAAAGGTCAAAATGGGAGCGACATTTGTATGGGGGCTACATCTAAATCTGAACCGATCTTTCCCACTTTCTGCACAGGTGTTTCTAGCTGGATTATAAGATGTTGTAATTTTAAAGAAAATCGGGTGCAATATGTTGTTTCTAGAGCGGAAAAAGTCAAATTGGGAGCGGCATTTGTATGAGGGCTATATCTAAATCTGAACCGATCTTACCCATTTTATGCACAGGTGCTTCTAGCTGAATTATAACATGTTGTGCCAATTTTAAAGAAAATCGGGAACAATATTTGGTTTTTAGAGCGGAAAAGGTCAAATCGGGAGCGACATTTGTCTGGAGCTATATCTTAATCTGAACCGATCTTACCCACTTTCAGCATAAGTGTTTTTAGTTCCATTATAAAATGCTGTGCCAATTTTAAAGAAGATCGGGTACAATATGGGGTTTCTAAAGCGGAAAAAGTGAAATCGGGAGCGACATTTGTCGGTATTTCTAGTTATTTCTAGTTAAATTATAAGGTGTTATGCAAAATTTGAAGAAAAGCGGGTACTATATGCGATTTATAGGGCTGAAAAAGTCAAATCGGGAGTGACATTTATATGAGGGATATATATAAATCTGAACCGATTTCCTATCAATTCAATACCGATCGTCCTTAGGCAGAAAAAGTAACTTCCGCCAAATTTCATGATAATCGGACAGCAATTGCGAACAAGCTTAGATGGACAGCAGACGGACGGACGGACAGACAGACATCGGCAAATCGATTCAGCTGGTGATTCTAAGCCGATCCGTTTACTTAAAGGTGGGTCTAGCTCGATTATTTATTGGTGTTACAAACATTTGCCGGAAAACTAACTTATAATACCCTAGTCCACGAAGTGCTGTAGGGTATAAGAAATAAAGTTAAAAGCTATTAGAGAGGTTTGATTTAATTTTTTTGGTAAACCTTTTTTTGGGAAATGCCCATATGCGGTTCAGAGAACCCACAGGTGGCTATTGAGAAGCCAATGTATCCCTCTTTGGTGTGGATTTTGGGTTGTAGTGAAAAGTGGGGTTGATCGGATGAGGTACTGCCGACTTATTATTCATATTAAATTATATTTTGTTCCATTACATTGTGTGTAATATTTTAAGTCATGGCATATACGGACACCACTACGTGATAAAAAACCAAAAAAGAGGTGTCTCCTAGTTTTGCCCAAAGTCATGCACTTTTTTTGAATGACCCCTCAAAGATTCGGGGCGTCGGTGTCATTTTTGCAAAAAAGTGATAATTTTCAAAGGCTCATATCCTACAAAAGGTTTGTAATTTTGATTTGCTCTCTGAAGCAAAGTTGTACGTACCTCTTGTCATAAAGAAGATGAAATCAAAAAAAACTTCATCTTCAAGGTCAAAATCGCAAATGTCGCAGAACAAATCTTATAGGCTGTAGTGTGTGTAGGTAGCGTATACGTGCTGTTGATTAAGGATAATATCACTCATACGCACTGTAGTCGAACTGACCATTAATAGAAACAGTCCTGCATGATATAATTTTCCTAGCCAAACGGTGTTAAGAATCATACCTAGGATGTTCATATGTCCTAGAAAGTTGTTTATTGAGATCTTTATATTTGATTGTTTCCTTGAATTTTTAACGGTGCTACCTATGGACCTGAAAAGAGTAAAAATCGATTTTTAAAGCTATTTTTTGCAATTTTGACCTTGCATATGACGTTTTTTTTATTTTGTATGTTTACAATTTTTTGCCTCAAAGAGTAAATCAAAATTACAAAAGGTTTGCGAGATATGAGCCTGAGAAAATTATCACTTTTTTGCAAAAATTACACCGAGGCCCCAAATTTTTGGTGGCTCATAAAAAAGTCATGACTTTGAGCAAAACTGGGAGATTCGGGTCTTTTTTCGATCTTTTATCACGTAGTGGTGTCGGTATATGGATATATTTTTTCGTGTTGCACTGTGTTATTAAATGACAAAGTTCAACCTTTCCAATAAAACCAGAAATTTTAAACAATAAACAGTACTTTTTATAGCCGATTCTAATTTAAAATGTTACATGGCCCTCCGGATATCTGCAAAATCAGATCAACATCCTTTAGAACGCTAAGACCACAACTCTGGAGAGAAAGTTATATGGGATCTTTTGCCGCTTATAATACGCTGTATGGTGCTTCGTGAATCGCTCGCGGATTCTCTTGGTTTGGTTTCTCATGGTTTTCGAAATAAATATATTTAATTTTTGTTCTGTTGTTTATGATGAAATGGCAAACGAAAATGATCAATATACAACAGTGTTGCCAGATATGTTCAATTTGCTTCTACGTTATAGGAAAATAATAAAAACACCAGATATTAGAAAAAATAGTAAAAGTGGTCTACATCGTTCCATGTAGCATCCAAATAGATATTTCTCGCACTATGATACAAAATTGTGTTCAAACTTTCCACCTCACCTTACATTGCACCATGGAAGATCTGCAATTAAAGAGTACCACATCGGACCATGCTTTGGTATTTCCTTGAATAGCATTTTACCCCAATTTAATATCTGGTCCATGCACATTCGCATACGCCACTTACGTATGTGAAAAACCGACACCATCGACAAAGACTAACATGAAAATTCTGACGATAAATTTGGAATTTTCTATTTTCTCTCTCTCCCTCCCTCTAACTTAACGCCTGCCATTTTGTATTATAGAATAGTAGTCGAAAGATAAGTACACATCCATGTACGCGTGCGACTGTGTGTGTTTCCATGGGAATAACAAACAGACACACATACACACACACACTCATGCATGGACATCGATATCACAGGGATAAAGTATAAATTCAAGTGCAAACGACAAACAAAACCCAATGATCTAGTCTTGGGAGGGGAAAGACTGTGGCACAAGTACGCTCTGGAATATGAAAATGAAAAAAAAACAAGCAGCATCGACTGCATTTTACAAGAACAAAATCTAAGTCAATTTGATGCAGTTGCAACTAACACACATCGCATGTTATTCGCATGTTTAAGAGATTCCCATCCAATCACACTTCCATCCGGCCTCCGCCCTGCCTGCCACACAGCACGTCGTCCGCATTACGATACCCACTTGCCATGGAAGATGTGTCGGCATACTTATGCAACAAACACTAAACCAATAAACCACAATTCGTATATCGTTCAATGATGCCACCTAAATAACACCGACACGCAAACACATTCAGAAAATTCCACTTTGGGACAATGTGGTGATGCAACCTTGCGGCATCAAGGGTGCCACGGAGATGGGGATGGAAAATGTGTCCAGAATTCAATATTAAACGTTGTAAATAAAGAAATTATAATATACTACAGATCCGCCAAATTTGATAAGACATTATTAGAATCTCTATTAATTTTTTTACAATATGCAACATGTTGTATCCGTGACCTAAAAATGTATTTTTTGTAAACATTAAGATATACTGATTCATAAAATTGCAACACATGTTTTTCCAATTCGTCGAAGGTACGTTTAATGTATGGACAGACATTTTGGGAATATGGCTACATATTCTGCAAATTTCACTTTCGACTAACCAACAGTCTCAAAACAAGAGAAAACATATGATTTTACAAATAAAAACGACGTTACGTTCGGCCGGGCCGAACTTTATATACCCTCCACCATGGATTGCATTCCACAGAGGCTGTCGATTTTCGTTGATATTACAGTAATATTAAGGAAAATATATTTTTTTAATATAGAAAAACCAAAACAAATAAAAAATTTAAAAAAAATATATAAATCTATATACATAAAAGAGTTGCGTGATTGAGTGAATGACTGACTGACTGATCACTCGCCAGACCAAAAGGATAGAGCTAGAATCATGAAATATAGTGTGTACATTTTTTTACAGTGTAGAGGTGTAATAATACGGGATATTTCGGAATTTGCCCTTTTAAGGGCTAAAAAGGGATGAAAATGGTACCACCGCAATATCCAAACAGTTGGGCCTAGAATCTTGAAATTTGGTATGGACATTCCTCTTGCAGCATGAAGACATCCCAAAAAGTGTACAATTGTACCAACAACACGGCTGAAGCTATAATCATGAAATTTGGTATGTACATTTCTCTTACAGCGAAGAGATCAGATTTGAAGGGAGCTTTTCGTAATTCGTACTTTTGAGGGTAAAATGAAGTTGAAAGGGATAAAAATGATACCACCGCAATGAGCAAACGGTTAGGCCTAGCATCTTGAAATTTGGTTCAAAAACTCCTCTTGTAGCTTCAAAACCCAAAATGAACGAATTTTTCGAAATTCACACTTTTAAAGGGCAAACGGTGAAAAGGTACCAAAAACACGGATGAAGCTACAATTATGAAATTCAGTGTGTATATTCGTTTTACAGCGCCGATCACTGATAAGAAGGAATGTTTATAAATTTTTACTTTTAAGGGATTAAATGGGATACAAATTGTACCACAACTCAGACCAAACGGTTGGGCCAAAAATCTTGAAATTCAGAACGGTCATTACTTCAACAGCACGAATGCGACCAACAAAATAGTGTTTTTAATTCGTACTTTTTGGGGGAAACCGAGTAAAAAGGGATAAAAATAGTAACAATCACACGAATGGAGCTGGAATCATAAAATTCGATGTGTACATCCCTCAAAACGCTTAGAAACGCAAATAAACAAATTTTTCGAAATTTATATTTTTAAAGGTTAAACGGGGATAAAAAAGGTACCAACAACACGGCTGATGCTACAATCATGAAATTCGGTACGTATATTCGTCTTGCGGCGTAGATGAGAGATAACAAAGAATTTTCCGAAATTTCCGATCACCCCTCTGATCAAACGGCTGGGCCTAAAATCTTAAAATTTGGAACGAATGCTATCAAGAAAATATGTTTGCAAAATTCATACTTTTTGGGGTTGAAATTGGGTAAAAAGATATAAAAATGATACCAATCAAACAGACTGAGCAGGAATCATGAAATTCGGTGTGTTCGTTCTCAAAATGCTTAGAAACGCAAAATGAAAATGAATAAACGGGAAAAAGGGGATAAAAGAGGTACCAACAATAGATAGATATGGGCGCCACTCACGTGAATTACGCGTGATCGTGACCAAAATTTATTTTTTTCACGTGAGCGTGCGTGAACGTGAGTAACGAAAAAATCTTCGTGCGTAAACGTGCGTGTTTCTATTTTTTTCCTTCGTGCGTGAACGTGAGCCGATAATCATTCACGCGCACATCTCTACAAAACAACTGACGCTATAATCATTAAATTCAGATTGTATATTCGACTTACAGCGTAGATGCCAGAAAAGAAGGAATTTTTCGAAATTTGAACTTTTAAGGCATTAAAATAGATAAAGATTGTACAAAACTGCCCTTTTGTAAAATTCGTACTTTTTGGGGGTGAAATTGGGTAAAAGGTGATAACAATGATACCAATCATGAAATTCGATTTGTAAAGGGTGTTTTTTATTGAGGTATAGAACTTCGAATTGAAATAAAACACAAGAAAATCGTTTTAATGTCCATCAATTTGGCTTTATTGGAAGGATAATTTTATGCCATTAATGTTTAAATATGATTTCGGGCATGTGGCCGCCGCGGCTGGCTCGAATATAGCCAATTCTACAGGTCCAATTTTCAACCACGCCACGAATGTTGGCTTCCAAGTCCCCTAACGTTTCTGGTTTGTTGGCGTAGACGAGCGACTTCACATATCCCCAAAGAAAATAATCCAATGGTGTCAAATCACACGATCTTGGTGGCCAATTGACAGGTCCATTCCGCGAAATTATGCGCTCATCGAATTAATTGCTCTGATGGACGATTATGTCGACCATAAAATGGACGGAGCTTGCGGTGAACTTCGCGAACTGAACCATTACTTTCGAAATAAATTTGCACGATTTGCAAGCGTTGTTCTTTTGTCAACCTGTTAATATTAATCACTTGACAGCTGACAAAATGGCCGCCAGTTAAAAAAGTGATGCCAACTTAAAGTTCTATACCCCAATAAAAAACACCCTTTACATCCCCCACGCATAGAAACACAAAATTAGGAAAAGATGGTACAAATGGTATCAACAACGCGGCTGACGCTAGAATCGAGAATTCGGTGTGTATATTTCTCTGACCTCTGATGGATTTTTCAAAATTTATACTTTTAAGTACAAATCGGAAAAAACGATTAAAATGGTACCCGCCATTGTATCGGTTAAGATACAAATGTATTGTATCAAAATTTGTACTTTAAAGGTGGAAGCAGATCAAAAGTGAAAAATCGTACAAACCAAATTTGGAAAATTGGGATAAAGATGGTAACAGCCAAAGTTTTCAGCTAGAATATGAAAAGGCTATTAGAAATTCGGAGTGCACATTTTCCGAGTACGTAGACACGAATTTTTTGTAAATTTGTACGTTTAAAAGGGGTTAAAATGGTTCCCACTTACTATCATAAAAATAGATACAAATAGTACCTACCAAAATGAGTTCTATGTGAACATAACCCCGTCGAAATAAAAAAATGTTTGTTGTATTTATACCCTACTGGAAAATGGACTGTCCCAGGACAAGTCCTAGCACTGGTCCTTGGTGGGTAAGGACCGGTCCTGGTTCTAAACCAAATGTATGAAGAAGACTGGTCCCTTTTACCTTGGTTTGTCATTGGAGGTTGTGAATTGACCCCCTGTGATATTCTGTTCTATACTACCAGACATGCCCTGGGATTGGTCTCAAAGAACATTGCCTGGAACAGGTCTCATAGGATATGACCTGGAATCGGTTTCAAACGACATGACTTGGAGCGAACTTCAAGAGACAAGTCCGATGCTTTTTGTCTTAAAATCTTAAAACCGATCTCGAAGAACATGAACTGCCACACTCGATTTGAAAATTGTTGTAATAGTGGGCAGAGGGTTTAACTGGCAGATATAATTTTTAACGAATATGTTAGATATTTGAAGAGTTTAGCACATATTGTCTCTATTTTTATTATTATGTGACATTTATCGCATTATATGTATCAAAATATACAATACTTTTATTTAAATGCACATAAGAAATGAAAAGTGTACGGATAATTTTTCACTCTTTGGGAACAGTTATGTGATATATCCATATCGACCTATCTCATGATAGGTAACGCTATACCAATTGCCACCATATTTCAAGTTATGCACCGGTATAGAAGTTATATGTAATGGATTTAATTTTACAAAGGGCGTGGCAAAGCAAACATTTTTAAATTTAAAATTGCAACTGATTTCGACTATCTGTAGGGAAGTTATATCAGTTTTATTTTAACAAAAACTTATGTAAATTTGTATGGGAGGTACCAGAAGGGATGTGACAATATCGCATATATTCAGCTGTGTGCAGCATATATGAAAATATTGGCAAAGACAAAATTTCATAGTATTCCGATCATTCGTATAGAAGTTACAGAAGATTTAATTTTATGTATGTAAAGGTGATTTGTGTGGGAGGAACAATTCAATGTTATGCGTGTGCTCGCGTCACTCGCAAAGAGACTTATGTAAGTGAAACTTAAAATAAATGAAAACACATAAAATCATTTTTTTACTGCAACGAAAAAAATAAAAAATAGAAAAACATCGGAAAAAATGTTGTTTTATTCTTATTATTAGCTAAATATAAAGTTATGACACTCAAAGGATTTCTTTAAATTGTGATTTTCTAATTTTTGTTTCATTAAAAAAAAAGAACCGCTTTACAAATTAGATAACAGAATATTTTTTATTCTCTAGTAGCTGGGATCATAACGAAGAAAACAAGGACTAGTTGCAGGAAATCTATACATTAATGTAGATGTTATGACCCTAATAGTTGAAGTGTGCCATTTTTTAAAAATTTTTTGCTTAAATCGATTTAAGTACATACAAGAAGGGTCATAATTTCTACATTTTTTGGATAGATATTACATCTATGATGAGAGCTATTAACAACTTCAATATATGTATTCTTTATTCCGACTTTTAAATGGATTTTCAAGCCATTTAAGCAAAAATTTTAAAATCATGATTAAACAAGTAAGGAAAGGCTAAAGTCGGGCGGGGCCGACTATATAATACCCTACACCACTCCCTGCGTATGTACCTCGCTTTGATTACTAAACCCAGGTATTTCATGGGAGCAATTTTATGTAGATCATATAAATTATACAGTTACTATAAATTCATCTTTAGTCATATTTAACGTATATGGTCAATAATATGGTAATTGATCAAATTATCCGACAGACAAATACAAATTATACAGTAGTAATAGGATGCATCGGACCGACATTTCAAAAGGGGGCCTATAACAACATTTTGTCCTGGTCCAAAACATGGGCCTATATATTTCTCATTCACGGTAGGTATTCCCAGTTGAAAAATATCATGATCTGCAAAATTTGATGAAGATACGATGTAAGATGTAGATTCTAGAGCTGTAATAGATCAGAATGGGCCCCATTTCGCTTATACCAAAGGCTAAAGACGGACGGACTTTCTATCTCATTACAATTCAATTCGGTAAAAAAGTGAAATCGGGAAGGATTTTTGAATCCTGTAAATGTATGTGTTTGACAAAAAATGTTAAATCGGAAAGGACATTTGTATGGGGGTATACTGATATCTGTAACGATGTGACCCGCTTTCACCATATATATTTATTGGTGAAATATAATATGTAAAGTTTGGCCAAAATCGGATAAACATTCGGGAGCAACATTTGTATGAGGGCTATATCTAAATCTGAACCGATCTTACCCACTTTCACCATAGGTGTTTCTAGTTCGATTATAAAATGTTGTGCCAATTTTAAAGAAAATCGTGGATTTTAGAGCGGTAAAGTCAAATCGGGGCGACATTTGTATGGGGGCTATATCTAAATCTGAACCGAAATTACCCACATTCACCATATGTGTTTCTAGTTCGATTATAAAATGTTGTGTCAATTTTAAAGAAAATCGGGTACAATATGTGATTTCTAAAGCGAAAAAAGTGAAATAGGGAGCGACATTCGTATAGGGTCTATATCTAAATCTGAACCGATCTTACCCAAATTCTTCATAGGTATTTCTAGTTGGGTTATAAGATGTTGTACCAAATTTAAAGAAAATCGGGTAAAATATGCGGTTTCTAAAGCGGGAAAAGTCAAATCGGGAGCGACATTTGTTTGGAGGCTATATCTAAATCTGAACCGATCTTACACAAATTCTGCACAGGTGTTTCTAGTTGGATTGTAAGAAGTTGTGCCAACTTTAAAGAAAATCGGGTGAAATATGCGGTTTCTAAAGCGGAAAAAGTCAAATCGGGAGCGACATTTGTATGGGGGCTATATCTAAATCTGAACCGATCTTACCCACTTTCACCATAGGTGTTTCTAGATCGATTATAATATGTCATGCCAAATTTAAAGAAAATCGGGTGCAAGATGTGGATTTTAGAACGGAAAAAGTCAAATCAGGAGCGACATTTGTATGGAGGCTATATCTAAATCTGAACCGATCTTACCCAAATTCTGCATAGGTGTTTCCAGTTGGATTGTAAGATGTTGTGCAAATTTTGAAGGAAATCGGGTACTATATGTGCTTTATACGGCGGAAAAAATCAAATCGGGAGCGACATTTGTTTGGGGGCTATATCTAAATCTGAACCGATTTTCTCCAAATTCAATACCGATGGTTCTTGGCCAGAAAAACTTACTTATTCGGAAAAAATACAATATTTTCTCTTGAAAACAAAAAGTCGGAAAATTGTTAACTTTGCGTGAATTTCTAATATATATATATATATATTAGACGACTGTGCGGTCGGGATTAAATATTTTCTCTTCTGAACATGTCCAAAGCCGGCAACGCGCAATACATTGCGTTGGCTGTCTTCAGTCGAGCTTAACGTTTTCTCGTCTGGGGTATGTCCAAGCCAATATAAAAAGTTTCTGCGTTAACAAACTTCAGCTTTATTGTCGTGATCGAAGGACTTAAAAGCTTTAGTGATATCTTTGAAAGACGTGCGATCGACTCAAGACTCCTGTCCTTGAAAGCGTATACATATATAATGTTTATTGAATCACAAAAGTATTTTTAATCTTCAGTGCATAGCGTAATCAATATTTAGGTGCTTTCAGTCCCTGTTAGGGAAATTTTTTCCCACTCGACCAATTTCGCTCAGGAAACAACCATTGCTGGATGAATGATTAGAAAGCAAGACTCCTGCGGTAGTACGGAATATATTCAACAATGATTTAAGGATTACACGACTGAATAATAATCATAATTATGAATATTCATGAACGCGTTTGCTTCAATGTCAAAGTCAAAGGAATAATGTAGAGTGAATTTTAAAGAAGAGTGTAAAACTGTTAGACAGGGCGTGCCATTTAAAATTTTAAATTTGAACTACCGATTACTTTGACTCTGAAAGGTAGAATAACATTAATTTTTAATTTTGTTTTCAGGTTTATGTTGGAGATTTGCTCGAACAAAATAAACAAATGCAGAACGTTGAAGTCTTAGTGATATTCTCAAGCGATTTGGTGGGAAAATTTGTTCCCATTCAAAGTCTGAATCAGCCAACCTCTAAGAAATAATTGGTATAATTCATAGAAACACAATGACCCTATTGTTGAACAGCCCGGATACGTTCTAAGCTAATGCAACTTGTTTTTGCCAATAAGGCATAAAACAAAAAAATGGAAACAATTCCCATAAACAGCTAAAAACACAAACCAAAGGATTTCTTGTTATGTTTGTGTTCCAATGCAATTGACTATGATGGAGAGACAGGCGCAGATGCATACAGAAGAGGCAGCACCACACCATGGCCAACCGTCAAGCCACCAACACCGGCAGCAGTAGCCGCATCCTGGGAGGGAAGGCTACGCTATACCCTCGTGAGCATATGGTTATAAATTTCAATTTCCGTTCCATTTGGTGGGTGGCAAATGAAATAACATTTTCATTTAACCTCTGTGGCTTTACATCATTCGTTTTCTTCGAGGCGGCGAGATTGCAGCATGCCACTCGCCATTCACCATTCGTGTGTATTGTATTGCATGTATATGGGGGTGCATGTGTCTTCTGCCATAGACCAAAAACGTATTGAACCAGAAGCAAAGACCAACGCAGTACTAGCTAGCGCCAACCATCTTAACTCGTTGGATTTTGGATGCAGTCGATGCAGAATTTTTTCCTCCTCTTCGAGTTTTTTCCATGCCACTTACGCTCCGTTCCAACTCAACATCCGGCATAAACAGCTCAAATCCATATGACCCACAAACTGGTATTAAATTCATGTTTTTGCTGCTGCTGCTACAATACAGATTTGCTGCTGTTGCTATATTCCGGCTGCCATGCCAGTAGCCGGGTAACGCTGGGCCATTGGTGCGGGTGTGGCTGTTGCATTTGCTGTGTGTTCTGGATTTTTTTTTTTGCTTGGCTATGCCGTTGGTATTGGTGCCTTGGTTTGTTGACTTTTCGCTTAAATGTGATTTGTTTTAAGGATCGATTTAATCTATGGAAGTGATTTGACCCAATTTTCACTTTTGGAATGAGATATGCCTGCGGAAGGAAAACGCGAGCCAATGAATTATACTTGTCTCGAAATTAAAATAAGCCTAAAAGATGGGTACATGTGTGGATTAATTGAGTCTGCAGTGATACGGGTGAAGCGGTGTTGCTGATGTTAGACGTTTGACCTTTTTGGGCGTAAAACATGTTTTCACCACAAAACAGAATTTTTTAACTGTCGGTAGTAGAATTCTCTTAAGCATTCCATTCTTACCGAAAACCAAAGGGAAAGGATGGGACCTCAAGTTGACTGTTTAGAAGTAAAAGCCACCTGTACGTTGGAAAATGTATGATCTTATATTACTTGTAGGATCAGATTCAATGGAGTTATTGGGAGATACTACGTGAATTCAGCTAAAGATCTGTAGTTCAATCGATATATATCAATTCTTACACCATCGGTACACTCTGCTAAATCAAGTTGAAGTTGAACTGATCACCCAGCGACACGGTGCACAGTTTTTTTATCAGCGGCAAAAACTACCAAATTTCAAGCGCCAAATCTCGACTTTACTGATTATATTTTGCAAAGAACATTCCTAAAGATTCTAAAAGATTTTCCCAATATAGCGGCTAACTTAAGTACTTTCTACAATAGATGAAAAATTCATCATAGTAGAGGTTATTTTATTAGGATGTATCTCGGAAACCATGTATTGTATTGAAATTTCGTTTAGTTCGTAGAAAATATGAGCTCTTGAGGTGTTCTTTTGTATTTCAAAAAGTGGAATTATGTTTTTGCATTCCTTTTCAGACAATGGTTTCACTGAAATAAATAGAAACGAAATTTAGTATTGTTAATTTTCTACAGTATAAACTATAAATGCGAGGCCGACCGATGCCTCAACATTTACAAATACTTTTAAACTATTGTCTTATTTATTCATTTTAAAAAGAATATTCTACTTATAGCTGCCAACATCGATTTAATTACTGAAATGGTAAAACCTTGTAAAACAAAAATGAAGCAATACTTTCTTCGTTGTTCTCTGTCAATGTATTGTGGACAATTTATTTAAAGCATACTTTAGGGATGTAAGGTTTTATGGCATGCGAGCACATGTAAATATTGGTCGAGATTAATTTTAAGTTATTTATAAAGTTATAATACACGTTTATCATCGATTAAAAAGTAAAATAATTTTTATCAAAAATTTCAAAAATCGTAAAAACTAAAATTTTTTGGGCGTTGGGCGTGGCACTGACAATTTTCATTTAATTGTGGATTCAAATGAAATCATTGGTAATGATTTGTATTCACATATATATTAAAATAAGAAATTTATGACGTTTTTATACACTCCACGAGAGTATTATGTCTTTGTGCATTTGTTTGTAACACCCAAAAGGTCTATCTCGCACCCATTGTTAATTATACCGATCGACTTAGAATCATCGATTTAGCAATTTCCGTCTGTCCGTCCATCTATACTTGTAATCACGATACAGGTCCAATTGTACACAGAACCAAATGAAACTTTGCACAACGAAGGTTTTCGGTACAAGGACGAACGCTATTTAATTTGAAGAAAAACGGTTCAGATTTAGATATAGCTCCCATACGAATTTCACTCCCGATTAGACTCTTTTCACTCTAGATATCACATATTACAACAGATTTTTTACAAAATTGGCAAAACATCTTATATTTCAACTAGAAAGACCTGTGGTAAAAATGTGTTAAATCGGTTCAGATTTGTATATTGCTCCCATACAAATTTCGCTCCCGATTTCACTTTTTCGCTCTAGAAACCACATATTGTGTGAGATTGTTTTCAGATTTGGCAAAACATCTTATATTTAAACTAGGAACACCTATGGTGAAAATAGGTCAGATCGGTTCAGATTTATATATAGCTCCCACACAAATCTCCCTCCCGATTTCACTTTTTCCATTCTATAACCAACATATTTTAACAGATCTTCTTCAAATCTTTCAAAATATCTTATATTTCAACTAGAAACACCAATGGTGAAAAAGGTGGGATCGGTTTAGATTTACATATAGCTCCCATACAAATTTCGCTCCCGGATAGACTTTTTCCGGGAGCGACATTCGTATAGGGTCTATATCTAAATCTGAACCGATCTTACCCAAATTCTTCATAGGTATTTCTAGTTGGGTTATAAGATGTTGTACCAAATTTAAAGAAAATCGGGTAAAATATGCGGTTTCTAAAGCGGGAAAAGTCAAATCGGGAGCGACATTTGTTTGGAGGCTATATCTAAATCTGAACCGATCTTACACAAATTCTGCACAGGTGTTTCTAGTTGGATTGTAAGAAGTTGTGCCAACTTTAAAGAAAATCGGGTGAAATATGCGGTTTCTAAAGCGGAAAAAGTCAAATCGGGAGCGACATTTGTATGGGGGCTATATCTAAATCTGAACCGATCTTACCCACTTTCACCATAGGTGTTTCTAGATCGATTATAATATGTCATGCCAAATTTAAAGAAAATCGGGTGCAAGATGTGGATTTTAGAACGGAAAAAGTCAAATCAGGAGCGACATTTGTATGGAGGCTATATCTAAATCTGAACCGATCTTACCCAAATTCTGCATAGGTGTTTCCAGTTGGATTGTAAGATGTTGTGCAAATTTTGAAGGAAATCGGGTACTATATGTGCTTTATACGGCGGAAAAAATCAAATCGGGAGCGACATTTGTTTGGGGGCTATATCTAAATCTGAACCGATTTTCTCCAAATTCAATACCGATGGTTCTTGGCCAGAAAAACTTACTTATTCGGAAAAAATACAATATTTTCTCTTGAAAACAAAAAGTCGGAAAATTGTTAACTTTGCGTGAATTTCTAATATATATATATATATATTAGACGACTGTGCGGTCGGGATTAAATATTTTCTCTTCTGAACATGTCCAAAGCCGGCAACGCGCAATACATTGCGTTGGCTGTCTTCAGTCGAGCTTAACGTTTTCTCGTCTGGGGTATGTCCAAGCCAATATAAAAAGTTTCTGCGTTAACAAACTTCAGCTTTATTGTCGTGATCGAAGGACTTAAAAGCTTTAGTGATATCTTTGAAAGACGTGCGATCGACTCAAGACTCCTGTCCTTGAAAGCGTATACATATATAATGTTTATTGAATCACAAAAGTATTTTTAATCTTCAGTGCATAGCGTAATCAATATTTAGGTGCTTTCAGTCCCTGTTAGGGAAATTTTTTCCCACTCGACCAATTTCGCTCAGGAAACAACCATTGCTGGATGAATGATTAGAAAGCAAGACTCCTGCGGTAGTACGGAATATATTCAACAATGATTTAAGGATTACACGACTGAATAATAATCATAATGATGAATATTCATGAACGCGTTTGCTTCAATGTCAAAGTCAAAGGAATAATGTAGAGTGAATTTTAAAGAAGAGTGTAAAACTGTTAGACAGGGCGTGCCATTTAAAATTTTAAATTTGAACTACCGATTACTTTGACTCTGAAAGGTAGAATAACATTAATTTTTAATTTTGTTTTCAGGTTTATGTTGGAGATTTGCTCGAACAAAATAAACAAATGCAGAACGTTGAAGTCTTAGTGATATTCTCAAGCGATTTGGTGGGAAAATTTGTTCCCATTCAAAGTCTGAATCAGCCAACCTCTAAGAAATAATTGGTATAATTCATAGAAACACAATGACCCTATTGTTGAACAGCCCGGATACGTTCTAAGCTAATGCAACTTGTTTTTGCCAATAAGGCATAAAACAAAAAAATGGAAACAATTCCCATAAACAGCTAAAAACACAAACCAAAGGATTTCTTGTTATGTTTGTGTTCCAATGCAATTGACTATGATGGAGAGACAGGCGCAGATGCATACAGAAGAGGCAGCACCACACCATGGCCAACCGTCAAGCCACCAACACCGGCAGCAGTAGCCGCATCCTGGGAGGGAAGGCTACGCTATACCCTCGTGAGCATATGGTTATAAATTTCAATTTCCGTTCCATTTGGTGGGTGGCAAATGAAATAACATTTTCATTTAACCTCTGTGGCTTTACATCATTCGTTTTCTTCGAGGCGGCGAGATTGCAGCATGCCACTCGCCATTCACCATTCGTGTGTATTGTATTGCATGTATATGGGGGTGCATGTGTCTTCTGCCATAGACCAAAAACGTATTGAACCAGAAGCAAAGACCAACGCAGTACTAGCTAGCGCCAACCATCTTAACTCGTTGGATTTTGGATGCAGTCGATGCAGAATTTTTTCCTCCTCTTCGAGTTTTTTCCATGCCACTTACGCTCCGTTCCAACTCAACATCCGGCATAAACAGCTCAAATCCATATGACCCACAAACTGGTATTAAATTCATGTTTTTGCTGCTGCTGCTACAATACAGATTTGCTGCTGTTGCTATATTCCGGCTGCCATGCCAGTAGCCGGGTAACGCTGGGCCATTGGTGCGGGTGTGGCTGTTGCATTTGCTGTGTGTTCTGGATTTTTTTTTTTGCTTGGCTATGCCGTTGGTATTGGTGCCTTGGTTTGTTGACTTTTCGCTTAAATGTGATTTGTTTTAAGGATCGATTTAATCTATGGAAGTGATTTGACCCAATTTTCACTTTTGGAATGAGATATGCCTGCGGAAGGAAAACGCGAGCCAATGAATTATACTTGTCTCGAAATTAAAATAAGCCTAAAAGATGGGTACATGTGTGGATTAATTGAGTCTGCAGTGATACGGGTGAAGCGGTGTTGCTGATGTTAGACGTTTGACCTTTTTGGGCGTAAAACATGTTTTCACCACAAAACAGAATTTTTTAACTGTCGGTAGTAGAATTCTCTTAAGCATTCCATTCTTACCGAAAACCAAAGGGAAAGGATGGGACCTCAAGTTGACTGTTTAGAAGTAAAAGCCACCTGTACGTTGGAAAATGTATGATCTTATATTACTTGTAGGATCAGATTCAATGGAGTTATTGGGAGATACTACGTGAATTCAGCTAAAGATCTGTAGTTCAATCGATATATATCAATTCTTACACCATCGGTACACTCTGCTAAATCAAGTTGAAGTTGAACTGATCACCCAGCGACACGGTGCACAGTTTTTTTATCAGCGGCAAAAACTACCAAATTTCAAGCGCCAAATCTCGACTTTACTGATTATATTTTGCAAAGAACATTCCTAAAGATTCTAAAAGATTTTCCCAATATAGCGGCTAACTTAAGTACTTTCTACAATAGATGAAAAATTCATCATAGTAGAGGTTATTTTATTAGGATGTATCTCGGAAACCATGTATTGTATTGAAATTTCGTTTAGTTCGTAGAAAATATGAGCTCTTGAGGTGTTCTTTTGTATTTCAAAAAGTGGAATTATGTTTTTGCATTCCTTTTCAGACAATGGTTTCACTGAAATAAATAGAAACGAAATTTAGTATTGTTAATTTTCTACAGTATAAACTATAAATGCGAGGCCGACCGATGCCTCAACATTTACAAATACTTTTAAACTATTGTCTTATTTATTCATTTTAAAAAGAATATTCTACTTATAGCTGCCAACATCGATTTAATTACTGAAATGGTAAAACCTTGTAAAACAAAAATGAAGCAATACTTTCTTCGTTGTTCTCTGTCAATGTATTGTGGACAATTTATTTAAAGCATACTTTAGGGATGTAAGGTTTTATGGCATGCGAGCACATGTAAATATTGGTCGAGATTAATTTTAAGTTATTTATAAAGTTATAATACACGTTTATCATCGATTAAAAAGTAAAATAATTTTTATCAAAAATTTCAAAAATCGTAAAAACTAAAATTTTTTGGGCGTTGGGCGTGGCACTGACAATTTTCATTTAATTGTGGATTCAAATGAAATCATTGGTAATGATTTGTATTCACATATATATTAAAATAAGAAATTTATGACGTTTTTATACACTCCACGAGAGTATTATGTCTTTGTGCATTTGTTTGTAACACCCAAAAGGTCTATCTCGCACCCATTGTTAATTATACCGATCGACTTAGAATCATCGATTTAGCAATTTCCGTCTGTCCGTCCATCTATACTTGTAATCACGATACAGGTCCAATTGTACACAGAACCAAATGAAACTTTGCACAACGAAGGTTTTCGGTACAAGGACGAACGCTATTTAATTTGAAGAAAAACGGTTCAGATTTAGATATAGCTCCCATACGAATTTCACTCCCGATTAGACTCTTTTCACTCTAGATATCACATATTACAACAGATTTTTTACAAAATTGGCAAAACATCTTATATTTCAACTAGAAAGACCTGTGGTAAAAATGTGTTAAATCGGTTCAGATTTGTATATTGCTCCCATACAAATTTCGCTCCCGATTTCACTTTTTCGCTCTAGAAACCACATATTGTGTGAGATTGTTTTCAGATTTGGCAAAACATCTTATATTTAAACTAGGAACACCTATGGTGAAAATAGGTCAGATCGGTTCAGATTTATATATAGCTCCCACACAAATCTCCCTCCCGATTTCACTTTTTCCATTCTATAACCAACATATTTTAACAGATCTTCTTCAAATCTTTCAAAATATCTTATATTTCAACTAGAAACACCAATGGTGAAAAAGGTGGGATCGGTTTAGATTTACATATAGCTCCCATACAAATTTCGCTCCCGGATAGACTTTTTCCGCCCGAATTTTCACCGAATTTCTTCAAAGTGAGCATAACACGTTATATTTTAAGTGGAAGAACTTATTGTGAAGGTTAGTCACTTTATTCCATGTTTGGATATAGCCCCGATACAAATATTCTTATCGATTTGACAAATCGGACCAGGTCATATCAGCCTATGAATAGGAAACATACAAAAATTCTTCCCGTTTTCACTTTTTTACAGCGTTGGATTGTATTCGGATAGAATGTGGATTGTATCATATAGTCGGCCCCGGGCGACTTTAGCCGTTCCTTACTTGTTTTATTTTAACTTACATGGAAGGTTGGCGTGGTTGTGGGCGGATTTAAACAACAAATTGTTTTTGATCTAATTGTAGGATATAAGGGATGTGTGCGAACTTTTAAGGTCCTAGCTCTATTCCCTCTATTTTTTGCCGCAGCTTGTATGAAAATATTCCACTGTGCTGTGAGATAATAGGGCTGTTTTTCTTTAAGCCGGGATAACAAGCTGCGATAACAAAAACGTTAATAAAAATTTAATTTTTTGCTCAAAATAAAAAATTATTTTTTAAAATTGTCGCCAAAAGCAATATCCATGTGTGTGTGAAAACAATTTTTTCAAAAAATATTTTGTGTCGACTTTATTGGACTTAGCCTCGATAACCATCATTTTGACATTCACTGGATAATTATCCAGGCTAATTCCAAAATTTTTAACACAAAATTATTTTTTCAAAATTTGTTTTCACACACACATTGATATTGCTTTTGGCGATAATTTTAAAAAAGAATTTTTTATTTTCGGTGACAATTTAACATTTTATTTAGATTTTTGATATCGCAGCTTAGTTATCCAGTCTTAAAGAAAAACAGCCTTAATATATAGGCCGCACCATGGGTGGTATGAGTAACACAGAGTTGAATTGAAATTACTCATACTACACAGTGGAATAATTATGAATTGTTACTGGAAACGAGTAAAGGAACTAATGTGTGGAGACTGTTGAGATTATTGTTAAATGTTCATTTCAAATATCTGGGATGTCATCGTGTGCCAGGTTTTTGAACGGTGTAATTTGTTTTTTTTTTTTATATCCTCACTCTACAGAGTATGAGGGTATACATCATTTGGGACAGAAAAAAAGTGTAACGCATGAAGGAGTGACTTAAGACCCTAAGTATGTTTGGACCAAATCCGTTTCACGACTTTTTAAGATGTTTGAGGCATGCCCGTCCATCCGTCTAGCTGCCTGGTGTACACGATAACTCTCGAAAGGAGAAAACTTAGTTTAAGTTCGAAGATGGGCGAAATTCCCACGCCCCTTCTGGTACCTCCCACACAAATAGCCCATATTCCAATGTTAAATTCAAATCCATATAACTTCCACACGGATATTCGGAATCAGTTATATTTTGATATTTGATAAAGTTTTTATAATCACTTTAAGTGTACTAAATATTAAGGGTTTTACCACGCCCCATAGTGGTTCAGAATCAAAATCCATCGGCCAAAATTCAAAAACTTTTGTTCTAGTAGACATTTTTCAGTTATGTAAGAAAACAAATTAGACAATAACCCAAGGATTATTTTGAGATATTAACATTAAAAATCGGGAAAACAGATATACTTTAGAAATCGGCCCAAAGTAGACTACTTTTCGTATTTTTCGATTTTAAAGAAAACTAAAATTGTTATTATTTTTATGTTTTTATACCCTTCACCACTTCGTGGACTAGAGTATTATAAGTTAGTTTTCCGCCAAATGTTTGTAACACCAATAAATAATAGAGCTGTCACCACCTGAATCGATTTACCGATGTCTGTCTGTCCGTCTGCTGTCCATCTAAGTTTGTTCGCACTCTACACGTCGCACTTGCTGTCCGATTATCATGGAATGTGACAGAAGTTACTTTTTTGGCCAAGGACGATCGGTATTGAATTTGGAGGAAATCGGTTCAGATTTAGATATAAATTTATATATATATATATATATATACAAATGTTGCTCCCGAAAGTTTATCCGATTTTGGCCAAAATTTACATATTATATTCCACAAATAAACATTCATGGTTTCAATAAACATTTCAATAAACATTCCAAGTTTCAATATACCCCCATACAAATGTCCTTTCCGATTAACCATTTTTGTCAAACACATGATTCAAAAATCCTTCCCGATTTCACTGTTTACGAATTGAATTATAATGAGATAGAAACAAATTTTATTTTTTTTGTATTACAGATTTTCGCGTTTTTCAGATTTGGAAAATTGAAAAAAATTACACACAAACTTTATTAGAAATTGTTGTTTCTTAGCTTTATTATGGCGTCAAAACTATGTTTGTACCAAATCTAGTTCGTTTGTAATAAATATTTTAAAAAATATCATTTTCGAACAAATGTCTGTCTTTAGGCCAACACAACTTTTTTTCCTTCAAAAGCCTTTAACGACATATATAGATATGTGGAAAGGTTAAAGGGTTCCACGTTTTTTCGGGGTAACTTTTACCTGGACGAGATTGCACCATAGGAATAGTGCAAAAAGTCAAATTTTTTAGTTCCAAAACACAATTTAGTCAAAAATGTCTAATAGAACAAAAGTTATTGAATTTTCGCCTCCTACACAAATAACGCAAAACTACTTAAAATCAAAGCTGATATAAATTCTATGCTGATCATTGGAATACTGTCAAATTTTATATTTAGCAATGCTTTTATTCGCATGGAATATCGGCGATATTGAGACACCCCTTCAGGTACCTCCCACACAAAGTGGCATATACTGTGGTTACAATAAATCCGACATACCATCCTTACGGGTAGTCCAAATCATTTGCAATTTGGCATTTGAAAATGTTTTTATAAACACTTTAAACCTTAAAAAATATTTACGCTTTAGCCACGCCCATTCTTGCACCTCCCACACAATTGTCTCTATCCTAAGTAATATTAAATCCTTCATAACTTCTATACTGGTGAATGAAATCCACTATGACTTGATATTTCATCATGTTTTTACAATTATTTTACAAATGTGGAAGCTGGGCACATGTGCCGCAAACCTTCCAGTACCTTCCACACAAATTTTCCTGCCCTAAGTAAGCTTTAATACCTTACAACTTCTATAAGTCGGTTTAGCTGACTGAAGCTTACTTACTTGTTTTCTCATGAGAGTATTATGTATTTGTGCATTTGTTTGTAACACCCAAAGGGAGCGAGATAGAGCCATCGTTTATTATATAGATCGGCTTTGAATAACTTTCTGAGTCGATTTAGCAATGTCCGTCTGTCTGTCCGACTGTCCATCTATTGTTGTAATCAAATTACATGTCGCAATCATTGTCCGACCTTAACCAAAATTGGCACAACTAAGTTTTGTCGATCTAGGACGAACGCAATTTAACTTGAGGCAAATCGGCTCAGATTTAGATATAGCCCCATACAAATGTCGCTCCCGATTTGACATTTTCCGTTCTAGAAACCACATATTGTACTCGATTTTCTTTAAATTTGGTACAACATCTTATAATCCATCTAGAAACACCTATGCAGAAATTGGGTAAGATCGGTTCAGATTTAGATATAGCCCCCATACAAATGTCGCTCCCGATTGGACATTTTCCGCTCTAGAAACGACTTATTCTACCCGATTTTCTTTAAATTTGGCACAACATCTTATAATCCAACTAGAATCACCAATGCAGAAATTGGATGAGGTCGGTTCAGATTTAGATATAGCCCCCATACAAATGACGCTCCCGATTTGACATTTTCCGGTTTAGAAACCACATATTAAACTCGATTTGCTTCACATTTGGCACAGTACCCTATAATTGAACTGGAAACAGCGACGGTGAAAATCGGTCAGATCGGTTCAGATTTAGATATAGCCCCCATACAAATGTCGCTCCCGAGTTGACTTTTTCCGCTCTAGAAACCACATATTTCACTCGATTTGCTTCAAATTTGGCACTGTACCCTACAAATGAAGTGGAAACGATGGTGAAAATCGGTCAGATCGGTTCAGATTTAGATATAGCCCCCATACAAATGTCGCTTCCGAGTTGACCTTTCCGCTCAATAAAGCACATATAGTACCCGATTTTCTTCAAATTTGGCTTAACACCTTATAATCTAACTGGAAATACATGTGGCGAAAGCGGGTAAGATCGGTTCAGATTTAGATATAGCCCCCATACAAATGTCGCTTCAGATTTGACTTTTTCCGCTTTAGAAATCACATATTGTAACCGATTTTCTTTAAATTTGGCACAACATCTTATAATTCAACTAAAAATACCCATGGTGAACGTAGGTAAGATCGGTTCAGATTTAGATATAATTTTTTATATATATATACAAATGTTGCTGCCAAATGTTTAACCGATTTTGGCCAAACTTTACATATTATATTTCATCTATAAACATACATAGTGAATGCGGTCACATTGTTCCATGTTTCAATATATCCCCACGCAGATGTCCTTTCCGATTTAAAATTTGTTGTCAAACACATACATTTAGAGGATACAAAGATCCTTCCCGATTTCACTTTTTTTACAGAATTGAATTATAATGGGATAGCAGTGGAGTGTATCATACAGTCGGCTCCGTTCAACTTTAGCCTTTCCTTACTTGTTTTTTTATCGTTTTTGTTCATTACTACTATTTTGTTGTGGAATGTTTAAAATTGAAATATGGAAGGAATGGCCGATAGTAGTACATTGCGGTGATATTGAAATGCTGGAGTTCCTGAAGTAACAGTGAGTGTGGACTAAGACCGTAAATGTATAAAAAATAGGTTTAATATATTTAGTCAGAGGACACAAAAATTGCAAGTTTCTTATCGATTTTTGTCTCTTAATTCCCTCTGTATCCCTGTGGAGCATAGGGCCTCCATTCCAACCGATCTGCAACTATAAGGCGTAGTCATGCAAAATTTGGATGTCCTAGCTCCTTTCGTTTAGTTGCTAGCGTGCTTTCAACAGACGGACGGATAAGGCCAGTCTTAGAATTTTATGACTGGCAAGAATATACATATTTTATAGGGTCTCAGGTCGCTATTTCTAGGTACAACTTAGTATTGATTTATCATAACGCCATTAAGGGATTGTGTAGAAAAATGTCAGCGAAAACACATTTTTACCAAAATTACTTATTTGCCGCAGAGATTTTGAGAAAGCCATAAAGATGGAACCGTTTTGGTAGTTTGGTTTTAGAAGCATATAGTTATAATAAAGTAATTGATTCGCAAAAACCTTTTATTAGTGTATTTAATATATTATAGGCAATATAAAAATAAAATTATTTAAAAATCGAACCAATAATGAGATCACAAGGTTAAAAATACGAAATCATCAACAAATCTGACGTTTTTTGGTAACTCAAATATATATTCAAATAGTTGAGATATTCGCAAGCACTAACATTTTGCAAAATATTTTTTATCAGCACATAATTTACTTACCTTTTGAAAAGCTGATATGGCTGAGGTAACGAACTTTGGAGGGTCATCCTGTAGCTCCCATACCAACTAGGAAATTTTTCAAATCATCTGGAAAACACCTATGTTCTAAGCATGATGAAATTTCGTTACGATATGTTAAGGACGAGAAGAAGACTGGGGAGCATTGAACACATTTCCTGTATTTGTTCGGCAATCGCTAGAAGATATTTAGAGACACTGTATTCTTGGGTGACTTTGCCAGTATAGACGTGGGTAAGCATAGCGTGATTCGCACAGATGGCTTCCCACGAGGAAGAAACAGGTTATCACTGGTATCACTGTTGATTCTGACTGCCAAAATTTTAAAAAGTTCCAAATTGTGATATTGCTCATAACTAGAAAATTCAATGACCGCCAATTACAGTGAATTCCAGAATAAAATTCCCGGGGAGTCGAGAATGAAAAATGTCCAGGTGTTCCACGGGAGAGAACTACTTCTTATATATAAGCCCTTTATTTCAAGATAAGCCCATATGCCACTATTACACCTTCATGTCTCCTCTCAGTCGACCATGTCCTCCCCAACACCATCACCCCCACAACTCCAATTTGCCTTCTTTATTTTCTGCTTCGCATTAGTACAGCTCCTACGTGGCATGATAAATGAAAAGTCGTATTCAAGTGCACACAGAACAATGATTAATTTGCACCTGAGGCGAATACAAGAAGTCAAAAACTTTTTCTTTTTCCATATATTTTGCTGGGCAAACATTGCAGTGCCGCTTCGCTTCGCAAATACTACTCGTACAAATCCTCTGATCCTCTATTCGAATGAATGGCTACAAAGGAACAACAAAGATTGCGCTTTCCTTACGACTGTAAAGGAGGAAAGAAACAACAACAACCACAACACAAAGCCAACACCTATGTGTGGGGAGTGATTAAAAGTGCAGTAACGTGAAAAAGCCTTTACGGCGGGTGTGGCTGACTTATGCACTTTAACATAAATGAAGACATGAACTCTGTAGAATTTTGAAACATATTTTTTCTAAACTAAACAATATTTCTCGGTGTTACATATCTCGGTATCTCCAACTAGCCGGCCAGAAGGCAAAAGAACTCATATTAACCTAAAAATTCGACAACTCCATTGGCTGCTTAACTCAAACTCGAAACTGAATCTGAAATATATGGTACTGCTCTACAACAGCATGGCACTACGGTGCACAGTTTAAATATTTTCATACAAGCTGCGGCAAAAATTAGAAGGAATGGAGCTAGGATCTTGAAATTTTGCATACATCCCTTATATCCTGAAATTAGATCAAAAACAATTTTTTGCCCACATTTTCCGTCCACAACCACGCCTACCTCCTATGTCAGTTAAAATGAAAAAAAGTCATAAATTTCTTTTTTTATTTTTATGTTAATACAAATCATTGTCAGTGATTTCATTTGAGTCCACAATTAAATGACATTTTTCAGTAAAAATTTTAGTTTTTTACGATTTTTGAAAATTTTGATAAAAAATATTTTACTTTTCAATCGATGACTGAACAGAGTCCTACCAGTTTGGTGGAACTGTTGCTCTCCCCTAGACGGAGTCTAGAGGAGACAATTTATAATAAGTAAAAAAGGCGTTAAGTCCAGCCGGGCCGAACTTTAAGTACCCTCCACCATGGATTGCATTCCACAGAGGATTTCGAGTTTCGTAGAAGTGCAGTAATATTACAGGAAAATAATTTTTTAATATAGGCAAACGAAAACAAATACAAATATTGACAAAATAATTTTATAAATAAATATAATATTTTTATTACTTCAAACCACACTTATAAGGCAAGGCTACCAATACGTTTACATATCGAAATAACACTTCAAGTCAATTCAAAAAGTAAATATTCTTACAAATATTTATATTTTCAAAAAAGCTTAAATACCACAATTATTGGTAGATAGTGGGTGCTACAGTTGGTTGTATTTCCATTCTATTTTAATTACAAAAGTACAAATTTTGAAAATCCATTATCTCACGTACATAGCGAAAAATAACCTAACATTTTTGTCTAAACATTTTTGCCGTAAAAGTAAAAAGTACGAATTTTGAAAAATCTTTTTATTCCGCGTATCTATGCAGTCAGAGGAATGTACACACCGAATTTCATCATTCTAGCTGCTGCCAACAACACAAACTATGGTTTTTATACCCTCCACCTCCAGGATGGTG
Organism: Polietes domitor; assembly: GCA_947397865.1. Taxonomy (NCBI): domain Eukaryota; kingdom Metazoa; phylum Arthropoda; class Insecta; order Diptera; family Muscidae; genus Polietes; species Polietes domitor. Next base: position 46,169,011 of record OX377619.1, on the reverse strand, counting down.
GTATATTTACTTTGTCATTCCGTTTGTAACACCTTGAAATATACATCGGAGACCCCATAAAGTATATATATTCTGGGTCGTGGTAAAATTCTAAGACGATATAGCCATGTCCGTCTGTCTGTCTGTTGAAAGCACGATAGCGGCCGAACGAAATGACCTAGGAGGTTCAACTTTTTCCTAAATGTGTCTCATGGTAGTAGATCGGTTGAGATTGAAAGTGGACGAAATCGGTCCAGAGGGAAAAAATTTTCCCTCACAAGGACTGGAAATACCCCTAATATTTAGAGTATTTCAGCATGTTTTTTGAACATATTAGCTTCCATTTACTTGATATTTGCAATGCGCATTCCCTTTATATCATAAAAGGGCACCATAGAGTGATTTTTATTTGTAGGGGGCGAAATGGGACAAAAGAGATAAAAATGGTACATATAAAACGACAGCAGATAGAAATACGAAATTTGGCGTGTACATTCCTCTGATAGAGTAGATACATAATATAAAAGTATTTTTTCTAAATTCGTACTTTTAAGGGGTTTAATGGGGATAGAGGGATAAAAATAGTACCAACCTAACGGCTGCACCTAGAATAATGAAATTCGATATATACATTCCTCTGATTGCGTAGACACGTAAAATAAAAGAACTTTCCAAAATTCGTACTTTTTGGGGTTCAAATGGAAAAAGGGGATAAAAATAGTACCTACCAAATGACAGCAGCTAGAATCATGAAATTCGGAGTATACATTCCTGTGACTGCGTAGACACGAAAAATAAAACGTTTTTTCCAAATTCGTACTTTCAAGGGATACAATGGCTACAGGGGATAAAAATAGTACCAACTAAACGAATACAGCTAGAATGATGAAATACAGTGTGTACATCCCTCTAATTGTGTAGATACATAAAATAGAGAGATTTTAGATATTCGTACTCTTGAGGGGGCAAAATTGGAAAAGGGGATAAAAATGGTACCAACAAAATGGCCGCTTATAGAATCATGGAATTCGGTGTATACATTCCTCTGACTGCATAGCCACGTAAAATATTTTTTTCCAAATTCGTACTTTATTTTTGTTTGTTTTTATGACAAAAATGGTAGAATCATGAAGTTGTCTTATTCTGCGTACGTGATTCAAAATTTATTCTTTTGAAATTAAAATAGGATGGAAATACAACCAACATATATATAATAAAGGGTGATTTTTTAAGAGCTTGATAACTTTTTTTTTTTTAAAAAACGCATAAAATTTGCAAAATCTCATCGGTTCTTTATTTGAAACGTTAGATTGGTCCATGACATTTACTTTTTGAAGATAATTTCATTTAAATGTTGACCGCGGCTGCGTCTTAGGTGGTCCATTCGGAAAGTCCAATTTTGGGCAACTTTTTCGAGCATTTCGGCCGGAATAGCCCGAATTTCTTCGGAAATGTTGTCTTCCAAAGCTGGAATAGTTGCTGGCTTATTTCTGTAGACTTTAGACTTGACGTAGCCCCACAAAAAATAGTCTAAAGGCGTCAAATCGCATGATCTTGGTGGCCAACTTACCGGTCCATTTCTTGAGATGAATTGTTCTCCGAAGTTTTCCCTCAAAATGGCCATAGAATCGCGAGCTGTGTGGCATGTAGCGCCATCTTGTTGAAACCACATGTCAACCAAGTTCAGTTCTTCCATTTTGGGCAAAAAAAAAGTTGGATATCATCTCACGGTAGCGCTCACCATTCACAGTTACGTTACGATTCGCATCATCTTTGAAGAAGTACGGTCCAATGATGCCACCAGCCCATAAACCGCACCAAACTGTGACTTTTTCTGGATGCATTGGTAGCTCTTGCAATGCTTCTGGCTGATATTCACTCCAAAATCGACAATTCTGCCTATTTACGTACCCATTGAGCCAAAAATGAGCTTCGTCGCTGAACACAATTTCTTTCTTTCTGAACTTTCTTAACAGAGCACGCATTTTGATAATAAAATTCAATGATTTGCAAGCGTTGCTCGTTAGTAAGTCTATTCATGATGAAATGTCAAAGCATACTGAGCATCTTTCTCTTTGACACCATGTCTGAAATCCCACGTGATCTGTCAAATACTAATGCATGAAAATCCTAACCTCAAAAAAATCACTCTTTACAACCAATATATAGTATACAAATATTGGTAGCCTCGGCTTATTAATTAAATTTCTTATTTTCATACAGTTAAAATTTGTTGCGGACATTCCTCTTGTAGCTTGGAAGCACCACAAAGAAAACGAAAATTTTAGCGGGCGAAATGGGACAAAAAGGGATAAAATATGGTACCAATGATACGACAACAGCTAGAATCATGAAATTCGGTGCGTACACCCTCTAATTTCATAGACACGTAGGGAGGGATTTTTCGAAATTCGTACTTTTAAGGGATATAATTAAAAAGAGGGACCTACGAAACCACTGAAGTTGAAACCATGAAATTCGGTGTAGACATTCTGACTATGTACATTTGGCAGGAGAATGGGGCGAATGGGGATATCTTTAAAATTTATACTTTTCTTATCACTTTGTCTGTATCTGGAAATGCTTCTTTCTAATGGCGACTGACAATCGCCTAATATTTAAGCATGTTCACTTTCACAATTTCAGCATTTTATTTATATATAGTAGTCGATTTTAAACAGTGCGCATAAGTATACATTATAGTTTGAAATAGTAAACAATTATAGTAATGTGCATAAAAATATCACAATTTTCGTAATATGGTACAGTGCTTCTATGTAAAGTCGACATCCTTTAATCTGTTGGTAATACTGTGGAATGCACTCCGTGGTGGAGGGTATATAAGATTCGGCCCGGCCGAACTTAACGCCTTCTTACTTGTTAATATTTTATTTTAGCCCGAATTGCTGTTTCGTACGAAGTACACAAAAACACAACTTTGACAGCCGTAAAATAAACAATAGCGCCATCTGCATGTGGATGTCATACGTGCATCAGGTGATGTCGATCATATGGTCGATCTTTCAATACCATCATCAGCTGGTGTCTATCATATGGTCGATCGTCAACAATGACCAACGGCTTTTATAATTTCTTAAATAACGTAGATTCATATAGGCCATAAAACCTTACCTCCCTAAAGTATGTTTTAACTAAATTTTCCAAAATACAATTACAGAGAACAACGAACAGAGTATGGCTTTATTCTTGGCTTAGAAGGTTTTACCATTTCAGTAATTAAATCGATGTTGACAGCTCTAAGCAGAATATTCTTTTTGAAATGAATAAATAAGACAATAGTTTAACAATATTTGTTTATGCCGAGACATCGGTCGGCCTCGCGAATATATTTTTATACTGTAGAAAATTAACAATACTAAATAAATACAACCTTCAGGTAAACCACTTTCTAAAAAGGAAAACAAAAGCATGAGAACACCTCAAGAGCTCCTATTTTCTACGAACTAAACGAAATTTCAATATGATACATGGTTTCCGAGATACATCCTAATAAAGTAACCTCTATTATGATGAAATATTGAACTATTTTAGCATTTATGAACCTTAAATGCATCCACAGTTAAATTCCACTGCGATATTATCAAAATAGGAATGCCCGTACAAAATTCAATCAGTAAAGCGGAGATTTGGGCGCATGCAATTTAGGTGTTTTTGCCGCTGATAATACACTGTGCGGTGCTCAATAATGGGGTAACATTAGGGTTTGGGGTCCGGGAATTCCCGAATCGTCCCGTCCAAAATTTTCAGGGAATTCACGGGAAAAATTTTTGATTTCCCGGGAATACGGGAAATATTAAATAAATAGAGCGACCCGGTAGTCGAGTTGGTAGCGTGCTCGGCTATCAGCGTGGGGGTCGTGGGTTCGATTCCCACCAGAGGCTCTGGTCTGTCGCTGCAATAACTAGCTACAATGGTCTTAGTCACCCCGGCACAATCCCTGGCCCCAAAATTAGAAAAAAAAAAATTACTTTGTATTGTAATTGATAATAAATAAAAAAAATAAATAAATATTTTAATGATTATTTTGATCATTAATTTACATTTACTATATAAATTAGAAATTTTAGATATATTTCAAATTCATATATTTACATTACTGGCAATAATGGGTATTTATTTATTACTACAAACAGAAAATTTTAAATTCACTAAGTACCCATTTTTTGCGAAACCCAGCTAGGGGAATACAAACTTTTTGTGAGTATATTTGCATGATCTTTATTGTGAAACAAAAATATCATTCCGACAATACTATGGCTGACATAATGTCAATACTTAAACCCTCGTGCTGGTTATACTTTAAATTTCTTGTTTTCCTAGAAGAATCGACAAAATAAAAGGTGCAAATCTTCTTACTTTACATACGAAACCAGTTACAAAATTCGGATACATGTAAATTTTTTCACCTGGAAACTTTCAAGAGAAATCAAATGTGAATAGAAAAATATCCTACGATATTTTTAAATAACTCTTTGTAAGAACTTTTTTATAATGCTTTTACATTTTAGAATATTTCACTTTGTTTCTGTAATTTTTTTATATGAATCTTCTAAATTAATTACGTCATAACATTCTCCGAGTTATTTGTTTCCTTAATCATTTTTAAATTTTGAATCTAGTGTAGTATTGGTGACTGCGATTTAAATGTCCAATTTTATGACGCCTTTAATTCTGAAGATTAGTCCAGTGTAAAATATTTGTAAAATGAGAAATAATCTGTAGAATGTTTTGACAAAAAGATTCGTTTAATTTGTAATTAGGGTTTGGGGTCCGGGAATTCCCGAAAAAACTTGGACGGGAATTCCCGGGAAAAAATTTAAATTTCCCGGGAATACGGGAAATATTAAAAAATATTTTATTGGTTATTTTGAGCACTAATTCAGTTATACTATATAAAAAGAAAATTGCGAATATCAGATAGGGGAGTAAACACTTTTTGTGAAGATATTTGCAAGATTTTTATCTTGAAATAAAAACATCATACTATGGCTGACATTAAATTTCTTGTTTTCCCAAAAAATCGATGAAATAAAAGGTGAAATTTCGGTATGTTCCTTGCAATGGCCATGCAGACGAGCTACAAATATGGATTTTTCGAAAAAGGAGGAAAGAGACAAAAAGGGATAAAATTAGTACCAATTTAAGTATTGCAGCTATATTCGTGAAAGTCGGTATCTACATTAGTCTGACAACTTAGTCTTGCAATATAGATGGATTTTTCGAAATTTGTACTTATAAGGGGTGATCGGGACAAAAGGCGATAAAAAATGGTGCCAACGTAAATTTGATATGTAAATTCCTCTGACCATGTAAAAGCGCAGTCAATTTCAATTTGTCGAATTTTGTACTTTTTAAGTGCGCTCGGGACAAAAAGGGATAACAATGGTGTACAACCCATTAATTACGTAAACGCGGAACATAAATGGATATTACAAAATTTGTACTTATAAGGAGGATGTGGGACGACAAGGGATAAACATGGTACCAAATAAAGTACATGCTTTTAGGGGAAGCAAAAACACATGTTACCTTTAATGTTTTTTCAATGTATGTACTTTTTGGGAAAGAGGTGCAAAAAGTTATGAAGTGGCCGGCTGCATCTACAAACATGAGATCGAGGTTATAAAAGGATCTGCGGTTGTATTTTTTGTTTTCTACCCAATTGAAACGACAAGTACATTCCTTTGACTCTGTATGAGAGCTATCTAATTAGAGGTTTCCAAATTACTATTATAGATTTATCTATATCCACCAAAAGGAAATTAATTAATTACTATCCATATGGATAAACAAATTACTGGCTTTTTCGCGTGCGAAGCAGCGGGTACTGCTAGTGTCCACTATTATGACTCCTCCAATCCTTTCTAAGTAAAATATTTTTAAAATGGAAAATAATTTCTTAAATATTTTAACAAAAAAGTTCGTTTTTAATTTGTAATATGTCAGCATTTTAACCCTAAATTTTAAACCCTAATGTTATTTTCATTTATTAATTTTCTTTTCAATTGTTTTCGTAATAAATACTACAATAAAAAATATTTATTTTTAGATTATTATTAATTTGTTCTGTTCTTCCCGATCCCTTGTGCCATATAGTTTTATTAAGAATTGCATTCATATTGAAAATGATCAAAAATGTACGAAAACCTTTAAACAGTGTACTCGGACGTGTACGGTGTACTTTAATGGGTTAAAAAGCACACCAATGTTGATATTTTAAACCATATTGGACGTATCTAAAATAAATTATGTTTTCCCGGGAATTCCCGGGATTCCCGGGAATGAAACTTTTCATTCCCGTTTTCCCGGGAAATGAAAAAGTCCGGGAAACCCCAAACCCTATTTGTAATATGTCAGTATTTTAACCTATTTTTTATTTATTTCTACAATAATAAAAAGTATTTATTGTTAGATTATTATTATATTATATTGTCCTTCTCGATCACTTACAATTAAAAGACTTGATAAGGTGGTAACATTTTTATCCATTGTTTTTTCTGAAATTAATCAACAAGAAACTCTGGTAGCAACATTATGAGCGTAGTAAATTCCATACAAAAAATTAGCTAGTAAGCCAAAACGAATAGGCCTATAGTTAAATAATCAGGAATTACGTTCATATTAAAAGCTATCAAAAAAGTACGAAAATACGCGGATGTGTATGGTGGGCGTTAATAGGTTAAAATAACACACCAGTTACTAAATGTAGACATTTTAAATCATATTGGGCATAACCAAAATAAATTATTTTTTCCATTCCCGTTTTTCCGGGAAATGAAAAAAGGGAAATCCGGGAAACCCCAAACCCTAGGTAACATCGAAAAAATCCAAAGGGTTCAGCCAACGACACTAGGGATGTATTCGGTAGTTTAAATTTAAAATTTTAAATGGCCACCTTATATGTGAAAATATTCATAGAGACCTGTCGTAAAAAATTGAATTGAAAACACCAAACTGAATCATCAAGAACAGTTGATTATTCTTGATATACCCACTTATATCTGGAGATCAAAACGCACCACAAAACCTTTCAACAAAAATCGTTACTACATTTCGTATCTACTATAGTATATGAGTAAAAAATCAAACTAAACGGTAAATTATAATGCAACTCACATTTGCCTCCAAAAAAATCACCTCAATTTTACTTTGATTATTCGTACTCGAATCGGTGTTAATCTGAGCACTTGAACGAACTTTCATCGAAAGTATTCGATATACTCGTGGTGATGATGTTTTGTTTGAGTTTTGTGTGGCAACTGATTGCTGCCTCTTTCTTTTTTTGTTCGGTGAACACCAGAAATCGGCGTAAATCGATTGTTGCCATTTTTGCAAAAAAATCTGAATTCTATTTTCTTCTGGCACCATGTTTTTAATTTTACCTTTAGGTTTTCCCCCTCAATTTTGCTAGAGTTGGCATTTTCTCAAGCGAGTCACTTCTGCTCGATGAGTTGTGAAGTGAATGTTTGTGTGTGTGCGAGTGAGTGTGCGTGTGCCTGCGTTTGAGTTCTCACTTACGAGTATTCCTTATTTAACGAGAACACAGAAAAACACAGCAGCGTCTATATGATTTTAGTCGAAAAAAACTATTTCAGTCAAAAACTTTCAGATATTAAAAAATTGTACAGAGCATCGCAGAGAATGCAGAGCTGCTCAACATATAAACCAATGCAGTGGGTAGACGTGGTTTTTAAGAAATTCTCGAAACAAATTCATCCATTCAAAATATAGGGTGGGTCATTTAAAACTTTAAAATAGAATCGGTTACAAAATAGTACTGATTTTTTTTTAAATTTTTGATTTTATTGAAAAGGTTGAACTTTGTCAGTTAATAACACTATGTATAATTTTATAAGTCATGGAAATATAACCACATACAGACACCACCACTACGTGATAAAATACCAAAAAAAGAAAGACACGTGTCTCCCAGTTTTTCCCAAAAACAAGTTTTTTATGGGCCCCCAAAGATTTGGGTGTTATTTTTGGAAAAAAAAAGAATTCATATCTTGCAAATCTTTTGGAATTTGGATTTACCCTCTGAGGCAGCTAAACAACTTTCTATGACATATGAATGATTCTTAACACAGTTCAGGTAGCGCTTAGGTAGCCGCAAAAGTGAAAAATTTCCCAAAATTTTTTTAATTTAATTTTTTTCTTTACTTCAACATTAAGGTACTCTTCTATATATTACAAAAATAATAAAACTCTTATATTCTTATATTGCTTATATTTCCATGACTTAAAAAATTACACACTGTGTAAAATAACTGTTTCCATTACGTATACATAATTAAAATATAATGTAATAATAGTATGTATACGCCCACGTAGTTATAAGGCAATTGCAAAGTCTCATCCAACCCTCAAAATCTTACCCCAATGTCAATCATATGAAAAAACATTATGACATAATAGAATTAATTATTTTTATGCACTCCACTAGAGTATTATGTATTTATGCATTTGTTTGTAACACCCAAAAGGAATAGAGATATATAGACCCATTGTTTATTATACGGATCGACTTAGAATCACTTTTTGAATCGATTTAGCAATGTCCGTCTGTAGCAATTGTAGCCGGAACCAAATGAATCTTTAGACAACGAAGATTTTTGGGACAAGAACGAACGCTATTTAATTTGAAGAAAGTCGGTTCAGATTTAGATATAGCCCCCGTACGAATTTCACTCCCGATTTGACACTTTTCACTCTAGATACCGCATATTACAACAGATTTTCTTCAAAATTGGCAAAATATCTTATATTTCAACTGGAAACACCTGTGGTGAAAATGTGTTAGATCAGTTCAGATTTACATATATCTCCCATACAAATTTCGCTCCCGGATTGACTTTTTCCACCCCAGAAACCACGTATTTTCACCGAATTTCTTCAAAATGACCATAACACGTTTATTTGAACTTAAAAAACTTATTGTGAAAGTTAGTCACTTAATTCCATGTTTGGATATAGTCCCGATACAAATATTCCTCTCGATTTGAGAAATTTGGTCAGGTCATATTAGACTATGATTAGGAACCATACAAAAAGCCTTCCCGTTTTCACTTTTTTACGGAATTGAATTGTGTTCGGATAGAAAGTGGAGTGTATCATATAGTCGATCCCACCCGCCTTTAGCCTTTCCTTACTTGTTTAATAGATAACAGAGTATCTCAATACTTAAGTAAAGAAAAAACAAATGAAATTAAAACAAGTAAGAAGGCGTTAAGTTCGGCCGGGCCGAATATTATATACCCTCCACCATGGAGTGCATTCCATAGTATTACCAGCAGATTAAAGGAAGTCGACTTTACATAGAAGCACAGTACAATATTATATATGTTTACTATTTCAAACTATAATGTATACTTATGCGCACTGTTTAAAATCGACTACTATAAATAAATACAATGCTGTAATTGTGAAAGTGAACATGCCGAAAATATTTGGCGATTGACAGTCGCCATTAGGGAGAAGCATTTTCAGATACAGACAAAGTGATAAGTAAAGTATACATTTTAAAGATATCCCCATTCGCCCCATTTTCCGCCCAAATGTACAAATTTCGAAAAAAAAAACCTTTTACGAGTCTTCATAGTCAGAATGTATACACCGATTTTCATGATTTCAACTTCAGCGGTTTGGTAGGTTCCATTTTTATCCCTCTTTTTATTTTAATTATATCCCTTAAAAGTACGAATTTCGAAAAATCCCTCTATTTTACGTGTCTATGCAATTAGAAGGATGTACACACCGAATTTCATGATTCTAGCCTTTGTCCCTTTTCGCCCGCTAAAACTTTTATTTTCTTTGTGGTGCTTCCAAGCTACCAGAGGAATGTCCGCGTCAAATTGTAACTATATGAAAATAAGAAATTTAATTAATAAGACAAGGCTACCAATATTTGTATGCTATATATATATATATATAATGGATATAATTAGGGTTTGGGGTTTCCCGGATTTCCCTTTTTTCATTTCCCGGAAAAACGGGAATGGAAAAAATAATTTATTTTGGTTATGCCCAATATGATTTAAAATGTCTACATTTAGTAACTGGTGTGTTATTTTAACCTATTAACGCCCACCATACACATCCGCGTATTTTCGTACTTTTTTGATAGCTTTTAATATGAACGTAATTCCTGATTATTTAACTATAGGCCTATTCGTTTTGGCTTACTAGCTAATTTTTTGTATGGAATTTACTACGCTCATAATGTTGCTACCAGAGTTTCTTGTTGATTAATTTCAGAAAAAACAATGGATAAAAATGTTACCACCTTATCAAGTCTTTTAATTGTAAGTGATCGAGAAGGACAATATAATATAATAATAATCTAACAATAAATACTTTTTATTATTGTAGAAATAAATAAAAAATAGGTTAAAATACTGACATATTACAAATAGGGTTTGGGGTTTCCCGGACTTTTTCATTTCCCGGGAAAACGGGAATGAAAAGTTTCATTCCCGGGAATCCCGGGAATTCCCGGGAAAACATAATTTATTTTAGATACGTCCAATATGGTTTAAAATATCAACATTGGTGTGCTTTTTAACCCATTAAAGTACACCGTACACGTCCGAGTACACTGTTTAAAGGTTTTCGTACATTTTTGATCATTTTCAATATGAATGCAATTCTTAATAAAACTATATGGCACAAGGGATCGGGAAGAACAGAACAAATTAATAATAATCTAAAAATAAATATTTTTTATTGTAGTATTTATTACGAAAACAATTGAAAAGAAAATTAATAAATGAAAATAACATTAGGGTTTAAAATTTAGGGTTAAAATGCTGACATATTACAAATTAAAAACGAACTTTTTTGTTAAAATATTTAAGAAATTATTTTCCATTTTAAAAATATTTTACTTAGAAAGGATTGGAGGAGTCATAATAGTGGACACTAGCAGTACCCGCTGCTTCGCACGCGAAAAAGCCAGTAATTTGTTTATCCATATGGATAGTAATTAATTAATTTCCTTTTGGTGGATATAGATAAATCTATAATAGTAATTTGGAAACCTCTAATTAGATAGCTCTCATACAGAGTCAAAGGAATGTACTTGTCGTTTCAATTGGGTAGAAAACAAAAAATACAACCGCAGATCCTTTTATAACCTCGATCTCATGTTTGTAGATGCAGCCGGCCACTTCATAACTTTTTGCACCTCTTTCCCAAAAAGTACATACATTGAAAAAACATTAAAGGTAACATGTGTTTTTGCTTCCCCTAAAAGCATGTACTTTATTTGGTACCATGTTTATCCCTTGTCGTCCCACATCCTCCTTATAAGTACAAATTTTGTAATATCCATTTATGTTCCGCGTTTACGTAATTAATGGGTTGTACACCATTGTTATCCCTTTTTGTCCCGAGCGCACTTAAAAAGTACAAAATTCGACAAATTGAAATTGACTGCGCTTTTACATGGTCAGAGGAATTTACATATCAAATTTACGTTGGCACCATTTTTTATCGCCTTTTGTCCCGATCACCCCTTATAAGTACAAATTTCGAAAAATCCATCTATATTGCAAGACTAAGTTGTCAGACTAATGTAGATACCGACTTTCACGAATATAGCTGCAATACTTAAATTGGTACTAATTTTATCCCTTTTTGTCTCTTTCCTCCTTTTTCGAAAAATCCATATTTGTAGCTCGTCTGCATGGCCATTGCAAGGAACATACCGAAATTTCACCTTTTATTTCATCGATTTTTTGGGAAAACAAGAAATTTAATGTCAGCCATAGTATGATGTTTTTATTTCAAGATAAAAATCTTGCAAATATCTTCACAAAAAGTGTTTATTCCCCTATCTGATATTCGCAATTTTCTTTTTATATAGTATAACTGAATTAGTGCTCAAAATAACCAATAAAATATTTTTTAATATTTCCCGTATTCCCGGGAAATTTAAATTTTTTCCCGGGAATTCCCGTCCAAGTTTTTTCGGGAATTCCCGGGAAAAACGATTCGGGAATTCCCGGACCCCAAACCCTAGATATAATACTTCAATTCATAAAGTAAATATAAGGGAGCAATCATAAATGCCCTAAATATTAGGGGATAGAGAGTGTACTTTCAGGTGCAGTCGTTTGATTGGTTGTATTTCCATCCTATTTTAATTTAAAATTTGAAAATACCTTATCTCTCACGTACGCAGTATAAGACAACTTCATGATTCTACCATTTTCTGTCGTAAAAACAACAAAATAAAGTACGAACTTGGAAACAAAATATTTTACGTGGCTATGCAGTCAGAGGAATGTATACACGGAATTCCATGATTGTATCAGCGGCCATTTTGTTGGTACCATATTTATCCCCTTTTTTCAATTTTGCCCCCTCAAGAGTACGACTATCTAAAATCTCTTTATTTTACGTATCTACACAATTAGAGGGACGTACTCATTGAATTTCATCATTCTAGCTGTATTCGTTTAGTTGGTACTATTGTTATCCCTTGTAGCCATTGTATCCATTGAAAGTACGAATTTGGAAAAAGCGTTTTATTTTTCGTGTCTACGCAGTCAGAGGAATGTATACTCTGAATTTCATGATTCTAGCTGCTGTCATTTGGTAGGTACTATTTGTATCCCCTTTTTCCATTTGAACCCCAAAAAGTACGAATTTTGGAAAGTTCTTTTATTTTACGTGTCTACGCAATCAGAGGAATGTATATATAGAATTGCATTATTCTAGGTGCAGCCGTTAGGTTAGTACTATTTTTATCCCTATATCCCCATTTGACCACTTAAAAGTACGATTTTAGAAAAAATACTTTTATATTATGTATCTACTCTAGTAGAGGAATGTACACGCCAAATTTCGTGTTTCTATCTGTTGTCGTTTGATAGGTACCATTTTTATCCCTTTTTGTCCCATTTCGCCCCTGCAAATAAAAATCACTCTATGGTGCCCTTTTATGCTATAGAGGGAATGCGCATTGCAAATATAAACTATATACAAGGTAATATGTTCAAAAAACACGCTGAAATACTCTAAATATTAGGGGTATTTTCAGTCCTTGTGAGGGAAAAAAGTTTCCCTCTGGGCTGATTTCGTCCACTTTCAATCTCAACCGATCTACTACCATGAGACACATTTAGGAAAAATTTGAACCTCCTAGCTCATTTCGTTCGGCCGCTATCGTGCTTTCAACAGACAGACAGACGGACATGGCTATATCGTCTTAGAATTTTACCACGACCCAGAATATATATACTTTATTGGGTCTCCGATGAATATTTCAAGGTGTTACAAACGGAATGACAAAGTGAATACACGTTTTCGGCAACCTAGGCGCTACCTAAACGGTGTTAAGAATCATCCCTAGGAAGTTCATATGTTCTGAAAAGTTGTTTATTGAGATCTTTGGTAAATTTTCTTGAATTTTGAACGGTTTCCTACTTATGGACCTGAATAAATAACTGCATTATTGCTAATAATTCAAAATATGTGGATAAATCCATATAAATAACCATTACATGGGATTCATGAGTAGCTTGTCTTTCTAATCTTTGACAACAATAATTAAATATTTGTGTTGAATGAAGTAACACCTTTTTGAATTAACAAAATAAGGGGAAGTATTTTTTTAATTTTTGTGCTATCCAATCAATATTTCGATTAAGAAAACTTCCACTTACATCTAACAGCATTGCTCCACTTTTCAGCCTGTACAAATTTTACTTACGAACCTTGTTATTTTCGGAATTTCGGACATTTCCTTGGATCCTGAAGAAATATTTTCTAAAATCAAAACCCGCGGAAATCTCATTTCTTTTACTTTGGTTGGAAGACAACAATACATCGAATATTTCCCGTTGCGATATTTTTGAGGACATATTGAATTTTTAATGAATGTAGAATGACGACAGCTAGAACTTGTTTGATTATTTTGGTAGGTTATGGTATCAGAATTTCGTAAAAATGACAGAATCTAGTTACAAATCACGAACATTTTAAGTTGGTGTTAAAATACTCACAATAACATATGTTAATATCAAGTATCGATTTTCTAATGCTGTGGAATGAACTCCGTGGTGGAGGGTATATAAGATTCGGTCCGGCCGAACTTAGCGCCTTCTTACTTGTTTTTTTTCTTGTGATCGGTAATATATGTACCACTTATAATCAAGGTACTTCCCTGAGATACTAATGAAATGGATATTTTCCATAGAGAATATTGAAGAAAAGAACTTTAGTTTACGGCGAATGAAGGAAAAATGTCAAAAATCAAATTTTAGGTTGAGTATAATTCTTCTCCTTTCCATTACCAAAACAAAAAATTCCTATGTAAGAGGAACTTACTTAATCGAATAGCTTGAATTCGAATGTACTACATTCAAAACACATAGAAAATCTATCAAATTGTTCACTAATCAAACAACACAAAAACTAAAAAAATATATAAAATAAGTTTTCATGACTTAAGTCGGCCAATTTTCCACCGGTTCAGTATGCACATACTGTGAAAATTTCAAGAAGATCGGCCCAGTAGTTTAGGCTGCTATAAAGAACCAATATATATATATATATATATATATATATATATATATATATATATATATATATTGTTTGACTATATTAATATTTTTTACATTTCCTGTAATGTTTCCGCACTTATACGAAAATGGATAGCCTCTGTGGGATGCAATGCATGGTGGAGGGTACATAAATTTCGTTTATTTTTTTTAAGCTCGGACACAGTTATTTCCTCTTCAATTATTTCCTGTTTAATCCAAAACTATCGAAGGGCCCAATACACCGCAACTCCGTAACTTTCACAACAACAAAATGTTCAGGTTGATTTGTGAACATTTCTCATTTTCTCCAGACACAGACACGCTGCCACATCCATACCTCGGAACAAACTTTTGATCAACCATTGTTGCTACACGGTGAATTATTATGTAGCGCCGTTACTGCCAATAACTAAAGCCCAGGTACCACTAACACCAACTGCAACAGCAACTCGCTCGGTCGCTCGCCCGCTCACTGCTGTGTTCATCGTAATTTGAACAAACACAAAAAGCGTTTTGATTAAAATTTCTGATTACTCGCGTTGAAAATATCAAAAAAAACGTAGAAAATGAAAAGAGGAAATGGGAAAAAATAAAAGAACACAAAATCAAGCACCAAATGAAAATGAAGTGGCGACGAGGTGGACGGAAGCGGAAAGGAAAAACTGGAGTATCAAACATCATCAACATAACTAAACAGGAATAAACATTATTGACGACAAGCAGCGTTAGCATGCAGCATGAACGCACAGTGGAAGATTTATTATTATTATTATCTAATTTCAATAATTCCTAGGTGGAACTCACAAAAAATCTACAAATTCTCTGGGAAGGTCACCTAAGTCCAAAAATATGTGATTTTGGCATCTCAAATCTTCCGCCTGTCTATTTTAGGGGGTGAAATGGGACAAAAAGGGATTAAAATGGTACTTATCAAAGGATAACAACTAAAAACCCAAAATTTGGTGCGCACATTCCTCTAATTGAGTAGACACGTAAAAAATTTTTTTTATACACTCCACGAGAGTATTATGTATTTGTGCATTTGTTTGTAACACCCAAAAGGAAGAGAGATAGACCAATTGTTAATTATACCGATCGACTTAGAATCACTTTTTGAATCGATTTAGCAATGTCCGTCTGTCTGTCCATCCATGTAATCACGATACAGGTCGCAATTGTAGACAGAACCAAATAAAACTTTGCATAACGAAGTTTTTCGGGATTAGAACGAACGCTATTTAATTTGAAGAAAATCTGTTCAGATTTAGATATAGCCCACATACGAATTTCACTCCCGATTTGACTCTTTTCACTCGAGATACCACATATTTTAACAGATTTTCTTCAAATTTGGCAAAATATTTTATAGTTCAACTAGAAACACCTGTGGTAAAAATAGGTCCGATGGGTTCAGATTTATATATATGTCCCATACAAATATCGCTTCCGATTTGACCTTTTCCGCTCTAGACACCACATATTGTATCAGATTGTCTTCAGATTTGGCAAAACATCTTATATTTAAACTAGGAACATCTGTGGTGAAAATAGGTCAGATAGGTTCAGATTTATATATAGCTCCCATACAAATTTGGCTACCGATTTGACTTTTTCCGTTCTACAAACCACATATTGAATCAGATTATCTTCATATTTGCTAAAATTTCTTATATTTAAACTAGGAACAAATATGGTGAAAATAGGACAGATCGGTTCAGATTTATATATAGCTCCCATTAAAGTTTCACTCCCGATTTAACTTTTTCTGCTCTAAGAACCACATATTTTAACAGATCCTCTTCAAATTAGGCGAAATATTTTATATTTGTTTTATAAACAGCCATGGTGCAAATGGGTCATATCGGTTCAGATTTATATATAGCTGCCACACAAATTTCACTCCCGTTTTCACTTTTTTAACTCTATAAACCACATATATTAACAGATCTTTTTCAGATCCTTCAAAATATCTTATATTTCAACTAGAAACGCCCATGGTGAAAATGGGTCAGTTCGGTTCAGATTTACATATATCTCCAATACAAATTTCGCTCCCAGATAGAGTTTTTCCGCCCCAGAAACCACGAATTTTCATTGAATTTTTTTGAAGTGAGCATAACACGTTATATTTGAACTGGAAGAACTTATTTTGAAAGTTAGTCACTTTAATCCATGTTTGGATACAGCCCCGATACAAATATTCTTTTCGATTTGACAAATTGGACCAGGTTATATTAGCCTATGATTAAGAAACATACAAAAATTGTTACCGTTTTCACTTTTTACCGAGTTGAATTGTATTCGGATAGAAAGTGGAGTGTATCATATAGTCGGCCCCGCCCGACTTTAGCCTTTCCTTACGTGTTTAGTTAGTACTTTTAAGGGGTTAAATTGGGAATAGAGGGATAAAAGTGTGCCAACCAACCGCTACAAGCTACAGCTGGAATAATGAAATTAGATGAAAACATTCCTCTGACTGCATAGACATGCAAACTAAAAAGTTTTTTCAAATTCGTACTTTAAGGGTTTAAATGGGAACATAGGGATAAAAATTGTACCATCGAAACGGCTACAAAATAATGAAATGCGGTGTATATATTCCTCTGAGTGCGTAGACATGCAAACTAAAACTTTTTTTTTCAAATTCGTACCTTTAAGGGGTCAAATGGGAACATAGGAATAGAAATGGTACCAACAACTACAACGGCTACAGCTGGGGTAATGTTTTCTACTGTGTATTTACTTGATATTTGCTAGGGGTAAAATAGTACCAAAGAAACGAAAATAGATAATAAACTGAAAATCGGTGTCCACAATCCTGTTTTATAGGGAAACGCGGAGAAAGGGGATAAAAAAGGTACCAATCAAAATTTAGAGTCAGTGTGTACATTCCTCTAATCGCGCATGTACGTAAAATAGAGTGATTTTCAAAAGTCTAACTTTTAAGGGGGAAGAGTTGAAAAAGGGATAAAATTGGTACCGACCAAATTGCTCCAGCTATAATAACGCAATTTCGGAATTTGTACTCTTATGAGGAAACGGGGAGAAAGGTGTAATCGCATATACAAATACAATAAAGTGCTTTTCAAAAGCCGAACTTTTATAGGGGAAGTTTTCAAAAAGGGATAAAATTGGCACCAGCTAGTATAACAAAATTCGGTATGAACATTCCTATGTCTGTATAGACGTGCCAAATCAAAGCAATTTGCGAAATTTGTAAATACCAAATACCAATAAAAATTTAAAGTCAGTGTGTATATTCCTCAAATCGCATGTACACGTAAAAAAAGTGATTTTCGAAAGTCGTAGATTTAAGGGCGGGAAATGTTGAAAAAAGGGATAAAATTGGTACTGACCCAATGGCTGCAGCTAGATTAATGAAATTCTATTCCTACGTCCGCATAGACGTGCTAAACCGAAGAAATTTTCGAAATGTATATTTTCATGGGGAAACGTAGAGAAAGTGGATAAAAAGGTATCAATCAACTCACTGCAGGTAGAATTCTTAAATTCTGGGATGATTTGTGCTAGAATCATTGTTGTGTAGATTTTTGATTTTAGGATAAAAACGCTTCTTTGAATGTGTTGAATGTTGGAATTGAAAATGGGCGGGGCAGGTCCGATGGGAAAACTATCTTCCCTAACAACGAATGAAAATACCCGCAATAATATCTATTCTGTACGGTATTTACGTACATTTCTTTGGAGAATTCAAGGAATACCAAGCAATAAAAAAATATCAAAATATTTGTAGACGAGCGTATAAGTGAGCGTGGTTCTTTGAAATCAATTAATTAATTTTAATTCAACATTATAATAATGAGACATTACCATTTATTTACAAACATCGCTATGAGTAAAAAATATCATAATTTTCATAATATTTTACTGCTCTCCTATGTGAAATCGAAAGTCTCTAATCAGCCGGTACTACTGTGGAATGCAATCCATGGTGGAGGGTATCATATATAACCATTAAAAAATTTAAATTTAAATTTAAATTTAAATTAGAATCGCCTATAAATAAAGTACATATTATTATTTTTATTAATTTCAGGTTTTATTGCAAAGGTTGAATTTGTCATTTAATAATGGAAAACAATATCATTCATATGACTACCACGATTGGCTCGGCTGTACCTCATCCGATCAACCCAATTTTTCAGTACAGCCCAAAATCCACAGCAAACAGTGACTCGTTGTGGATGCATTGGCTTCTATATAGTCACTTGTGGGTTCTCAGAACCCCATAAGCAAAATTGCCTATTGACATAGTCACCGAGATGAAAATGAGCTTCATGAGGGCGGATCCGATCTCCAAAATTTTCCACATAAATTTCTTATAGTTTGCGTTAAAGACTCACTACTTTGGATGTAAGTTTTTAATATTTCCAAATTTTGTTTGGGAGTATAGCGACCCATTTTGCAAAATGAATGTTATTTTACTTTCATAGTCAAACTATTCGGTAAGCCAAATTTTATGCTTTAAATGACCCACCCTAAATAAGGTTCGGCCCAGCGGAACTTAGCGTCCTTTGTATTTGTATTTATTATAAAACAAGTAAGGAAAGGCTTAAGTCGGGCGGGGCCGACTCTATGATACACTCCACTTTCTATCCGAATACAATTTAATTCGGTGAAAAAGTGAAAACGGGCAGGATTTTTGCATCCTGTGGTAGGTGGTTCTAGTTAAATTATAAGATGTTGTGCCAAATTTAAAGAAAATCGGGTACAATATGTCGTTTCTAGAGCGGAAAATGTTAAATCGGGAGCGACATTTGTATGGGAGCTATATCTAAATCTGAACCGATCTTACCCACTTTCTGCATAGGTGTTTCTAGTTGGATTATAAGATGTTGTGCCAAATTTAAAGAAAATCGGGTACAATATGTCGTTTCTAGAGCGGAGAATGTTAAATCGGGAGCGACATTTGTATGGGAGCTATATCTAAATCTGAGCCGATCTTACCCACTTTCTGCATAGGTGTTTCTAGTTGGATTATAAGATGTTGTGCCAAATTTAAAGAAAATCGGGTACAATATGTCGTTTGTAGAGCGGAGAATGTTAAATCGGGAGCGACATTTGTATGGGAGCTATAACTAAATCTGAACCGATCTTACCCAATTTTTGCATAGGTGTTTATAGTTGGATTATAAGATGTTGTGTCAAATTTAAAGAAAATCGGGTACAATATGTGGTTTCTAGAGCGAAAAAAGTCAAATCGGGAGCGACATTTGTATGGGGGCTATATCTAAATCTGAACCGATCTTACCCACTTTCTGCATAGGTGTTTCTAGTTGGATTATAAGATGTTGTGCCAAATATAAAGAAAATCGGGTACAATATGTAGTTTATACAGCGGAAAATGCCAAATCAGGAGCGACATTTGTATGGGGGCTATATCTAAATCTGAACCGATCTTACCGAATTTCTGCATAGGTGTTTCTAGTTGGATTGTAAGATGTTGTGTCAAATTTAAAGAAAATCGGGTACAATATGTGGTTTCTAGAGCGAAAAAAGTCAAATCGAGAGCAACATTTTTATGGGGGCTATATCTAAATCTGAACCGATCTTATCCAATTTTTGCATAGGTGTTTCTAGTTGGACTATAAGATGTTTTGCCAATTATAAAGAAAATCGGGTACAATATGTGGTTTCTAGAGCGGAAAATGTCTAATCGGGAGCGACATTTGTATGGGGGCTATATCTAAATCTGAACCGATTTGCCTCAAATTAAATAGCATTCGTCCTTGATCCACATAACTTACTTGTGCCAATTTTTGTTAAGATCGAACTATAATTGTGACCTGTAGTTTGATTACAACAATAGATGGACAGACGGACAGACGGACATTGCTAAATCGACTCAGAAAGTGATTCTAAGTCGATCGGTATACTTAACAATGGGTCTATCCCGCTTCCTTTTGGGTGTTACAAACAAATGCACAAAGCCATAATACTCTCGTGGAGTGTATAAGCAACATTCACCACTGTGCAATGTCGCGAAGTAGATGCCAGTGTTAGTTTTTATATTCAAAAACCCCTGCACGAAGTGAAGAGTGAGGCAGGCCCGCTACCCTTTGCCCCACTAAATATTGAAATTTTTGATTGTTAGCATAAAGTTGATTTAAAGCAGTCTGCAATAGAAAAAACAGAAAACTTTAGATTTGTGTTTGGTTTTAATTAGTGTTATATTTCAGTAACGTGTTTAACGTGCTCAAACTACCACTTGTACTTTTCACAAGCCACTCCTCGAAGTAATGTCAGGCAGTCAGCGAGGCAGGCTGACAGTTCACTTTTTGCTCGCTGGCAGCTGCAATAGAAGTGGTATAGCACACAAAAAAGAAAGATTGATGATTTCAATTTGATATTTTATGTTTGCATAGTCAATAATACACTGCTATACTTTATATATACATAGAGAAAGGGGGAGAGAGCTATCTACATACCTCGACAAATGATGCCGTGGATATTGTCTTTTTCAATGGGACAGAGGGATAGGATCCCAATGAAAATGACGGCGGAAAATATGTAATGTAATTTAGACCCTGATTGATAAGGACAAAGAAGCGTTTTGAAAATAAGGGAAAACTTTTCATTAAATAAGATATAGGTACAAAATGTTCTTTGCCGGTGATGGCAATGTCATGTGGCAGTTTTGCTTGCTAACAAGGCCTCCGACAGAAAAAAAGAACAAATCATTTTAGAAATACCTCCCGCGAAAATGAACATTTTGCTAGAATATCCAATTTGTATTTTTATACGCTCCACCTTTGGATGGGTTTATATTCAGTTTGTCATTCCGTTTGTAACACCTTGAAATATTCATCGGAGACCCCATAAAGTATATAAAGAGTGATTTTTTTGAGGTTAGGATTTTCATGCATTAGTATTTGACAGATCACGTGGGATTTCAGACATGGTGTCAAAGAGAAAGATGCTCAGTATGCTTTGACATTTCATCATGAATCGTCTTACAAACGAACAACGCTTGCAAATTATTGAATTTTATTATCAAAATGCGTGCTCTGTTAAGAAAGTTCATTGCGCGCTTCCATTTTATGGTCAGTTTAATCGACCCACTGAAGCGGCTATTCGGGCTATTGTGACTAAATTTCGCACCAAATTTACATTGTTGGACATTAAACCACCAACACGCTTACGTAGAGTGCGAACTGAAGAAAATATCGCAGCTGTATCGGCCAGTGTTAATGATGACCACCAATTTTCGATTCGTCGCCGTTCGCACCAATTGGGTCTCTGTTACTCAAAAACGTGGAAATGCCAAAATTGGACTAAGCGGATGGACCACCTAAGACGCAGCCGCGGTCAACATTTAAATGAAATTATCTTCAAAAAGTAAATGTCATGGACCAATCTAACGTTTCAAATAAAGAACCGATGAGATTTTGCAAATTTTATGCGTTTTTAAAAAAAAAAAAGTTATCAAGCTCTTAAAAAATCACCCTTTATATTATGAGTCGTGGTAAAAGTCTATGACGATCTAGCCATGACCGTCTGTCCGTATGTCTCTCTGTTGAAAGCACGCTAACTGCCGAAAGAAATAAGCTAAGAGGTTCAAATTTTCCCTAAATGTGTCTAATGGTTGCAGTTCATTTGGGATTAAAAGTGCGCGAAATCGGCGCAGAGGGAAAAGACTATTTAAGCATTTTTTTAATTACTGCTTGATATGCAATTAAAATTTAATGCGTACATTCCTCTTGTAGCGTGAAAGAACTAAAAAGTAAATAAAAAATTTAGCGCCTAAAAAGGTACAAAAAACGGATAAAAATGGTACGTCCCTCTAATTGTGTAGATTCGTAAAATAGTTTCGTAAAATAAAAGTACGAATTTTGCAGAATCCCCAAAATTCGTACTTTTAAGGGATACAATTGGAAAAGGGGGATAAGAATGGTACAAACTAAACCGCTGAAATTAAAATCATGAAATTCTGTGTATGCGATTGCAGCCATGATAATGAAATTCGATGAGTACTCTTCTCTTAATGCGGTGACACGAAAATTCGATGTTCGTACCATCCGGATCTAAATGCTAGAATGTGATGTTATTCAGTAAATGCACTCGTCTATCTACGTAGAGGTATGCATTTTTCTAAATTCATATTTTTAAGGTCAAAATGGAGAAAGGAGTGGAACGGTTGTAACTAAAATCACGAAATTAGGTGTGTATATTCCACTCTGTAACATATTGGATCTTCAATATTTGAACTTTTCCTATCAGAATGGCACATAAATACATTTCGGCTTTAGCTGACATCAATAAATCGCAAAAGAGGAAAATCGTGCTTGAGGGAAATGGTTTCTACCTAATAATATTTAGGGCACATTTTAGAAGATTGCTGGCTAAGGTTATATTTTTTGATTCCACTTGAAGGTTTATCTATATATATAAAAGAGTTTCGTGATTAAGTGACTGACTGATCACTCCCCAGACCAAATGGCTAAAGCTAGAATCATGAAATTTGGTGTGTATATTTCTTTCCTCTTCCATTCCTCTTGCGGCATGAAGGCATCCCAAAAAGTGGCATTTGCAAAATTCGTAATTTTTGAGGGGTAAAATGGGGCAAAAAGGGGACAAAAAATGGTACCAACAATACGGCTGAAGCTAGAATCATGACATTTGGTGTGTACATTTCTCTTACAGCGAATAGATAAGGTTTGAACGGAGTTTTTCGTAATTCTTACTTTTAAGGGTAAAATCGGTTAAAAAGGGATACAAATTTTACCACCGCAATGACTAAACGGCTGGGACTAGAATCTTGAAATTTAGTAAAAAAAATCCTTTATTGCTTTAACGCTCCCAAGAATTTTTTTTTTCAAAATTCGTACTTTTTGGGAGTGAAATCGGGTAAAAAGGGATAAAACAGTACCAATTAAATGGATGGAGCTGAAACCATAATTCGGTGTGTACATCATTCAAAATTTTTGAAACAACACGGATGACGCTACAATAATGTAATTCGGTATGTATATACGTTTTACAGCGCAGATCACTAATAAGAAAGCATTTTTCGAAATTTTTACTTTTAAGGGATTAAATGGGATAAAAATTGTACCACTGCCAAACGGATGGGCCTAGAATCTTGTAATTTGGAACGGGCATTATTTTTATAGCACGAATGCGACCAAGAAAATATTTTTCAAAATTCTTACTTTTTGTGACCGAAACTGGGTAGAAAGGGATACAAAATGGTATCAATCAAACAGACGGAGCTGGAATCATGAAATTCGGGGTCTCCATCCCTGAAAATGCTTACAAACGCAAATTGAAGGAATTTTTCGAAATTCGTACTTTTAAAGAGTAAACGGGAAAACGGGGATAAAAACGGTACCAAGAACACTGTTGACGCTACAATCATGAAATTTGGTGTGTATATTCGTTGTGTAGCGCAGAACACTGATAAGAAAGAATTTTTCGAAATTTTTACTTTCAAGGGATTAAATGGGATAAAATTTGTACCACGGCTGAAGCTAGAATTGTGAAATTCGGTGTGTATATTCCTCTGACGGTGTAAACGCGAAGCATCACCTAATTTTTAAGTCTATACTTTTAAGTAGAAATCGGAACAACAAGAGATTAAAATGGTACCCGCCAATGTATCAAATGAGGTATACATTAATCTGACGTGCAATACAGAAGTACTGCATCCAAATATGTACTTTAAAGGTGGAAGCGGATCAAAAGTGATAAAAATCGAACAAACAAAATTGGGGAAATTGGGATAAAGATGGCACTAATCAAAGTTTTCAGTTTGAATATTAAAAGAATGTTAGAAATTTGGTGTGTACACTTCTCCGAGAACGTAGATGCGCAACATAAAATAATATTTCTAAATGTGTACGTTTAAGGGCGGCACAAAAAGTGGTAAAAATGGCACCCACATAAAAAAGGTGCAAATAGTACCTACCAAAATATTGCAATAGAATAGAAGTATAAAAGTTATATGTGATGTATTTAATTTGACAAAGGCCGTGGCAAAGCATACAAATTTTATAGGTTTAAAGTGATTATAAAAACATTTTTAAAGCTAAAGTAAAGAGTGATTTTTTTGAGGTTAGGATTTTCATGCATTAGTATTTGACAGATCACGTGGGATTTCAGACATGGTGTCAAAGAGAAAGATGCTCAGTATGCTTTGACATTTCATCATGAATAGACTTACTAACGAGCAACGCTTGCAAATCATTGAATTTTATTACCAAAATCAGTGTTCGGTTCGAAATTTTTTATCGACAAATTTTGTTCAGCGATGAGGCTCATTTCTGTTTGAATGGCTACGTAAATAAACAAAATTGCCGCATTTGGAGTGAAGAGCAACCAGAAGCCGTTCAAGAACTGCCCATGCATCCCGAAAAATGCACTGTTTGGTGTGGTTTGTACGCTGGTGGAATCATTGGACCGTATTTTTTCAAAGATGCTGTTGGACGCAACGTTACGGTGAATGGCGATCGCTATCGTTCGATGCTAACAAACTTTTTGTTGCCAAAAATGGAAGAACTGAACTTGGTTGACATGTGGTTTCAACAAGATGGCGCTACATGCCACACAGCTCGCGATTCTATGGCCATTTTGAGGGAAAACTTCGGAGAACAATTCATCTCAAGAAATGGACCGGTAAGTTGGCCACCAAGATCATGCGATTTGACGCCTTTAGACTATTTTTTGTGGGGCTACGTCAAGTCTAAAGTCTACAGAAATAAGCCAGCAACTATTCCAGCTTTGGAAGACAACATTTCCGAAGAAATTCGGGCTATTCCGGCCGAAATGCTCGAAAAAGTTGCCCAAAATTGGACTTTCCGAATGGACCACCTAATACGCAGCCGCGGTCAACATTTAAATGAAATTATCTTCAAAAAGTAAATGTCATGGACCAATCTAACGTTTCAAATAAAGAACCGATGAGATTTTGCAAATTTTATGCGTTTTTTTTTAAAAAAAAAGTTATCAAGCTCTTAAAAAATCACCCTTTAGTACCTTGATTACAAGTGGTGCATATATAACCGATCACAAAAAAAGACAGTATGAAACCTGATTTTAATTTTATCGTCTGTTTTTCTGCCAGGTGAAGCAGACGAGGGTTTAGCTAGTATAGTATAAACATATTGATAACCTTGCCTTATCCGCGTAGTTTAAACTAATTTTATATTTTATATTTATTTATATTTTTTTCAATATTTTTATTTGTTTTGGTTTGGCTATATTAAAAAAATAAAATTGTCCTGTAATGTTACTGCACTTTTACGAAAATCGATAGTGCAATGCAAAAAACTTTTGCCCGATTTGTAAAATATATCCGATTGTCGGATTTTTAATCTTAATATTTCAAAATAATCCTTGAGTCCTTATCAAATTTTGATTTTTTTCAAACTTAAAAATTTCTACTCGAACAAAAGTTATTGAATTTTGAATACGTCAGCCAGGATTTTTGCTATTTAACCGTGAATAGCTTTATTTACTACTTTGGTGTTTTTGGTGACTCCCACCGACATTTTCACACATTTTTTCGTGGAGCATTTTAATCCTTAAATGTTCTTTAGGAAAGGACTTTTTTGCTTTTTTTCGAAAGAAGGGTTAAAACGACGCGTAACTAGAGGGGCTAGGGGGTTAAGCTATTCCACAAAAATGATAATCATAAAATTCCACAATAAAGTTCTGACAATTTTTATTTCTCAGACATTAACATCCAACAATTTTTTCACTCAGTGTAATGCTTCTTTCGACCAAAAAAGAAAATTTTGGCCCACTGTTAAAAGAAAATCAGTGCAGCTGGACTATAAGTTTATTCCACAAACAAAAAAGATCAACGCAACGTGCCCTTTTAGAATTATAGGGATGTTACTCTGTTCAAAAAATGCTGTTGGACAGTGTAATTAAAACCAGAAACAATTTGTGGAAATCCTTCCTCTTGTTTTCCCGTCAGTTTATTCGAAACGATTCCAACGATTTCCATTGGCCAACGTTCCCTTAGATTTTGGCGCATTCGAAGAGATTGAAACACATACAACCATGTTACACTGCAAATATTTTTGTTACCTGTTATATTTCACCGAAACGGCTCCAAGGCACTTAATGTCAAATTTCCGCTCATTTAAATCATGATGTATGTGTAGTACCATGTATGCTCGCTCTGTTCCCTGCCTACTTCATTCGCATGTCCCATCAATATGTATTTAGTTTGCATCCGCATCCAACAGATTCATCCTTTCGCTGCTGGACATGTTCGACACTGGGTGTGTGTGTGTGTAGTCTCGTAGTCCATGGCCAATTAATAAATTTTTGTGCTGTCACAGCAAGTTATGCAGTAATTAATCAAGTAACTGATAGCCTGAAATTTCCCGCAGTCGCTCTGTCATTCCGTTCATCCAGCCGTCCGTCAGTTTGTCCGACAGTCACGAGAGTTCCGGCGAAATTTGAACGATATTTAATTGTAAATGTTTGGCTGGTGTTTTTTTTTTCTTGTTTTGGTGAAAATTTGATTAATATCAAATGATGTCTATCAAATGCCACAATAAATTTGATATGCTTTCATTGAATATTTGCCTGGGTGTGTCTACCTGACCAACTCTGTCTGTAATGATGTGAAAACGAAACGAAATGAAATAGTTGCTGTCATCAATTATGATGTGAATTTTTGGTAAATTGAAGTGATAATTACTGATGCACAATGAAATGAAATGAAATATTATTGTGAAGAATTTTTAATCAACATCATCATGGATATTTGAAATAAATTGTATGCAACAGCAGATTTTAATTATACAAACAACATACGTATTAAAATGTATACATTTTTAGCTACTTTTGAAAAAAAAAAAAACAGAGAGAAAAACAACTAAGGAATATCTAAAGTCGTTCAGGACCGACTCTTACTTGATGTTAAAACGGTGAAGTCTTCGGCTATATACATGGACATTTATCCAGAAAGGTCCACCGCAAACTAAAGTTGACAAAAACTTGACTATTCACTTTTATTAAGACAATTTCTTCTTAAATATTTGCACAATATATATATATATATATATATATATTAGGGCAGGTTGTATTTTATTATACCATCCACCTACATGATGGGGGTATACTAACTTTGTCATTCCGTTTGTAACACCTTGAAATATCGACCTGAGACCCTATAAAGTATATATATTCTTGATCTTCATAAAATTCTAAGACGATCTAGCCATGTCCGTCCGTCCGTCTGTTGAAAGCACGCTAGCATCTATTCGAAAGGAGCTAGAACGTTGGGATTGCGTTGATCGGTTGGGATTGAGACAGAGCGAAATCGGCTCAAAGGGAACAATTTTTCTGTCACAGGGACTAAAAATACACATAATAATCCCTAATATTGTAGATTATTTAAGCATGTTTTTTGAATATGTCTTGATATTTGGTATGCGTAATCCCCTTATAGCAAAAAAGTGCACCATAAAGTGATTCTTATTTGTAGGGGGTGAAATGGGACAAAAAGGGATAAAAATGGTACAAACACGAAATTCGGTGTGTACATTCCTCTAATTATTAATTTAAAATTATTTTTTCCAAATTCAGACTTCTAAGTGTTAAAATGGGAATAGAGGGATAAAACCACCCAAACGGCTGCCCCTAGAATAATCAAATTCGGTGTATACATTCCTCTGATTGCATAGACACGTAAAATAAATGGATTTTTCAAAAATTTTGGGATTCAAATGAAAAAAGGGGATAAAAATAGTACCAATCAAATGACCGCAGCTGGAATAATGAAATTCGAAGTATACATTCCTCTGACTGTGTAGACACGTAAAATAAACGGATTTTTCGAAAGTCATACTTTTTGGGGTCAAAATGGAAAAAGGGAATAAAAATAGTACCAACCAAATGACCGCAGCTAGAGTCATGAAATTCGGAATATGCATTCCTTTGACTACGTAGACACGGCAAATAAACGGATTTTTCGAAATTCGTACTTTCAAGGTACAGAGGGATAAAATAGTACCAACTAAACGACTACAGCTAGAATGATGAAATTATAATTTGGTAGAAACGTCAAATAAAGAGATTTTAGATAGTCGTACTCCTAAGGGGTAAAAATGGTACCAACCAAATGGCCGCAGCTGGAATCATGGAATTCCTCGGACTGCATAGACAAGCAAAATAAAAAGTTTTTTTGGAATTCGTACTTTTTCTTTAACGGCAAAAATTGGTTAAATCATGAATTTATGTTATTTTGCACTATGGCAAAATAGAGTCAATTATTTAATTAATTAATTAAAATAAATATGTATATAATTTTAATTATTTTAAACCACACGCATGTCCTCTTATAAGGCAAGGCTACCAATATGTTTATACAGCGTGATAGCCATCGACTATAAATATGTAAATAATACATCAAGTTAAATAAATATAAGGCTGCAATCTTCAAAAAAAGCTTGGATAACAATAAGAGGATAGTGAAAGCATTTTAAGCTACAGCCGATTGGTTGCCAGTATTTTGATCCCAAAAGTACCAATTTTGAAAATTTATTATGCCCCACGTTCACAGATTACGTAATCTCATGATTCTAGCCGCTATGCTCGTTACCATTTTCCCATTTTTGGTGTAAAATTAAACAATTATTATTAAAAGTTAATTTCGGCCAGGCCGAATCTTATATACCTTCCACCACGGAGTGCATTCCACTGTATTACAAGGAGATTAGTGACTGTCAGGAAAATTGTGATATTTTTATGTACATCACAAAATTTGGATACTATTTCTATAATTTCTATAACTTCAACAGTAATCAAGGGGTGAGCATGAGGCAGCAATCTTCAAAAATACCATAAAAATCAGTTGCATTGTCAGGCGTTATTGGGTAGAAACAATTACCTTCAGGGCCGGTTTTCCCATTTCTAATTTCATGTTTCCACCTACAAACCAAGTCTATTTGCCATTTTGATAAGAAAAATACTAATTTCTATCCATTATGTGTCGCGTCCATATTGGAAATAAATGTATTCACTTAATTTCATAATTCTATGTACAGCCGTTTGCTTGATACCAATTTTTTCCTTGTGACGCTAAAAGTACGAATTTTGAAAAATCGTCTTATTGTCCGCGTCTACGCAGTCACACGAATTTCATGATTCTATCTACAGCCGCATGACTAGATCCTGAAGCGAATTTCACTATTTGAGCTATTGCTGTTGTCGTGTTATTGGTGCCATTTTTATCCCCTGTTGTCCCAAAAGTATGAATATTGAAAAATCCCCCTATTTTACATGTCTAAACAATTAGAGGAATGTACACACCGCATTTCATGCTTCTAGCTTTTGTCGTATCATTGATACCATTTTTATCCATTTTCGTCCCATTTCGGCCGCTAAATTTTACTTTGAAGAATATCGGTATTTAATTTGAAGAATATCGGTTCAGATTTACATATAGACCCATACAAATTTTGTTCCCGATTATACTTTTTCCGCTCTAGAAACTACATTTTTCAACATTTTTTCTTCAAATTTACCAAAAGAACTTATATTTTAACTAGAAACAACTCTGGTAAAAATAGGCGAGATCGGTTCAGATTTATATATAGCTCCCATATGAATTTCGCTCCCAATTTGACTTTGTCCGCTCTAGAAACCACATATTTTAACAGACTTTCTTCAAATGTGACAAAACTAATTATATTTAAACTAGAAACAGCTCTGTTAAAAATTGGCAAGATCGGTTCAGATATATATAGCTCCCACACAAATGTCTCCCCCGATTTGATTAGTTCCGCTCTATAAACCACATAATTTAACTGATTTGCTTATAATTTGGCAAACCAGCTCATATTTGAACTACAAACATCCATGGCGAAAGTGGGTCAAATCAGT
Organism: Polietes domitor; assembly: GCA_947397865.1. Lineage (NCBI taxonomy): Eukaryota > Metazoa > Arthropoda > Insecta > Diptera > Muscidae > Polietes > Polietes domitor. The sequence goes on along the minus strand of OX377619.1, from coordinate 46,138,598 downwards.
TCAGATTTATATAAAGCTCCCACACAAATGTCTACCCCGATTTGATTATTTCCGCTCTATAAACCACATATTTTAACAGATTTTCTTCAAATTTGCTTCAAATGTAACGACCTTTTTATACCCTAGACCACAGGGTATATTGACTAGTCTGCCACGCCCGACTTTCACCTTCCTTACTTGTTTTTTGTTGATTTTCACTGTGACAACTGAAAAATTTTTCGTATTTGTTGTTAGTATTTTATAGAAAATAATTTGCGGCAGCCAATACCTTTCGAATGATGCCTAACTGATGAACATCGGAATTAAATTGACGCTGCTGCGCTCATTTTTGTAAAAAGAGTTTGAATTTTTTGCTCTGAAAATCCATCTCCTGTATTAAGTTATTTTACAAACAAGGAGTCTGTGACGTCATTTTCCGAGATTCATCATTTAGGTGTCAGTCGAAAGGTATTAATTCCTTCTATTTATTTTTCATATCAACTCTTACAAAATGTTTCCAAGAAATATGAGTTTTTAGCTGTCACCTTGAAAACCACAAAAATCAATATAAACGTCCAATGATACTACTAATGAGTTATTCTAAGACAAGAATAAAAAAATGTATTTAAAGTGCTCCCAATGGTGTATTAATTCAGAAAAAAATGTTGGGCAAAAATGCATCATAAAAAATTACACGGGAAAAACATGATTTTTAGAGGTGTTTTTAGTAGCGTTTAACTCACAGATGGCTTGACCCAGTGACGAAATATTTTGCAGATCATCATTAAACAATCCAATCTTCATTTCTGGGAGGTGACCGCTGCAATTTATGTTCGTGACACAGACTAATGTGCATGTAAAGCAGAAATTTTCAAAGCATTTGCTTAAATAATCCAAATATTACGGGGTATTTTTAGTCCTTGTTAGGGAAAAAATTTTCGTCCTATGCCGATTTCGCCCACTTTCAATCCCAACCGATCTGCAACCATAAGAAACATTTGCCGAAAATTTGAACTTCCAAACTCATTTCGTGGGGCAGCTAGAGTGGTTATAACAGACAGACAGACGGACGGACATGGCTAGATCGTCTTAGAATTTTACCACACCCAGAATATATATACTTTATGGGGTCTCCGATGAATATTTCAAGGTGTTACAAAGGGAATGACAAAGTTAATATACCTCATACTTAGGTGGATGGTATAAAAAGGTTTTCCAAAATTCGTTTTATCAACGGATACGATGGGGACAGAGGGATCAAAATGATACCCAGTAAACGGTTTCACCTAGTGAACGAGATCCTGCCAGAATGGTGGACTCGTTAGGTTCTCAAAGACGGAATCTTGTGAGAAGCCTGTGTAGTGTGGTTGTTGTTGCACGAAAATGCTAGCAACGAAATCACAAGTAACACAAAGTAACGTAAGTAGAAGGCGTTTACTTACGCGTTGGTTCCTTTAAAGAAAAACACTGACGGGTTCGGGGTTTGAGAAGTATATTTTATTATTTATTGACACGGTGGTCTTTGGAAAATCACTTGTACCTTTTGCGAAACAACAAAGCAAAGTGGACATCCGGTGAATGATGACATTCTCTAATTACGTAGAAACGTAAAATAAAAAGATTTTCGAAAGAAGTACTTTTTAGGGCAGAAAAGGGAATACAAATGGTACCAAAAAAATGGCTGCAACTAGAATTATGGGATTCGAGGTATATATATCCTCTGACTGCATAAAAGGATTTTTCTAAATTTGTATATATTTTTTTTGTTTTTACGGCAAAAATGGGAAAAGTGATAAAACTACTGTCACTTGCACAGTGAACTTAAGAGATAGTGGATTTTCAAAATTTGTACTTTTGGAATTAAAATAGGATAGAAATACAAACCAACCGTACGGCTGCAGCCGAAAATGCACCAACTATCCCCAATATTTATGGTATGTAACTTTTTGAAGACTCTCACCAAATTTCTCGATTCGAAGCCTTGCTTAGCCTGAGGTATTAATATATCGAAAAGTTGGTTGCATTTGCCCTTTTGTTCTGCTTCACTCTTAAGGGTATAAATTTCTAGTCTGTAGCATTTGTATTTGTTCTTTTCTCATTAAATAGCCTAATACTGTATATCGTAAATCACAAACACACACACTCACACATGCATACATATGAACACGTGAAACTACGGTACTCATAAAATAACAATGAAATCAATTATAAAGGATTTTGAGGTTTTATTATGTCTTCATTGTGTGGCCGTATTGAATTGATGCTGCTGTTGATTGTATTTACCCACCACCCACAATTCAATGGTCATATGCATGTATGTGAGTATTTCTATTTACTTGGGCTAGTGTTACCAAATAAATATACGGAAACATACATCCGTACATGCATTTGGCGGAATCAGTTATTGTTTACATCTGTTTGTAGTCGCATGTGTACGTACGTGTATGTATGTATATATTATTGCGGTTTTTATTGTTTTACGTGAATGTCATATTTTTCATAGGCTGGTGGCAGTATTCGCTCATGTCTGATAGCCAAACAGCAACGCATTTGTATGTATCTGCAAATGTGTATGTTTGTATTTATGACGTTTATTAAGGCTCTTAAAAAATGTACACATATGTTTGCGTTATTGTTGAGATTTTTATTGGTGTCCATATAAATTCTTAACTACAGCGAATTGTTGAAGTATCACCACTATATATGTATGTGTTTGTACATGAACACTTACATATGTATGTACTAGATCGCTGGGGTAAAATTGACAAGGCCTTCCCCTAGAAGGCCTTCTCTTCGAATCAGAAACACGTTCCTGTATTAGGATAGGCCTTCTTCGCTCATGAAATAAAAAGATTCGACGTACATTCTCACATCGCTTTTCTAAAAAAAACTAATCATCAGTATTTTGAAATTCCATTACACTAGTCAACAGTCAAAATGTACTCGGGATGCGATAATTTTTTCTGTGTAGATAACCTTGACATGAGCTCGAAAAACGCAATAAAATTTTTTTTTTTCGTTTGGTTTTTTTTATTATTTTTTTTTAAATTTTAAAAAATTTTTTTTTTGGTTAATTTGTTTCGTCCGGCATAACTCGGGAACCACTAGCCCGATTTAATTGAATTAAATTTTAAAAAATTTAAAATTACAATTCCCTTAATCTGTTCATATATTGTTTTCCTATACAAGCAACAGTTTCCAAGTTAAAAATGAATATATAAAGGAAAAAACTTATTTTTTGCCTAAAGATTTAATTTTATTTTTTAAAAAATCCATAAAAAATCCAAAATGAAAAAAAATGTCAAATCTTATTACTTTTACGTAAAGTCACATAACCTATGAGCAAAATGAGACAAAGATCATGAAAATCGATGCACGCGTTTCGCTTTTATTCGCAATTGAGTAAAGGTATGAATTTCAAAAATTTAAAATTTTTTTTTTTGGTTAATTTGTTTCGCCCGGCATAACTCGGGAACCACTAGCCCGATTTAATTGAATTAAATTTTAAAAAATTTAAAATTACAATTCCCTTAATCTGTTCATATATTGTTTTCCTATACAAGCAACAGTTTCCAAGTTAAAAATGAATATATAAAGGAAAAAACTTATTTTTTGCCTAAAGATTTAATTTTTTTTTTTTAAATCCATAAAAAATCCAAAATGATAAAAAATGTCAAATCTTATTACTTTTACGTAAAGTCACATAACCTATGAGCAAAATGAGACAAAGATCATGAAAATCGATGCACGCGTTTCGCTTTTATTCGCAATTGAGTAAAGGTATGAATTTCAAAAATTTGCTCGACATATGCACAACTTTGTCTATGGTAAGGTTTTTTCTTTTTTTTTTGATTCTCAGAATTAACAAAACGGAATAAACAAAGGGTTATTTAATTTTTATGATTGCGTAAGCAAAGTAATAAACGCTAATAAATGTGCGTGAACAATTAAAAGGAAAAAAGGAAAGGGGACTCTTTTAATTATTTGGGTTTTCCGTTGGCTACCTGTATGATTTTTTTACAGAAATGCAACCCACATTTAAGGGTGGTCATTATTCGGAAAATTTAAGACTCACACATGGTGAAACAGGTATGTAGCCACCGTAAAAAAATATTCACCCATTTATAAGTACTAAACAATACACAGTATAAATAGGTCTTCATTGATCGATTTTACTCATTCAACAAGTGTCGACGAACGCGATAGTTAAAATGAGCAAACGTTCGCGAGGATTTGAATGCAATACCAATCCAAGTAATTTTTGTTACATGTGCGCCATGCTCGTCACTCACATCGCCCAGGTTGTCCGGAAAGAAGTCCAAGTGCGAGTGTAGAAAATGTATCTTAAGCGACATATTTGCTCTAATTTTTTTTTATAATTTTGGAGTAGTTGTTCGACGATCTCTCTGTAATTTGAGCTTTTGTTGTTTCCAAGAAATCCGGAAACAATTTGCCGAAATGAGTTCCAAGCTGCAGCTTCATTTGGTGATAAAATGTGCTCAAACTGTTGGTCTTGCAACAACTTTTTAATTTGCGGACCGTCGAAAACGCCTTCCTTTATCTTTGCCGATGAAAGGTGAGGAAATATGGTTTTTAAATAGGCGAACGCTTCGCCATCTTTGTTGATAGCTTTCACAAAGTTTTTTATGAGTCCGAGCTTTATGTGAAGAGGTGGGAGAAAAACATTTTCCTTTTTTATGAGTGGTGTATATTTCACGTTGTCGCTGCCGGGGATGAAGTTAACTCTTTCTGTCCAACTCCTCCTGGTGTAATGATGTTGACGATCGCGGCTGTCCCAAAGGCAGAGAAAACAACAGTACTTTGTGAATCGACCTTGTAATCCACAAAGGATACCGATAACCTTAAGGTCGGCACAAACTTTCCAATCGTGCCTCTCATAGGTAAGGCACTTTAGTAGATTGTCCATGACTTCGTATGTTTCCTTGGTGTCAACGGCATGAGCAATTGGAATCGAAGGTTTCTCGTTGCCGTTGTGCAGTAAAATTGCTTTAAGGCTCTGCTTGTTGCTGTCGATGAAAAGACGCCACTCTCCTGGATCGTAAGAGTACCTTTTTTTCCCCTTTTAATTGTTCACGCACATTTATTAGCGTTTATTACTTTGCTTACGCAATCATAAAAATTAAATAACCCTTTGTTTATTCCGTTTTGTTAATTCTGAGAATCAAAAAAAAAAAGAAAAAACATTACCATAGACAAAGTTGTGCATATGTCGAGCAAATTTTTGAAATTCATACCTTTACTCAATTGCGAATAAAAGCGAAACGCGTGCATCGATTTTCATGATCTTTGTCTCATTTTGCTCATAGGTTATGTGACTTTACGTAAAAGTAATAAGATTTGACATTTTTTTTCATTTTGGATTTTTTATGGATTAAAAAAAAAAAAATTTAAATCTTTAGGCAAAAAATAAGTTTTTTCCTTTATATATTCATTTTTAACTTGGAAACTGTTGCTTGTATAGGAAAACAATATATGAACTGATTAAGGGAATTGTAATTTTAAATTTTTTAAAATTTAATTCAATTAAATCGGGCTAGTGGTTCCCGAGTTATGCCGGGCGAAACAAATTAACCAAAAAAAAAATTTTTAAAATTTAAAAAAAAAATAATAAAAAAAAAACCAAACGAAAAAAAAAAATTTTTTATTGCGTTTTTCGAGCTCATGTCAAGGTTATCTACACAGAAAAAATTATCGCATCCGGAGTACATGAAATTTTTTTCAATTTGTTGAGTAGTGTTATCTTCGGATCAGAAACACGTTCCTGTATGCCTTCTGAGGATAGGCATTCCGGAAGGCCTTCTTCGCTCATGAAATAAAAAGATTCGACTTACATTCTCACATCGCTTTTCTAAAAAAACCTAATCATCAGCATTTTCCTGACTGCCTTCTTTGAGAAGTAACATTTGCTATAAACTTTTTGGTTGATTTTAAATATCTCCTAGACTATAATATCTATCTAATCCAATCTACGAGACTAGATTATACTATTTACTTTCAATACCACATCTTGAAATGTCTTTCATCTAAATTAGTGTAGGCTTTCTAGAAGGTCTTCTGTAGGAGGCCCTCATGAAAGCCAGTGACAAAAAGCCTGATAAAGAAGTGTTTTGGTTTCTATATGGCCCTTCGTCAAACCCCCTGTTAAGAGAATCGAGAGCGTAAGGCCTTGCTTTCCATTTTTACCCGGTGTCAATTTGAAATGAGTGTATAATGCTGCCTAAGAAGGCCTTTTAGAATGCCTAACATATGCCTTCTTTTCCCGCTGACCTACTCACTCACATATATTTGTCTATATAGCAGTGTTAGTTTGTTCGGCCGTGTATTGGTAACAATTATTTGTTGTATTTTTTTTTCTTGTATGTGCGGCGCTTTTTTATGATCGCATCATAATAATAAAACTTTATTTAAGAGGTCATCTCACATGATGGGCAAATATTTGTTTGTGTATGTCCACATATCCGAATGCTGATGGCCACACATACTGTGTATGTATTAGTACATACCCCCGTATACATACGAGCGTGTCCACGTCGATACTTTTGTGATAACTCAAATAGAAATCCCACCATTCCAAAAACGAGGAAAATAAATCCCAAAAATTTATTTATTTTTAGAAAAATCACATTCATTCCTTAATTTCGATCGTGTAGCAGAGAAACCACAAACTTTAACTTTACATATTATATGTCACCTATAAACATACATGGTGAAAGTTTATAAACGTTACTGTCAAACACATACTTTTACAGAATACTTTTATTTATATTTTACCTGGAAATATACATTATGAGAGTGGGTCGCAATGGTCTATGATTAGGACCCATGCAAAAATACTTCCCTACTACACTTGTTTACCGAATTTATGGTCGGCCCATTCGACTTTAGCATTTCCTTACTTGGTTTTTGTACTAAATATTTTTAAATTATACAGCCGTTTCAGACTAATTAATAGGAACACCACCGTGAATTTTATGAAACGTTTTAATGACGCTATTAGCAAATATTTTTTTACTAAAATCTAACCTATATTTTTAAAATTAAATTATTTTTATTTTTAAAATTAAAATTTAAAATTAAATTAATTAATAAATAATAAATAAATATGAAAAAATTAAAAAAAATGTTTTTGAAGATTTGATAATTTTCCATAAAAGTAGAATACATTTGATTGAAATTAAAAAATATATATATTTGAATTTCATACCACGAACCAAAAGGTAAGTAACAGGAACACCAGCATGGAACTTATGAACTGACGCCTTTAGCTAATAATTTTTTCATAAATCGAAATTATATTTTTTTATTAAAATTAAATAAAAACAAGTAAAAGCGGCGTTAATTTCGGGTGGGCCGAACTTTATATACCCTCCACTATGGATTGCATTCCACAGAGGATGTCGATTTTGGTAGAAGTGCAGTAATATTACAGAAAATAAAGTATTTTTTAATATAGCCAAACCAAAACAAATACAAATATTGAAAAAATAAATTTATAAATAAATATAATATTTTTATTATTTCAAACCACGTTTTTAAGACAAGGCAACCATTACGTTTACATATCGAAATAATACTTAAAGTTAATTCAAAAAATAAATGTTCTTATATTTATATTTTCAAAAAGATTAAATAACATAAATATTGGTAGATAGTGGGTGTTTCAGTTGGTTCTATTTCCATTCTATTTTAATTCCAAAGTACAAATTTTTAAAATCCATTATCTCACGTACATGTGCAAAATAATCTAACTTCATGATTCAATCAATTTTTGTCGTAAAAGTAAAAAGTACGCATTTGGAAAAATCATTTAGTTTGCGTGTCTATTCAGTCAGAGGAATAATATATACAACGAATGCCATGATTATAGCTGCGTTAATTTGGTTGATACCATTTTTATCCCCTTTTTTCTATTTTACCCCCTTAAGAGTACGACTTTCTAAAATCTCTTTATTTTACGTGTCAAGGCAATTCCACGCACCGAATTTTATCATTCTAGATGTAGTCGTTTAGTTGGTACTATCTTTATCCCTCTGTATCCATTGAAAGTACGAATTTGGAAAAAAATATCTTTTATTTTTGTGTCTAAGCAGTCAGGGGAATGTATACTCCGAATTTCATGACTCTAGCTGCTGTCATTTGGTTGGTACTATTTGTATCCCCTTTTTCCATTTTTACCCCAAAAAGTACGAATTTCGAAAAATACGTTTATTTTACATGTCAACGGAATCAAGAGAATGTATACACGAATTTCATTATTCTAGGTGCATCCGTTTGCTTGGTACCATTTTTATCCCTCAATTCCCATTTTACCCCCTAGAAGTACGAATTTGGAAAAAATACTTTTTTATTATGTCTCTACTCAGTTAGAGGAATGTACACACCGAATTTCGTGTTTGTAGCTGTTGTCATTTAATAGGTACCATTTTTATCCCTTCTTGTCCCGAATAATAATCTCTTTATGGTGCACGTTTTTGTTATAGGGGGAATGCGCATACCCGACATCAAGTAAGTACAAGCAGTCATATTGAAAAAATATACTTAAATACTCTAAAATATTAGGAAATATTATGGGTATTTTTAGACCTTGTGAGGGAAAAATTTTTCCCTTTGGGCCGAATTCGCCCAGTTTCAATCCCAACCGATCTACGTATAAGACACATTTATGGAAAATTTGGACATCCTAGCTCCATTCGTTTAGATGCTAGCGTGCTTTCAACAGACGGACGGACATGTCTAGATTGTCTTAGAATTTTATGACGATCGATATTTCAATGTGTTACAAACGGAATGGCAAAGTTAGTATACCCCCATCCTGGAGGTGGAGGGTATAATAAATAACAAAAATTATTTTTTAAGATTTGATAATTTTCTGTAATAATTACAGTTTTATTAAAATCGGAGAGAAGGGTCAAAATGTGTTTGTCATCGCTGCTCGTGAAATTAATTTGTATTGAAAAATTTGGCAATTTTGCAGAGGACTGCCTTGGCCAAAATGATTCAGAAAGATCATTAAACGTGTCTGAATTATGTCTTGTTGAGGAAAAGTGTCAGAAATTTGCATCCTTAAGAGGAACAGTTAAGGAAAGGCCAAAGTCGGGCGGTGCCTACTGCATGATACGCTCCACTTTCTATCCATTACAATTGAATTTGGGGAATTTTGTATTGGAGCTATGAACCGACCAACCATGGATTGCATTCCACAGAGTCTGCCGATTTTCAGTGCAGTAACATTACAGGAAAATGTCAAATTTGTTTAATAAAGCCTAAACAAAATAAATACAAATATTGAAAAACAAATTTTATAAATAAATAAAAAATTTAATTATGTATATTAAACCATCCTTATAAGGCCAGGCTACCAATATGTTTTTACTATATATATCGAAATAATACAATTCAAAAAGTAAATACAAGACAGCAATCTTCAAAAAAGCTTAAATACCCTAAATATTAATTAATTAATATTAATTCTAAAAGTACAAATTTCGAAAATCCATTAACTCCCACGTACATAGTACAAGATAACCCAAGTTCCTGATTCTACCCATTTTTGCCATAAAAATAATAAATATGAATTTGGAAAAATCTTTTTATTTTCCGAATCTATGCAGTCAGATGAATGTATACACCGTATATGTATATCATGACTCTAACTGCAGTATCAAGTAAATATAAGCAGACATTTTCAGTTTTTGTTAGGGACAAATTGCCCTTCTGGTCCGATTTCGCCCACTTTCCAACCGATATACAACCATTAGACGTATTCTTGGAAAATTTGGACGTCCTTGCTCCCTTCGTTTAGATAGCTGGATAGTCTTAGAATTTTATGACGATCAAGAATACATATCGAGGGCTTATATTAATTTTCATCATTTTCTCGAAAATGAGTTTTTGATGCCAAACTATTCTTAGACTTGGATGTCATCTGTCATATAAATTTGGAGAAGAAATTTTGTTTCTAAAGCCATTTTTTTCAAATTTTTCTGATTTGACTATCCACTCACATGTTAGTTAGTGAGTGCAAAAGTGGCTATGAACATAAAAATAATAGAAATAAAATAATTAAAAAATGGAGCCGCATAAAATCGGAGGTTGTAATTCGCAACAACGATTTTGTTTAAAACATTTTTATACATTTAGGGCATATCGTACTATCAAATTCCATTATTACGCGGTTAATACCATTTTGCTTCCCAAGTTATCAGGCTAAAATAGTATAAATAGTGGCTGTAAAAAAAATTGTGAAAAGTATCTTTAGAAAAACCCGCGTAACTTTTTATGATATTGAGAGTACCAAAATATTATATCTTTGTAGTTTCTGATTTCATGGGGAATATTTGTGTCAGAAAAGTTTCAGAATCTTGGATGGAGAAAGTTAAAATATAAGCAATTGCAACCGCGATTTTGGATTTTTCAACAATTTCAGCGAATTTTTCGAGCAGAAACTGGTATTTGCAATTGTTCTCTTTGTTTATAGGAAGAAAAATGAATCGTTTTTCACAAGTCCGTTCACAAAATTGTTTCTTCCGACCACTTATCTTACGCGATCAACAACCTCGGTGAACCAAAAAAAATTATTGTTTTTTTAATGATTAGAAATAATTCGAAATATTGAACTATTATGAATATTGAATTTCAGGACAATGTCTCTGCGAATAAAAAATAAGCAGTCACAATTCGTTATAGAAGCTAAGATCCGAATTTATCGCATGTCATTAAATTGAATATTCTTAAAAATTTCCTTACTCAGGATATTTATTTACTAATACGAACAACGACAGATCAAAATAAATTTCAAAAATGTCGTTTTTCAAAACAAAGTTTTCGAGTGGATATGTTTTGTCGACACCATTATTTATATTTATTGAAAAAACGCCGATAAAAAATAAATTTTAACAGAATAAGTGCATTTTTTAATTATTTGAAATCTCAATACTGTGTTAATATTTATTTAAACATCATTGTTTTGTTTGTGATTCAAATTTACAAACTTACAGAGCCTATTAACGTAATTGCCAGAAAATCAAAAATGTCATGTGTGAAAATCATTTTAGCCATATTTGCCGCGAAAATGCAAATTTCAAAAAATATCCAATTTGTATTTTTTGTTTACCGTGCACTATGGCAATATCCAAAAAATTTGGGAAAAGGGGTAAAAATGGTACCAATCTGAAAATCTTGGCAAGTAATATCGTCATTACTTGTAAGATAAGTCATATTTCTAAGGGAAACCCATGTCTAAACTCAACATCCAATTTTTTATATCTTCAAAATCGACAACTTCGAAAGGATATCCATGTGTCGATCTAACATGGAATTGCTCATAATATGCATGTAGGTATGTACTTTGTGTGCTTCTGTTATCCGATATAATTCATAAATATGATATAAACATGTGTGAGTGAGTGAATCGTAAAAACACAAAAAGAGGAGAGCCTATTTAATACTCCAAATCATCCCCAATGTTTATGGCCATTACCGTTGCTCTGGATTATGGAGATGTGATTAAGCCCCACTGCAAGATTAAACCATAAACTCGATTATAATGCGAATGAATGAACGATAAACTGTGGACTGTGTCTGAGTCTGTGCGTTCACTCACGTCCAGTGTGATGGTCGGCTGCAAAAAAAAAAGAACAAATATGGCAAGAGTTGCTTAAAGCCAGAAGTGATGTGGGAATTGTGGTTGGGCAAATTACTCAACAGAACACAGTGGGAAGTATGAAGTAAACAGCGAATTGGTAGTATATGTCGGATGTTTTTCCCCAAGACGTATACCAACGAAGACGGTGGCATTTGTATAAGAACAATAAGACGGTTCTAGTATTTTTTGTTGCACTTTTATGTGAGCCTCAACTTAATCCTCTCTAAAATTGCCAAATTTTCAATACAAAAAATTTCAAATCGCAAACCACCTCATATTTTGACTTCTGTGATCACTTTTCGGGAGAAAAAATTAAAATTTTATTTAAAAAAAAAATCAAATTTTTTCATAACTTCTTAAATAACTGTCCTTTGAGCACAAGGACAAAAATCTGTGATCGCTTTTCGAGAAAAAAAAATAAAATTTTATTTTATTTTAAAAAATTATTTTTTTTAAATGTTAAACCTTCATAACTTCTTAAATAGCTGCCCTATGAGTAAAAGGTCAACTAAAAAAAATCCAACCCAAATTTACCCAAACCCAAACCCAAAATTAGCAAAAAAAATCAAACTTTTATTTCAAACAATTATAAATCATTTTCAAAACGTTAAACCTTCATAGATTCTTAAATATCTGCCCTACCATCAAAGGGCAATAATCTTTGATCACTTTTCGGGAGAAAAAAATAACATTTTATTTCAAAATAATTAAATTTATTTTTAAAACATTAATTTTAGTAAAAATCTCATATTTTGGAACATATTTTCCAATCTTTGAGAATTTGGCCATTTTGTTGGACAAAAATACAAAACCTTGTTTTCCATTATTTTCAGAGAAATATGTATACCTTCCACCTACAGGATGGATGTATACTAAGTTTGTCACTCCGTTTGTAACACCTTTAAATATCGACCTGGGACCCAATAAAGTCTATATAATCATAAAATTCTTAGATGATAAAGACATGTCCGTCCAGGAACCAGGAAAAAACTAAAACTTTGAAAGGTAGAATAACATTTATTTTTATTTTCAGGTTTATGTTTGACATTTGCAAAATGTGACGCCATACGCTCGAACAAAATTGGGAAATAAGTAAAACTTACTTACAAAGTGGTGAGTCTTTAACGCAAACTGAAAGAAATTTACGTAAAAACTTATCAAGAAAACAGCTTCATGAAGCTCATTTTCATCTCGGTGGCTATGTCAATAAGCAAAACTGCCGCATATGGGGTTCAGAGAACCCACACGTGACTATTGAGAAGCCAATGCATGCATAACGAATCACTGTTTATGGATTTTGGGCTTACTGAAAAAATGGGTTGATCGAATGAGTACTGGCGAGCCAGTCGTGGTAGTCATATGAAATCGGGTCACAGGAAAAAATTGTGCCTCACAATGGAAATACCCCTAATATTTATAGTATTTCAGCATACTTGTGAATATTTCTGCTTATATCATTAACGCACACCATAAAGTGATTTTTATTTTTAGGAAGTGAAATGGGGCAAAAAGGGATAAAAATAGTATCTATCAAACGAAAACAGTACCTGTCAACATAGACACGAAAAAAAAAGAATTTTCCACATTCGTACTTTATTTTTTTCTTTTACGCAAAAATGGGATAAGTGATAAAAACAATTTAGCGAGCAAATGGCTAGAATCATGATGACTATGTGCGTAAGACATAATGGATTTTCAAAATGTATACTTTTGGAATTAAAATAGGATGGAAATACAACCAACCAAATAGGATAGTTGAAAATGTACACACTAAACCCAATATTTAGGCTTTTAAAGATTTGTTAAAGATTTCTGCTTTATATTTACTTTTGGAACTGCCTTGAAGTATTACTTCGATGTTAAGAGTATAAACATATTGGTAGCCTTGCCCTAAGAGCGTGGTTTAAAATAATTAAAATTCTATATATATATTTATAAAATTATTATACACTCCACGAGAGTATTATGTCTTTGTGCATTTGTTTGTAACACCCAACAGGAAACGAGATAGACCCATTGTTAATTATACCGATCGACTTAGAATCACTTTTTGAGTCGATTTAGTAATGTCCGTCCGTCCGTCTGTCCATCTATTTTTGTAATCACGATACAGGTCGCAATTGTAGACATAGCTAAATGAAACTTTGCACAATGAAGTTTTTCGAGACAAGGACGAACGCTATTTAATTTGAAGAAAATCGGTTCAGATTTAGATATAGCCCCCATACGAATTTCACTCCCGATTTGACTCTTTTCACTCTAGATACCTCATATTACAACAGATTTTCTTTAAAATTGGCAAAACATCTTATATTTCAACTAGAAACACCCATGGTGAATATACGTCAGATCGGTTCAGATTTATATATAGCTCCCATACAAATTTCGCTCCCGATTTGACTTTTTCCGCTCTAGAAACCACATATTATATCAGGTTGTCTTCAGATTTGGCAAAACATCTTATATTTAAACTAGGAACACCTATGGTGAAAATAGGTCAAATCGATTCAGATTTAGATATAACCCCAATATATATGTCGCTCCCGATTTGACATTTTCCGCTCTAGAAACCACATATTGTACTCGATTTTCTTTAAATTTGGCACAACATCTTATAATCCAATTAGAAACACCTATGCAGTAAGATCGGTTCAGATTTAGATATATCCCCCATTCAAATGACGCTGCCGATTCGACGTTTTCCGCTCTAAAAACCACATATTGTACTCGACTTTCTTTAAATTTGGCACAACATCTTATAATTTTGCTAGAACCACCTATGCTGAAATTGGGTAAGATCGGTTCAGATTTAGATATAGCCCCCATATACATGTCGCTCCCGATTTGACTTTTTCCGCTTTAAATGCCACATATTGTAATCGATTTTCTTTAAATTTGGGACAACATCTTATCGTTTAACTAAAAACACCCATCGTGAATATGGGTAAGATCGGTTCATAGTTAGATATAAATTTTTATATATATACAAATGTTGCTCCCAAATGTTTAACCGATTTAGGTCAAACTTTACATATTATATTTCATCTATAAACATACATGGCGAAAGCGGGACACATCGTGCCATGTTTCAATATACCCCCATGCAGATGTCCTTTCCGATTTACCATTTTTTGTCAAACACGTACATTTACAGGATACAAAAATCCTTCCCGATTTCACTTTTTTACAGAATTGAATTGTAACTAACTGAACTGTCTTCGGGTGTATCATTTGTATCCTTTCCTAGCCAGTTTCGAACAAAAAATTGCACCCGCAGATCCCTTCACATCTTCGATACCATGTTTTTAGATGCTCTTTTTGTTCCTCTTTCCAAAAAAGAGTAACACGTGCTCTCGCTTATTGTTTTCCCCTTTAAAGTAAAAATGTTTAAATATCCATTTGGTACAAATTTCTAAAAAATCCATTTCTGTTGCACGCCGAATTTCACGATTTCAGCTTCAATACTTTAGTTGGTATCATTTTTGTCCTGTTCATCTCTTCATCTACGTGGCCAGTGGAAAGTACACGTTGAATTTCACAATTCTATCAGTACTACTTTAGTTGGTACCATTTGTATCCCTTTTTGTCCCGCACACCCTTTTAAAAGTACGAATTCGAAAAATTCATTTATGATTCGAGTCTACGTTGTCATTTTTATCCCTTTTTTCCCGCTCACTCATTAAAAGTACATATTCGTGCTGTAATAGTTTATTTGGTACTATTTTTATCCCTCTTTGTGCAGCTCACACCTTAAAATTACTAATTTCGAAAATTAATTTATATTGTGATTCTACGTTTTCAAAGGTATGTACATATCAAAATTCACGCATATAGCTCCAATACTTAAATCAGTGCCATTTTTATCCCTTTTGGTATCTTTCCTACCGTAAAAGTACAAATTTCGAAAAATCGCTTTTTGCAGCTGATGTGCATGGTAATTGCAAGTTACACACCGATTTCATGTTTCTATCTACTGCCGTTTAGTCAGGACGAGGTTCGATGTTTATCCCTTTCTTAGTCCGCGCCCATCATCATCACCCTGGCTTAGGGTTTGCATTTTCCCGTACTTTTTATTTCCCGGGAAACGGGAATTATCTTTTTAATTTCCCGGGATCCCGGGACAGCACGGGAAATCGTCAATATACTGTTTACCATGAGTTAAGCGTATTTGTTCCAATGAAACATTCACATTTTATTAAAGTAAAATAAATATATATTTCACAACGAAACTGTTACAGAATTCATATAATAAAGCGCAATGTAAGATCAATTCAAACATCTTTTCAAGTTTCAAAATTAATTAAAGATCAGATATTTCTTATTTTATTGGAAAATGTGGACGCGACGGAGAATGATCGATCTTATATATATAGTGAGTATAGCATTAAGAAATGTATGTTGTTTGTCCTGTCGCATCAAAAACTTTTTTACACGCCCAAAATCTATTTCCCCGGATTTTATTTTTTTCATAAGGAGCTTGACAGGAAATACGCAAAAAGGTGGATTTTGAGTCTATATCCGAAAGCAGCTTAAAAATATTTTGTCATCCAACTGCAATATTTGACATATCTGATTAAAAGCTTTGTTATCTAAATTTTTATACAACATTTTTAATTTTTTGTGGGGAAATGATGGAAAAAAATATGCGAGAAATATGTAAAATTTTCTACTGAATTCCCGCGGGATTCCCGTACGAATTTCCGGGGATACGGGAAATGGAAAATGTGTGAATTCCCGGGAATTTTCCCGCGGGAAATCCCGGGATGCAAACCCTACCCTGGCTTCAGCAGTTTGGACTGGGCGCTGATCAATGATAAGTCTTTTATATATATATATAGATTTTGGAAAGAGGACTCAAAAGAATCAAGAAATAGATAACTACACTAATTCGCTCAGCCGCATCACTAGAATTGGTCATATTATCATAAAAAATAATTTATTTTAACAATCAATTCTCGAAACCCAAAGCACCAATTTCAAAAGTAAAAACTTATTTTAATCTATGGACGCAGCTGCAAAAGCATTTTTGTCATAGGATCCTCAATAGAAATAACGAATGGCGGTTATTTTCCTAAAAACAAAAATTTGGGATTTATTTTCCCCATTTTGGGAATTGTGGAATTTTGTTGTAGAAAACAGCTTTTCAAAAATTACACGAATGCAAATTCTTTCCATATATAAAGTTTGATTTAAACAAAAATAAATTAAATTAAAAAATAAATAACACAATTTATTTTCTTGTTTGTCGTTTTGCCTTATATGGAAACCTTTCCCGCAATCATAATTTATACAATTTAAGCCGTTAAACTTATTGTGTCTATTTATTCGAGATAATAAGCCTGTCTTAGTATAAAAACTGAGCAGCTACAACATCCAAATTTGCCATCATCAACAGTCATAAAGTCGATTGGGTAGGTGAACATTTTATGTGGCCTTCGATGTTTTATCACTACGACACTCACATCAACTGCCAGCGTCCTCTCTCGTTCGCTGCAAGTGACGCACAGGACTATAAACAAAGATAACAACGTGTCCTGTTTTTGTATCACTAACATTCTTTTTATTGTGTCAAACAAAAGGAATCTTAACGTTTTTATTTTCATCTCTTTTCATAACTCTCGTTATTATTATCATCATCATCGTCATTCTTTGTTGTTGTTTTTTTTCTTTTCGTAGCTGATTAAGGAAAGACGTCGTCAATAGGATAGCGAGTGAGAGCGAGTGAAAGGTTCCATGTCAAACACATAAATCTACGAATGCTAAAGTGCTATTATATGACATTCCTCGGTTTTTTATAGTTCATTTCAGCTTTTATTTCAACAAAGAAATTGTTGAAGATTTAATGAAAGCTCATCATGGACACTGAAGTTGAGACATATTTGGCAGATTTATTGTCAACGGCAGATGCTGGCAACCAACCATATAGCTCACAATTCAGGATGGCCTCAATTTAAAATCGAGATATGAGAATACCTGGACACTAATTGGGGTCGCTGTTCGTTTAGAAAAAAAGGGTATTGAAATAAAGTGCAACGTTTAAAAATGAATATACGAACATTGGCATGCTGCAACTAAATGAAAAGTTCGGCCCGGACTAACATTATTTAATTAATAAGAAGGCATTTTTCAAAATTTGTAATTTTAAGGGATTAAATGGTATAAAAATTGTACCACAGCCCAGACCAAACAAATGGGCCTAGTATAATGAAATTCGGAACTGGCATTACTTTTACAGTACGAATGCGACTAAGAAAATATTTTCAAAATTCGTACTTTTTGTGAGTGAAATTGGGTAGAAAGGGAAACAAAATGGTACCAATCAAACAGACGGAGCTGGAATCATGAAATTCGGCATGTACATCCCTGAAAATGCAAATTGAAGAAATTTTTCGAAATTGTGAAATTGGGTAAAAACGGATAACAGCGGTACCAATCATGAATATTTTTCGAAATTCGTACCTTTTTATATTCCTATGGTACCAACAACACGACTGAAACTAGAATCGTGAAATACGGTGTATATATTCCTCTGACAGTGTAGACGCGAAACATTAACTGATTTTCAATATTTATACTTTCAAGTTGAACTTGGAAAAAAGCGATTAAAATGGATACTGCAATACAATTGGATTGTATCAAATGTATACTTTAAAGGGGGAAGCGAATCAAAAGTGGTGCAAAAGGTACCAACCAAAATTGGAGATTTGGGATACAGATAGTACCAACCAAAGTTTTCTGCTAGAATATGAAAAGAAATTCGGTGTGTACATTTCTCCGAGTACATAAATTAATTTTTCGAAATTTGTATGTTTAAGGGAACAAGCGGCACAGAAAGAGTTATGTGTGATTATTATATTCATTATCCCCGGCAAAATAAAAGATAGATACAAAATGTTTGTTCCATTTATAAGTTCAGATTTCAAGCAACGCACCGGTATAGAGTTAGGGTTTTAATTTTCACTTGGATAGGGGTAGTCCCTAGGGCGCGGAAAAGCATACATATTTTGTAGGTTTAAAGTGATTATAAAAACATTTTAAAATCTCGAATTGCAACTAATTTCAACCATACGTATGGAAGTTATATCAGTTTTATTTTGACCAAAGCTTATGTCAATTTTATATAGAAGTTATATTAGGGTTAATTTTACGTACGGGTCGTTTGTTTTGGAATATGGACTATACGTGTGTGGGTACCATAAGATGTATACCAATTTCCCCCATTTCTGAATTTAAAGTTTGGGAAAATAGTACCATGTGCAGAGTTTGAATAAATTTTGAATATACCAGCGAGCCAGAAATTGGATTCGCTTAAACTCGAATGGCATATCGGTTTGAATCATTGGAATTCTCGGAATGACAACTTCCTCACCTTTGAACATTTCTTTTAGTGTTCTTGCGTGAATCACATTGTTCATGAGTTTTGTGACCGCTACACGCGCTCCGTTGCATAATTTTGGTTGATAGATATTGCAAAGCTTGATAACAACTGAAAGAACCTTAAATTGTAAATTGTGCGGTGGCAATCCAGGTTCATCCACGAACTCGATGCTAAATGTCTTCTGACATGTCATCCTTCTCCTACAATTCACGTGGATTTTATGAAAAACATGTGGCAATAATTATCGCAAATGATGAGTCGCAATTAAAAGCATTCATCGTTCTTTGGATGTATCTGCGTTCATCAATAATAATCTGCTCCAAATGAAGTCAGTTGAAAGCATACGTTATATATAGTGTTCGAAAGAAAATGAAGTGATTCTGGTCTTTCGCCATGAAGCAAAGAATGTAATGGCTCTGGCGGTAATGACACTGAGACAGCACAATCCAGGCGTTTATACAGTGAACTTCAATTCACCGTAAACATAAACGTCGTCTATCATGAAGATGGCGTCGTAAAATCGCTCCATACAAATCGGGAATATTTCGGGGATTTTCTTGAGCATTCTTCTTGTTTGGCCGGCGACCAATCCGAATTGGTACAAACCATCGAAATCGGTCCATGCGTTCTTGAGTTATAAGCGTAGTAACTAACGGCACTCTCTTTTATATAAAGAGTGATTTTTTTGAGGTTAGGATTTTCATGCATTAGTATTTGACAGATCACGTGGGATTTCAGACATGGTGTCAAAGAGAAAGATGCTCAGTATGCTTTGACATTTCATAGAATAGAATTTAATAGAATTTAATAGAATTTAATAGAATTTAATAGAATTTAATAGAATAGACTTACTAACGAGCAACGCTTGCAAATCATTGAATTTTATTACCAAAATCAGTGTTCGGTTCGAAATGTGTTTCGCGCTTTACGTCCGATTTATGGTCTACATAATCGACCAAGTGAGCAAACAATTAATGCGATTGTGACCAAGTTTCGCACTCAGTTTACTTTATTGGACATTAAACCAACCACACGAATGCGTACAGTGCGTACAGAAGAGAATATTGCGTCTGTTTCTGAGAGTGTTGCTGAAGACCGTGAAATGTCGATTCGTCGCCGTTCGCAGCAATTGGGTTTGTGTTATTCGACCACATGGAAGACTTTACGCAAAGATCTTGGTGTAAAACCGTATAAAATACAGCTCGTGCAAGAACTGAAGCCAAACGATCTGCCACAACGTCGAATTTTCAGTGAATGGGCCCTAGAAAAGTTGGCAGAAAATCCGCTTTTTTATCGACAAATTTTGTTCAGCGATGAGGCTCATTTCTGGTTGAATGGCTACGTAAATAAACAAAATTGCCGCATTTGGAGTGAAGAGCAACCAGAAGCCGTTCAAGAACTGCCCATGCATCCCGAAAAATGCACTGTTTGGTGTGGTTTGTACGCTTGTGGAATCATTGGACCGTATTTTTTCAAAGATGCTGTTGGACGCAACGTTACGGTGAATGGCGATCGCTATCGTTCGATGCTAACAAACTTTTTGTTGCCAAAAATGGAAGAACTGAACTTGGTTGACATGTGGTTTCAACAAGATGGCGCTACATGCCACACAGCTCGCGATTCTATGGCCATTTTGAGGGAAAACTTCGGAGAACAATTCATCTCAAGAAATGGACCGGTAAGTTGGCCACCAAGATCATGCGATTTGACGCCTTTAGACTATTTTTTGTGGGGCTACGTCAAGTCTAAAGTCTACAGAAATAAGCCAGCAACTATTCCAGCTTTGGAAGACAACATTTCCGAAGAAATTCGGGCTATTCCGGCCGAAATGCTCGAAAAAGTTGCCCAAAATTGGACTTTCCGAATGGACCACCTAAGACGCAGCCGCGGTCAACATTTAAATGAAATTATCTTCAAAAAGTAAATGTCATGGACCAATCTAACGTTTCAAATAAAGAACCGATGAGATTTTGCAAATTTTATGCGTTTTTTAAAAAAAAAAAGTTATCAAGCTCTTAAAAAATCACCCTTTATAGTAAAAGTAAGTGCTCGGGAATTCCCGAACCCTACATTCTAATCACTACCCAGGAGTTTTACACTGTAGCACCATATAATTATAATCTATGTCTTATTCCAGACTTCTGTTTACCCTTCAGTTTTTATACACTCCACGAGAGTATTATGTCTTTGTGCATTTGTTTGTAACACCCAAAAGGAAGAGAGATAGACCCATTGTTAATTATACCGATCGACTTAGAATCACTTTTTGAATCGGTTTAGCAATGTCCGTATGTCTGTCTGTCCGTGCATCTATTCTTGTAATCACGATACAGGTCGCAATTGTAGACACAACCAAATGAAACTTTGCACAACGAAGTTTTTCGGGATAAGAACGAACGCTATTTAATTTGAAGAAAATCGGTTCAGATTTAGATATAGCCCGCAAACGAATTTCACTCCCGATTTGACTCTTTTCACTCTAGATACCACATATAATTACAGATTTTCTTCACAATTGCCAAACCATCTTATATTTCAACTAGAAACACCTGTGGTAAAAATGAGTCAGATCGGTTCAAATTTATATATAGCTCCCATACCAATTTCGCTCCCGATTTGACTTTTTCCGCTCTAGAAATCACATATTTTAACAGATCCTCTTCAAATTAGGCGAAATACATTATATTTTGACGATTTGACTCTCTTCACTCTAGATACCATATATTACAAGAGATTTTCTTCAAAATTAGCAAAGCATCGTATATTTCAACTAGAAACACCTGCGGTAAAAATGTGTTAGATCATTTCAGATTTATATATAGCTTCCATACGAATTTCACTCCCGATTTGACTATTTTCACTCTAGATACCACACATTACAACAGATTTTCTTCAAAATTTGCAAAACATCTTATAGTTCAAGTAGAAACACTCATGGTGAAAATGGGTCAGATCGGTCAGATCGGTTCATACGCTCCCGGATAGATTTTTTCCGCCCCAGAAACCACGAATTTTCACCAAATTTCTGCAAAATGAGCATAACACATTATATTTGAACTGGAAGAACTTATTGTGAAAGTAAGTTATTCCATGTTTGGATATAGCCACGATACAAATATTCTTATCGATTTGGCAAATTGGAACCGGTCATATTAGCCTATGATTAGGAAACATACAAAAATTATTCCCGTTTTCACTTTTTTACCGAGTTGAATTGTATTAGGATAGAAAGTGGAATGTATCATACAGTCGGCCCCGCCCGACTTTAGCCTTTCCTTACTTGTTTTACATTCTCCATTCCTCTAGATTTGGTCTGATGTTGTTTGTTGTGGTGTTGTTCTGGCCGAACGGATGACAATACTACGGTCATCAGGCTTACTCTAACTGTTTCTTGCCATGTTACTCTCCTTCTGCCACTGAATGTCTTCTTTAGACTGTCGTCTAAAACTCGTTTCCGACATCCTGCCAACACACCCAAACCATCTTAATTTGTATATAATGCACCAATTATATCTGTAGCCTTACTAAACCAAACTATATTATTTTGATTATACTTTTCTATAATAGAAATTTGGTATTTAAATTGCTTATATTTTTTAACAGAGGGAGAAAATATGAATTACTCTTTCCACCATCGGACGCACGAGTATGAGTTATATTTCCTCTCCATCCATATTGTTCATACGTCACCGTGTCAATTGTTTAAATTGGTTCAGAAAAAAAGGTAATATGAAGGGGGTATATATACCACATAATTAATTCAGTTCTTCACACTTCTATGGAAACTAATTAATTTTGTTTTGTATCATTTGTATTTTTATTTATGTTCATATTCAAATGATCATTATCTTCATAATTGATATTAAAAAATTCGAAAGAATACAAAAAAAAACATAATGAATATATTCCCCTTCTGCATAAGAGTACCCAAATCAACCATAATTGCATAACAAAATGTCAGAACGAATGAATGAAAAGAAGGAAGGCTGTACTTAAATATTCATTTGAACAAATTCATTCATTATACAAATTGTAGTAGCTGTGGCTGTCTGTTTGATCGCTTCCCTTTTCCATTTTCCATCTCGGTATGATTTCAATGTTTTATGGTCGTGTTCTATGCCATTTGCATGAGCATCCCCATTCGTATGTGAGGACTACCGCAATGTTGGCCAGTATCTTTTGCTTGAGTTGTGTGGAGATCCACTTTCAATAGCATCTTAATTTGTTTGGCAATTTTTTTTCCGAATATATGGATGTGAATTTGAATGTGTCCATTGAGTGGAGCGGTTACTTGTCTTCAATGAAACGTCCAGTCAGAGAAGCCATGGCAAATAATTTTGACATATTTGTATGATGATTGAAAGAGGGAAAATTTTAAAATGTATTTTATGGGAAGTTAAAATACAAAAAGGTTCCATGGTTACAATGTAAAAACCCTACAACATTCACAGATTAAATAACGACAAGTCATAGAAAAGAAATGTTCGGCAGTTTTCAGATAGCCAGGAAGTAAATGTTTAAAAATTGACGGTTTTTAATTAAATGATGAGTTTATTTGACATTTATGTAAGCCAACATTAAAAGTTGATTTGGGCACATAAATATCATGACTGAAAATTACATGTCAGCCTTAAGATGGTACATCCGCAAAAACGCCCTAATTATCGAAGTTTCCATTAATGCTTCTAAGTAAATCGGTTACGGTAGTTTCTCAAAGCACAAAAAGTAGAATATTTTATGGTTGATGAGCATGATTATGATTAACTAGCAAGTACCCGCTACTTCGTATGCGGAAAAATGGTATGGTATTGACAGTATTTTGTATCGGTATTCTAACTGTTTTTTTTATATTTGGAAATTGCCTTAATGTAAGGATATCACTTTCACCGTTAGTCGTTTGTAAACACTCACAACTTTTGATAAAAAAGGTGCCAAATTTCCCAGTCCAAGTCCCTTTCACGTCCGTCTGCTCGCTGATATACACGATAACTCTGGAAGGGACTTAAACTGAAAACTTAGTTTAAATTCGGAAATGGGGGAAATTAATATACACCTTATGGTACCCACACATGTATCGTCCATATTCCAAAACAAACGACCCGTACGTAAAATTAAACCTAATATAACTTCTACACTTTCCATGCAAATATAACTTCCTTACGTATGGTTGAAATTAGCTGCAATTCGAGATTTTAGAATGTTTTTATAATCACTTTAAGCCTACAAAATATGTATGCTTTTCCACGTCCTTTGTAGTCCCTATCCAAGTGAAAATTAAAACCATAACTTCTACACCGGTGCGTTACTTGAAATCTGAATTTATAAATGGAAAAATCATTTTGTATCTATCTTTTATTTTGCCGGGGATAATGACTATAATATTCACACAGAACTCTTTCTTTGCCGTTTGTGCCCTTAAACATACAAATTTCCAATTTCCAATTCTATTGCAGTATCCATTTTAATCGATTTTTTTCAAAGTTCAACTTAAAACTATAAATATTGAAAATCAGTTAATGTTTCGCGTCTACACTCAGTCAGAGGAATACGTAATACGTAATTTCACGATTCTATTTTCAGCCGTGTTGTTGGTACCATAGGGATATAAAAAGGTACGAATTTCGAAAAATATATTAATATGTACAAACCGAATTTCATTCATTTCATTGGTACCGCTGTTATCCGTTTTTACCTAATTTCACACCTTAAAGTTTAAGTTTATGAAGAATATGTTCGTGGTCGTATTCGCGTTATCAGAGTAATATGCGGTGGTACAATTTTTAACCCATTTAAAACCTTAAAAGTACAAATATCGGAAAATTCCTTGTTATTACTCATCTACACTGTAAGACGAATATGCGCACCGAATTTTATTATAGTAGCGTCATCCATGTTGTTGGCACCTTTTTTATTCCGCTTTTCTCGTTTACCCTTTAAAAGTACGATTTTCGAAAAATTCCTTCAATTTGCGTTTGTAAAACTCCCTTCAAATCTGATCTCTTCGCTGTAAGAGAAATGTACATACCAAATTTCATGATTCTAGCTTCAGCCATGTTGTTGGTACAATTTTTGTCCCATTTGACCCCCCAAAGGTACGAATTTTGCAAATGATATTTTTTGGGAAGTCTTCATGCTACAAGAGGAATATCCATACTAATCCATATCAAGATTCTCGGCCCAGCCGTTTGGTCATTACGGTGGTACTATTAGGAGAATGTATGTAACGAGTTGTACATAACATTTTAAATTTGAATTGCCGATTACTTCGACTTTGAAATTTTGCAAAATGGGACGCTATACACTCGAAAAAAAAATTGGGAAATGTTAAAAACTTACTTCCAAAGTAGTGGGTCTTCAAAGCAAACCCTAAGAAATTGACGTGGAA
This sequence comes from Polietes domitor, assembly GCA_947397865.1. NCBI lineage: Eukaryota > Metazoa > Arthropoda > Insecta > Diptera > Muscidae > Polietes > Polietes domitor. Next base: position 46,113,191 of record OX377619.1, on the reverse strand, counting down.
AATTTTCGTTTTTTCAGATGAAGCTCATGTTCATATCGGTGGTTATGTCAAGAAGCAAAATTGACGCATATGGGGTTCAGAGAGCCCCACGTGACTACTGAAAAGCCAAGGCATTCACATCGAGTCACTGCTTGGTGTGCATTTTGGGCTATACTGAAAAATTAGGTTTATCGGATGAGGTACTGCCGGGCTAGTCGTGGTAGTCATGATATTTTGTTGCATTATTAAATTACAAAGTTAAAATTTTCCAATAAAATTTGAAAAAATAATCAGTACTTTTTTCATAGCCGATTCTAATTTAAAATACAAGATAGTAATGTTGTCGGATTTTTTTTATTACAAAGTGTTAGATAAGTTGATGACATTTATTATACCCTACACCACAGGGTATAATGTCTTTGTGCATTTGTTTGTAACACCCAAAAGGAAACGAGATAGACCCATCGTTTATTATACCGATAGACTTAGAATCTCTTTTTGAGTCGATTTAGCGATGTCCGTCCGTCTGTCCATCTATAATGTAATGTCCATCTTTGCACAACAAAGTTTTATAGGATAAGTACGAACGCTATTTTATTTGAAGAAAATCGGTTCAGATTCAGATATAACTCTCATACAAATTTCGCTCCCAATTTGACTTTTTCCGCTCTAGAAACCACAATTTTATCAGATTTTCTTCAAATTTAGCAAAACTACTTATATTTTAACTAGAAACAACTCTGGTAAAAATGGGCCAGATCGGTTCAGATATATATATTGCTCACACACAAATATCTCCCACGATTTGATTATTTCCGCTCTATAAACCACATAATTTAACAGATTTTCTTAAATTTTGGCAAAACATCTTATAGTTCAACTAGAAGCACCTGCGATAAAAATGTGTTAGATCGGTTCAGATTTATATATAGCTCCCATACGAATTTCGCTCTCAAGTTGACTTTTTCCGCTCTAGAAACCAAATATTTTAACAGTTTTTCTTCAAATTTAGCAAAACAAATTATATTTCAACTAGAAACAGCTCTGGTAAAAATGGGCCACATCGGTTCAGATATATATTTATATAGCTCCAATACAAATTTCGACACTGAATTGATCATTTCATATTTGAACCGATTTGCTTAAAATTTGGCAAACCAGCTCATATTTCAACTACAAACAACAAATCGGTTCAGATTTATATATAGCTCCCATATAAATGACTCCCCCGATCTAATTCTTTCCGCTCTAGAAGCCACATATTTTATAGATTTCCATCAAATTTTGGAAAGCGTCGCATATTTCAGAAAATCTATGCTAAAAATGTTTCAGATCGGTTCAGATTTATATATAGCTCTCATTCAAAGTTTGTGTTCAATCTTTTTCCAAATACAGATAGAAGTATGAAATTTGTAGTATATATATACTCGGTTCAAATGTAACGACCTTTTTATACCCTACTACATATTGACTAGGTGTAGGGTATCATATAGTCGGCCACGCCCGACTTTAACCTTCCTTACTTTTATTTTAAATATGATTTCCGGCATATGTCTGATTTCTTTTCAAAAGATAATGAGAAAGAATAAATAATTAATAAGCACTAAATGTATCAAGGGTGCAAATACGGCAATTTTGTTTACTTATGAGCCGTTTAAGCAGAAATGAGCTTCATCGCTAAACATAATATATTTGTCATAACAATTTATTTTCATCCTTTCGAGAGCCATACACAGGCTATATGATTATAAAATGAAAGAGAAGAATGTGTGTTAAAAAGTACTAAAAATTGCATGTTTAGTTTAACATTAGCAATAATTTCAAGTTTTCTCACTTAGTAAAAGATGAATAAACTAAATAAGTAAGGGAGAAAATTGCAATTGTTGAAAATACAAAACTATTACTGTCAGAAGTATTAAAGTATTTTTAACAGATATTTTTTAAAAGTCCTGTAAAAGGAGAATTGATCACCGAAAAATTGACTACAATTTGAGCAAACCGGGTCTGTAGGAGATGTGAGAACACCAGTACATGCTTGTACAGCTCGTACTGCAGAAAATATAGCTGCTTTTCGGGAAGACTTTCGTTTACACGCTTACAAGGTGCAAGCCTCTTGACCATTCCAAACGTCGTCAATGGTCAGAATGGTGGCAAGAAATGGCAATAGTGGATTTCTTCGAAAATCATCTTCTGTGATGAGTACACAGCGGAATATATGCAATTACATATTTTGATTGGATTGTTGTATCGAAATGGTAATGCTACACAAATGTTTTTCATCAAAAATTTATTTGAAATATATAAACATATTTTTCAAAATTTTGAATATTTTATGCAAAGAGCATCATTGCATAAATCGAGTATATGTTAAATATATGCAAAAATTTTAAACTTATAAATCGCAATATATTTTATATAATAAACCGTACTGATGTATTATAACTAATTAGATATGATGGTTTATGAACCTTAAATCGCAAAAATTGAAATTTGTAAGCAAAGGAAACAGCACTTTTTTGTTAGATCCAAAGTGGGAATTAAATTAGGAGTGGCATTACCAGCTTTTTAATTGAATTTCGAGGAACACAAAAATATTTGGGTATACTTATATCTGATACGATCGACAGTTTGTTTTCCTTTATTTAAAGCAATGTTTTAAGATTTGCTTGTACTAAAAACAATTATTTTTTTTAAATAGGTAGACTAAATCTTGGGTCTATATACTTTTTAAAAAGGTCTGAGAAATTCTTAGAGTGTGTACTGCTTGGTGTGTTACTTGTTACAAAATGACATCATTTCAATACTGTGTAATTACATGCAAAGTTAATAAATATTCTTGTCTAGCCAAAAATTTAGTAAAATAAAAAAAGTTTTGTGATTTTAAACTCATATTATAAATGCATATTTTGTGAATATGCAATAATTTTTTTGCATATTCACTACATGTTACGCATATATTATTGCATATATAATATGTTATTGCAAATATATGTTATTGCATATATTTTGCATAAAAAATTCATATTTTAAATATGCAGTCGGAATTAGATTTCTGGCATTAAAATTCGACTAAATACCAAATTTGAGCTCAATCGGACTATAATTGAGTTTTGCATAGAATTCCGCTGTCTAGTGATGGGCACAATTTTTTTCGTAGGAGCGGACAAAAATCTTATCCACTCTATATAAAGAATCATTTCCAATAATTATTTCAAATCTGTCTCAAATAGTGCAACCAAGTATGTATACCTAAACTTCAGTTTGAAGGGAATACAACTAATAATTCACAATCAAGTCTTTAGCAGACTTCATTTCTGGGAATGAAGAAAAACAAAAAAATAATTTTAAAACATTTCAATGACTTCATTTTCACACACAGAAGTTGTAAATTGCCTCTGTAAACAAACAAAGAAGAAACAAAAAATCTTCTGTTGATTCCAGTCCGATACAGAGTCACATTTAGATAAAAAAAAGTATACATTGGAGTGGCCCACAAGCACAAACTACGACAAAAATATTCATAATTTTATTTTATAATTTTATCACCAACAAAATGTGTAACGCATGAAATGAGTAACTTAATATCCTTTTATGTTTGGTTCAATTCCTCTTCATGATTTCTTAAGCAGTTTGAGCCATGTCTGCCCACTCTTGTGTCTCCCTGACTAGTGTATATAACCAAATATTTTTTTTCGTAGGAAATTGGATATAATTAAAGTGATTTTATGTTCTCTTTCTTAGCAACAAGTGGGTAAAACGTATCTCAAGAAAAGACAAAATGTCGATGAGAGTCAAAATACTTTCCTTCTTCTAATACACTTCACTGAAGTGAAACAACAAAAATTTATGAAAAGAGCATATAAAAGCATCTCGAATCGAATAATTTTGTGATAACTTATGACCTATTATGTGAGAGTACCTCGTAGTAAAGGGCACTTGTTAGCTGATATGATGTATTTTCAAAGGTTTCGCTTAAATTATGTCTTTACACATAACGGTGGGCCACACTAATATACAGATTCACATCCCTATACAATACATGTATGTATACTCTGCACACAAATACATGCAGTTATTTACTAACATTCATATGCTCAGACCCTCAAACACAGTTCTCCGGAATAGGCCCTTTGGCAAAAAGAATTGAAAATAAATAAAATTCAGAGCAATGAAAATTAAGTTTTCTTAGGAATGCGTATGTCACAGACTCATACACACGAGAGCAATAGAGTGGAAAATATTGCTGTAGTACATTGAGTTGGTACAGTAACCGGACAGGCACTTAAAGAGTGATTTTTTTGAGGTTAGGATTTTCATGCATTAGTATTTGACAGATCACGTGGGATTTCAGACATGGTGTCAAAGAGAAAGATGCTCAGTATGCTTTGACATTTCATCATGAATCGTCTTACAAACGAACAACGCTTGCAAATTATTGAATTTTATTATCAAAATGCGTGCTCTGTTAAGAAAGTTCATTGCGCGCTTCCATTTTATGGTCAGTTTAATCGACCCACTGAAGCGGCTATTCGGGCTATTGTGACTAAATTTCGCACCAAATTTACATTGTTGGACATTAAACCACCAACACGCTTACGTAGAGTGCGAACTGAAGAAAATATCGCAGCTGTATCGGCCAGTGTTAATGATGACCACCAATTTTCGATTCGTCGCCGTTCGCACCAATTGGGTCTCTGTTACTCAAAAACGTGGAAATGCCAAAATTGGACTAAGCGGATGGACCACCTAAGACGCAGCCGCGGTCAACATTTAAATGAAATTATCTTCAAAAAGTAAATGTCATGGACCAATCTAACGTTTCAAATAAAGAACCGATGAGATTTTGCAAATTTTATGCGTTTTTTTTTAAAAAAAGTTATCAAGCTCTTAAAAAATCACCCTTTAGAAACGGATGATAGTGTTGTTTGTTTTAACCCACTGCCACAGAACAAACTAAGTTTGTCATTCCGTTTGTAACACCGTGAATATCGACCTGAGACCCTACAAAGTATATATATATAACTGATCGTCATAAAATTCTAAGACGATCTAGCCATGGCCGTCTATTGGAATCACGCAAGCATCTAAACGAAAGCACGTTCTAAAACGTCCAAGCGTTCAAATTTTGCACGAATACGTCCTAGACCCTCTCAAGGACTGACAATAGCCGAATAACCCCTAATATTTACAGTTTTAAAGCATGTTATTATAGCAAAAACGTGTACCATAAAAAGATTCTTATTCGTAGGGGGTGAAATGTGGCAAAGCGCGATAAAATGGTACCTATCGAACGACAACGGCTATAAACACGAAATTCGGTGTGTACATTCCTCTAATTGAGTAGATATAGAATATAAAAGTATTTTTTCCAAATTCGTACTTCTAAGGGGTAAAATGGGAGATACAAATGGAGAGATAACAAGTAAAAACGGCGTTAAGTTCGGCCAGGCCGAACTTTATATACCCTCCACCATCGATTTCATTCCACAGAGGTTGTCGGTTTTCGTAGAAGTGCAGAAATATTACAGGAAAATATATTTTTTTTTAATATAGGCAAACAAAAACAAATACAAATATTGAAAAAATAATTGTATAAATAAATATAATATTTAAATTATTTCAAACCATTATTTATTTCAAATCAAAAAATAAATATTCTTATATTTATATTCTCAAAAGGCTTAAATAATTTAAATATTGGTAGATAGTGGATGCTACAGTTGGTTGTATTTCCATTATATTTTAATTCCAAAAGTACAAATTTTGAAAATCCATTATCAGACGCACATAGGGCAAAAAAAAACCTAACTTCATGATTTAACCAATTTTTTCCATAATAGAAAAGGTACAAATTTGAAAAAAAAAAAAACTTTTTATTTTGCGTGTCTATGTAGGCAGAATTCCATAATTCCAGCTGCGCCCATGTGGTTGGTACCATTTTTACGTACCCTTTATATCCCTTGAAAGTACGAATTTGGAAAAACCTTTTATTTTTCATGTCTACGTAGTCAAAGGAATGTATACTTCGAATTTCATGACTCTAGCTGCGGTCATTTGGTTGGTACTATTTTTATCCCCTTTTTCCACTTTGACCCCAAAAAGTACGAATTTCGAAAAATCAGTTTATTTTCCGTGTATACACAGTCAGAGGACTTCATGACTCTAGCTGCGGTCACTTGATTGATACTATTTGTATCCCCTTTTTTCATTTTAACGCCAAAAAGTACGAATTTTGAAAAATCCGTGTATTTTACTTGTCTATGCAATCAGAGGAATCTATACACCGAATTTCATTATTCTATGTACAGCCGTTTGGTTGGTACCATTTTTATCCCTCTATTCCCATTTTACCCCTTAAAAGTACGAATTTGAAAATAATACTTTCATATTATGTATCTACTCAATTAGAGGAATGTACACACCGAATTTCGTGTTTCTAGATGTTGTCGCTTAATGTGTACCATTTTTATCCCTTTTTGCCCCATTTCACTCCCTACAAATAAGAATCACTTTATGGTGCAGTTTTTTAGCTATAAGAGGAATACGCATACCAAGCAAATATAAACAGACATATTCAAAAAACATGTTTAAATACGCTAAAATATTAAGGATTATTATGGTTTTAGTCCTTGTGAGGGAAAAATGTTTCCCTTTTGGGCCGATTTCACCCCATTTCAATCCCATCCGATCTACGACTATAAGACGCATTTATGGAAAATTTGGACGTCCTAGCTCCTTTCGTTTAGATGCTAGCGTGCTTTCAACAGACGGACGGACAGACTTGGCTAGATCGTCTTAGAATTTTATGACGATCAAGAATATATATACTTTATAGGGTCTCAGGTCGATATTTCAAGGTGTTATAAACGGAATGACAAAGTTAGTATACCCCCATCCTGGAGGTGGAGGGTATAATAAAATGGGAGATACAAATGGAGATATAACAAGTAAGAAGGCGTTAAGTTCGACCGGGCCGAATCTTATATACCCTCCACCACGGAGTGCATTCCACAGTATTACCAGCAGATTAAAGGATGTCGACTTTACATAGAAGCGCGGTACCATATTACGAAAACTGTGATATTTTTATGCACATTACTATAATTGTTTACTATTTCAAACTATAATGTATACTTATGCGCACTGTGTAGAATCGACTACTATATATAAATAAAATGCTGAAATTGTGAAAGTGAACATGCCTAAATATTAGGCGATTGTCAGTCGCCATTAAAAAGAAGCATTTTCAGATACAGAAAAATGAACAAATTTCGAAAAAAAACCCTTTTTCGAGTCTTCATATTCAGAATGTATACACCGAATTTCATGATTTCAACTTCACCATTTTTATCCCTCTTTTTAATTATATCCCTTAAAAGTACGAATTTCGAAAAATCCCTCTATTCTACGTGTCTATGCAATTAGAGGGATGTACACACCGAATTTCATGATTTTAGCTGTTGTTGTATCATTGGTATCATATTTTATCCTTTTTTGTCCCATTTCGCCCGCTAAAACTTTTATTTTATTTGTGGCGCTTCCAAGCTACAAGAGGAATATCCGCAACAAATTTCAAATGTATGAAAATCAGAAATTTAATTAATAATCCAAGGCTATTAATATTATTATACTATGTATATATAATGGAAATAATACTTCAATTCATAAAGTAAATATAAGGGAGCAGTCATAAATACCCTAAATATTGGGGGATAGAGAGTGTACAGTCGTTTGGTTGGTTGTATTTCTATCCTATTTTTACATAAAATATTTTGTGTTCTTATTGTGTTTTCTAGGTATTGTTCCTATTTCCAATGATTCGAAAATTTTGTATATAAAAACAAGTAAGGAAATGCTAAAGTCGGACGGGCCGAAATCTTAACCGATCTTACCCACTTTCACCATAGTTTTTTTAGTTGGATTATAAGATGTTGTGCCAATTTTAAAGAAAATCGGGTACAATATGTACCCGAACGGAAATACAACCAATCAAACGGCTGAAGCTGAAAATGCACTAATTTATGAATGAATTGACTTGCAGTATTATTCCAATATATTTAGTATAAACATATTGGTAGCCTTGTCTTATATATATTTTTTTATTTGCAGGCAAACAAATTAAAATCAGGTTTCATATTGATTCTTTAGGTTCCAATTTTCAGCCTTCTAGCTCAAAAAAACGTTTGCCCCCACCGCCCACGAAACGAAAATTCAAAATCCGGCATCATATTTATCTTTCTCATGATCAGTAATATATACATTCATCCAAATTTCGATATCATATTTATCTTTCTCGTGGTCAGTAATAAAGGGTGATTTTTTAAAAGCTATATGCAAGTTTTTCAAAAAAAAAAATCATAAAATTTAGAAAAGTGCATGAAATCTTTATTTGAATCGATAGTATGGTCCATATAATTTAATGTTTGAAGATTGTTTCATGCAAATGTTGACCTTGACTGCGCCTCAAATGGTCCATCCGCGATATTTTCTTCAGTTCTCACTCTACGTAAGCGTGTTGGTGGTTTAATGTCCAACAATGTAAATTTGGTGCGAAATTTAGTCATAATAGCCCGAATAGCCGCTTCAGTGGGTCGATTAAACTGACCATGAAATGGAAGAAGCGCGCGATGTACTTTCTTAACAGAGCACGCATTTTGATAAAAAAAATTCAATAATTTGCAAGCGTTGTTCGTTTGTAAGACGATTCATGGTTAAATTATAGTCCATACTGAAATACAAAACACGAAACGTGCGTCAGCTGTGTAAACCAGTGTTGCCAAAAAGATAATAGCTGAAAATCACCCTTTATTTATGTACCAATTTTCAGCCTTCTAGCTAAAAAAACACTATTGCCACGCCCACTCCGCCCACAAAATGAAAATTCAAATTTCAGCATCATATTTATCATTCTCGTGGTCAGCTCTCAAAAAAAAAACTATTCCAGGCCTATATCTATCTGTACTGAAAATTTCAACAACATGGGTTCAGCCGTTTACGCGTGATTGCGGAACAAACAAAAAGACAGACAGACTTGCACTAAGGTTTTATAACATTAATAGGGATAGAATCTACAGAATCAAAAAACAACATCCATGCTCTAGTTAATCATTCACCGAACCGCCTTGTCTCTCATTATTACACCGACCACTGTTCATATTTGTCACATGCCTGCACACAATTGGTCTGTCTGGTACATTGATTTCCACTGGGAAATCAAGAGTGTCATGTACGGCACTATCGTTAAGTTTACAGAGTCATACCATATGTTATGTTATATGTATGTATGTGCGTGAGTGTGTTTCCTTTGGAACTGTTATTGCGTTTATGAGCACCTTATTTGTACATTGATTATTTTTGTTTTTGTTACAGCCAACAACAAGGGATATGTTTAATTGAGAACAAATTTAAGATTTTAATTTTTACAAATAGAAGAAATTGGCAATTGTTTATGTTTGAAATTAGCCTACTCTTCTATCACTGCAACATCAAAGACAGCCAAGGGTACCAATTAAAAAATAACATATGTTAAACTTCGGGGTTCTGGATTCTTTCACAATTAATTGAGGTGCATGGTCTTTCAAGCCCATCCCAAATGACATTTGAAGGAGCCTACTTGACCTATTGGCGGGATCAAGTTAGAAAAATAAAACAAAGTATTTTTTATAATTTTTAGAATTTTTCATGTAAACACAAAAATTAATTTTTACTCAATTCGTTGGTGATTGTTCCTAAACCACGGTTTATATGTGGAAATGAAACTCGCAATAATTTGTAGGCAACATAAATGACATTTATTTCCAAAGTGACAGTATAAAAATTAAAGCCCGCCAATAATTGGATTATAATAAAAAAATATATATAAATACAACCTCCCTTATAATTTCCACCACCTCAAAGTAAGTTCCCCAATGCAACTTTAAAACTTTAAGGCATACACAAAGAGGGAATCTCGCGCGCGTGTATATGCTAGTTGGCATTGTGACGTGACACTATCGCCCTCCCTCTCAAGTCCTGAGTCTAGTAACGTAGACTCACACACTCCTACGCCACACCGGGTACATTTAATGTGGATGACACTTTTTTAATGAATGACCTGCGGCACTATTCCTGTTGAATTATGTTAACAATATTGTTCCCATTTCAGTTTCGGGACAGACAACCGGCAAGGCAACCTTGTCAAAAGGCCACGACACCCACACAACCAGCCAACACAAAAACTACGCCAGCACGTGCATAGTTGTTGGCTTACAATAGTTTCCAGCATCTGTGAGCGTGTAAATTATTCATGTTTTTGGCATCCTGAAGGGCATGAGAGAAAATTTAAAAATCCTGTAATAATTTAATGAGGAAGAAGTTTTATTACAAATTTAAGGACAATATGAAATTAACATGAAGTTAACATCTCTAGAGCGATTTAAATATGTTATGAATTAATTTAACGTAACAGAAAAGATGCATCGTAACGAAAGCACTTTAAAGTTTTAAGGTTATAACATTTTCCAAACAATTTATTTAAATATTTCTACCCATCAGCTTAAGTCAAATGAAGGAGGACAATCTCTAGAAACGGGGAAAAATACTCGTAAGGATTCAATATATATTTTTTGAGAAAAATAAAAATATCAAATGACATTACTTAAAATGTATATGCATAAATTGTGTTCCTATGGCTTTATCAGTTAAGCCTTAATAAAAAATATTATTAATTATTTTTTTTTTTAGTTTTTTCGTTTGCATTTTTTTGGTCTGTAATCAATATTTGATTTGAACTGGGATATTGTCCTGGCTCAAGACCATTTTGCTTCTATATTTAATAGAATGCAAATTTATTTACAAATGGCATGGTGACATTTATTACTTGGCAGAGGCCGGGTTTGATGTTGAAAAGTCGCTGCGAAGCCACTTCAAAAGACTTTTGACATGGTCGAAATCATGATCGTGGTAGTCTGCAACCAAGTAATAAATGTCACCATGCCATTTGTAAATAAATTTGCATTCTATTAAATATAGAAGCAAAATGGTCTTGAGCCAGGACAATATCCCAGTTCAAATTATTAATTATTATTATTAAAATATTATTATTAGTCTAATATATAAGAAATATAATCGGTTATATTAGAAAAGTATATATTTGTACCCATCAGTATGTTTCAATATGGATAGCAAATAAAAGAGTGAAACAATCTTGTTCCTAAGATTGTAAGGTTTCATGAAAGGAAACAGCACGAAGGTTTTATAAAATACTTTTCACTCTTTATTTAGAAGGCACCGTCGCACAGTAGCGCCCGTAGAGCAAACGAGGTTGCAAAAATCAAAATTTTCATGAGCGCCGACGAAGTTTTGAATAAACCCATGTTATAGGAAACTTTTCAACGATTTCAAATCTGCCACTCTTAATAATATCACATTTTTAGTTTAGAAGATATAGCCGTTCAAAGTTGACCGACTTTCGGTTTTCAAAAAAACACACAATTTTTAGTGAATTTGTTGCGATTTCAGGTGTAATATCACGAAAAATAGGTAACGAATCGCCTTATTTTTTGTTTGTATTGATTGATGTATTTATTAAATGTATAATGATAAAAAAATTAACTGTTTGCCTTGTGTTTCTCCTGGTAAATCACTATTTAAAAACTATCCGTTTTTTCACTATTTTTCAACTTTGACGGAAAATAAAAAAATCTATATTTGCCATATTTGCAAAACCAAACGGGCACATACGGGCAGCTAAAATTTTTGAATTATTTAAAGAAATAATCAATGCATTTCTTTAAATAATTCAAAAATTTTAGCTGCCCGTATGTGCCCGTTTGGCTTCTAGAGGTAAAAAAGTTTAAAAAGACATGGTTGCAGAAATTGTATGGCGTCCATCCCTTATATTTTTTGACTGACAGTAGTTTGATCTAATAGTTTGAAAAAAACTACTCATTGAAATTAGCAGATACGTACCTCACTTAAACAATACTTTGGCGTACAAATGGTCAAGAACAATATTGACTTATGGTCCCTACAGGTAAGCACAAATCTTATTTGGACACGTGCATAATATCAAAATTGCATTATTCAGCCTAAATCCATATGTATGCAGGGAACAGGTAAATTTTTCGGCATGGTAGCATAAGCCTATATATTGCAAATGGTAAAGAACAATATTGACTTATGGTCCCTATTTTTATTTTTCATTTTTAGGCATGGTAGCATAAGCCTATATATTGCAAAATAAGGATAATGCCTGGATTACTCTACGACTGAAAGTTGGCGCAACAATTACTGAAATTACTGAAACCATTAAACAATTTAAGTACTGAAAACATGGCGTTGAACAATTTTAAATTATTTGAACTGTTTAGAAAGTCAACCACACCAATTTTTTTCACGGAAGCTGCTTTAGAAGAACTTGATAGCTTATACGGAAATATTGAGAGAAGCGAAAAAATAAATTTTATCTGATATATGCAAATATTAAGGCAAAATGGGTGAAATCTAATCGAACCATTCAGAACTTCAACTCCAAATACGAGGACTGGCTTAATGAAGACACCATCCTGGATATATTGGCAGTAGATAAACCCACCACATCAACCAGAGGAGCAAAAGGAAGGCCAAAAAAAAGTATTGAGGAGTGTTCAATTTTCACAAGGAAGAGGAAACTTGCCGATGCCACCAATGACTTGACCACGAAGCAATTATCGGACGTGCTGTCTATTAAATTTACAAAGGATAGTGAAAGAGTTAGGTCGCAGATAACCAAATCTGTTGCTGATGCAAGCCCACTGGGACTAAAAAGGATTAAGGAAAGCATTCCCACGCCCACAAACGCACACATTAAAAAGTATGGATCCGAAGAAGCCTTGGCCTTGTTTATGGACTTAGAACTTTCCAAAGAGAAGTATGAGAAACTACGGATATCTTTAACGCGACACGGCGCTGACGTTTTACCCGGATACAATCATATTACGCAAGCCAAAATAAATTCACGACCACTGCATACGGAGTTTACGGAAGTCTCTGCGAAAGCCAATCTGCAGGATCGCATGGGCCATACAGCAAAACGGTTGTTGGAGAGTCTTCCTGACATTGATCAGCAAATTGGGCTGCGATGGATCATCCGGACAAAAAAATAAAAAAAATAAATAAATAATAATAAATAAATAAATTTAAAAAAAAAATATTTTTTTTTTAATTTGTTGGGTAATAATTTAAAACATAAAACCATAAAGAAAAAAATGAAAACAATCTAAAAATGTAAAAATAATTTTTTTTAGTTACAATAAAATTGATTTTTCTACTAATTTTAACTTTGATAACCCATAATTAGGCCCATACAGACAGCACCCTTTCCAAACGCTCATTTCATAGACTGAACAGTTATCTATCATATGCTGTTTAAACTGTTCAATTATCTTATTCGGTTCAAAAGATATGATTTTTGCAACGAAAAAACTCAAATGGCGCCACTGTGCGTCGCTTATAACTACAAATGCTCGCTTCTATTGTTCGATGTGAATTGATTTGCCAGAGCAACTGCTCTGCCTTTTATACACAAATTTAGAGTAGCTTACAATATTGAACAAGTAAAGTAAATATCAACACGTGGCATAATGAACATTAACAGGTTGTATGAATGTAAATATCAACAAGTGGTTTGAAATTATACATTCATACATGTGTGTCGAATAAAATAGTAATAGAACTAATAATTTGTTTCAAGAGTACAATAAAAAGAAATGGAACCAGTTTTTCCAAAAGTGAGGCAATAATTTCAATTTATAAAAAATGCATGGCAGTAGTTCTAAAATCGTTAAAACACACTGGTACCTCGCTGGCTCAGGTATGGACAGTGATAAAGCTTAAATATTTTGGGATAAGAATTAAACAAATTAAGGATTAATTTTAATAGCGAACATCCACATTTTTCAAGTCAGCATTTTTATAATTTCGGATACCATCACGTTTATAACAATTCAAGATTACTGATACTATAAAATATTAATAAAGGGTGGTTAAATTTTAAGGGCCGATGTTGATTTTGAATAAAACACAAATTATTTAGGAAATTATTGTCATTTCTATTTATTATGATAATACAGGGTTTTATTTGAAAGTACAATCCTTCCGGTCAATAATGGAAAATAATTTTCTTCAAATGGCTGCCTCGGGCACTTCACAAATAATAGTCCAACGGTTGAATAGTTGAAAAAAAAAACGTTAGATGGCGGACCCTATATTAGTATGGTTCAATTATGTATGGAAGAAAATATACGCCAAATGGCCGCCGCGACTTCGGAGGCACATCTCCAATCGATGTCCCAACCCGTGTAAGAATAATAAAGTTTGAAAAATAAATAGTTTAAATATTGAGCCGTGTATCACATGTGATGTATGTCATTATACCCTACACCACTACGTGGTCTAGGTCTATAAGTCTATAAGTTAGTTTCGCGCCAAATGTTTGTAACACCAAGAAATAATCGAGCTAGACCCACCTTTAAGTATACCGATCGGCTTAGAATCACCAGCTGAGTCGATTTAACGATGTCTGTCTGTCCGTCCGTCTGCTGGACATCTAAGCTTGTTCGCACTCTACAGGTCGCAATTGTTATCCGATTGTCATGAAACTTGGCTGAAGTTATTTTTTCTGGCCAAGGACCATTGGTATTGAATTTGGAGGAAATCGGTTCAGATTTAGATATAGCCCCCATACAAATGTCGCTCCCGATTTGACATTTTCCACTTTAGAAACCACATATTGTACCCGATTTTCTTTACGTTTGGTACAACATCTTATAATCCAACTAGAAACACCTATACTGAAATTGGGTAAGATCGGTTCAGATTTAGATATAGCCCCCATACAAATGTCGCTCCCTATTTCACTTTTTCCGATCTAGAAACCACATATTGTACCCGATTTTCTTTAAATTTGGCAGAACATCTTATAATCGAACTAGAAATACGTATGCAAAAATTGGGTAAGATCGGTTCAGATTTAGATATAGCCCCCATATAAATGTTGCTCCCGATTTGACATTTTCCGCTCTAGAAACGACCCGATTTTCTTTAAATTTTGCAGAACATTTTATAATCGAACTAGAAACACGTATGCAAAAGTTGGGTGAGAACGGTTCAGATTTAGATATAGCCCCCATACAAATGTCGCTCCCGATTTGACTTTTTCCGCTCTAGAAACGACATATTGTACCCGATTTTCTTTAAATTTTGCAGAACATCTTATAATCGAACTAGAAACACGTATACAGAAATTGGGTAAGATCGGTTCAGATTTAGATATAGCCCCCATACATATGTCGCTCCCGATTTGACATTTTCCGCTCTAGAAACGACATATTTTACCCAATTTTCTTTAAATTTTGCAGAACATCTTATAATCGAACTAGAAACATGTATGCAAAAATTGGGTAAGATCGGTTCAGATTTAGATATAGCCCCCATACAAATGTCGCTCCCGATTTGACATTTTCCGCTCTAAAATCCACATATTGTACTCGAACTAGAAACACGTATGCAAAAATTGGGTAAGATCGGTTCAGATTAAGATATAGCCCCCATACATATGTCGCTCCCGATTTAACATTTTCCGCTCTAGAAACGACATATTGCAGAACATCTTATAATCCAACTAGAAACACGTATGCAAAAATTGGGTAAGATCGGTTCAGATTTAGATATAGCCCCCATACATATGTCGCTCCGGAATGTTTAACCGATTTTGGCCAAATTTTACATATTATATTTCACCAATAAACAGACATGGTGAAAGCGGGTCACATCGTTCCAGGTTTCAATATACCCCCCTACAAATGTCCTTTACCCAAATGGGGCCCAATCTGATCTATTACAGCTCTAGAAACTACATATTACATCGTATCTTCATCAAATTTTGCAGATCATGATATTTTTACTAGGAATACCTACCGTGAATGAGAAATATATAGGCCCATGTTTTGGGCCAGGCCCAAAATGTTGTTATCGGCCCCCTTTTGAAATGTCGGTCCGATTCATCCTATCACTACTGTATAATTTGTATTTGTCTGTACAATATACGTTAAATATGACTAAAGATGAATTTATAGTAACTGTATAATTTTTATGAACTACATAAAATTGCTTCCATGAAATACGTGGGTTTAGTAATCAAAGCGAGATACATACGAGGGAGTGGTGTAGGGTATTATATAGTCGGCATCGCCCGACTTTAGCCTTTTTTAAAAAAATATTTTTGTGTGGAACAATCAAGGGGTTAAAAGGACTTTGCCAAGGATTGAAGGGCATAATTATTTAAAAATTGTTTGTTATTTTCTTGCTAGTCCTAGTACGATGATATTGGTAACAAATGAAATAGAACACTTTGGGCAAACTAAAACATTGTGTGGTTTTAAGAAGTGAAAAAAGAATGCAGAAAAATGTATTTTCAAATTTATAACATTATAATGCTGTGTACTCAGCTTTCCGGCCTAGGTTACATTCATCAGGACTTAGATTTTTCACTGACATAGGAATTATTTTCGGTACACTCCAATATATATACAAGCATAAATGTATGCATGAATATTTCAATTTTGATCAAGAGATTTAACTTTATTTAATAATAAACAGAGTAATTTTGTTTTTGTCAGAACATACTCCTACATGCCATCTTTGCATAATTGAAATGTATTGTATGACAGACATTTTTTTATAATTCCTAACACAGGATTCAAATACATATATGAGGAATTCTACAAATATTCTAAAAAATCTTTTTTTACAATAAGAAAACAAGTAGAAACCCTTCACAACTCCACAAAATTATTATACTTCGGTTACAGTGTTCTAGCCTAGGGCGGAAATAAAATCAGAAGGAACTTTGTGGATAAGCTGTTAAAACGAGAGTGAATGCTACTCGTCTGGTCTCTGAACTAAAAAAACTTTGGGGCAAATTTTCATTGGCATCGGACAACAAGTGCATATTTATCTTTGCAACATATAATAAAGTACTAAATAAAAATAAGACACTGTCATGATGTAGGTCCAATGATTTTCCAACGTTTGCGACAATAATTGCATAAGAAATCAAATCAAGTAGTCTGGATTTTGTTCCATGAAATCTCCCATATGAAATTAAATACTGACTCTGCCACCTACCAGCAACAACTTGATCAGAATGAATGGACCACAGACAAAAGATACAAAATGAAAATGACTCAATTTCAAATGGACTTTTCATATTGCTACACATGAACATGTACAAAATATGAAAAACATATTTTAGAAATTTTACTTTTTGCTGGTCATCCGAATATTTGTGACATATGTATGTAGCAGAACAAACACACACGCACACTCGGACAGAGAAACAAGCATAAAACGCAACAGCTATTAAGCTTGTGTCAGAAAATGTCATGCTTTTCTTTGAGCACCCTACACAACAACATGGTACACGAAATCAAACAAGGCAGGAAAGCAGTCATAAATATACTTTAGTAAAATTTAATGTTATGTTTCACTTATACCCATACATCATAATTAGTGAACAGGAAAACACTATGAAAATGCTAATCAAAATAATGGGACACATTTGATTTTTAGAATGAGCCTGAGTCCTAAAAAGATTGAACGGTGTTGATCACTTTTACAGCAGTTTTTGCCAGGGTAAATTTTGCACAGATCTGTTGTAATATGTTGGAATTATTTCTGTAACGTGCCACAATTTCTAAAACGGGGAAAATAAATCCCAAAAATGTTTGTTTTAGAAAAATGACCGCTGATGAGTAGAAAACAATTATTATTGCCGGCTATATCCATGAATAAAATACAATTATTATTTTTGTAATCGGTGATTTGGCTTTCGAGAATTAATTTTCTAACTAAATTCTTTTTTATGAAAAATTACCATATTCTTGTGAAGCGGCTGAGCGAATGATTGGAGCTTGCCACTTCTAGACTCGTTATCGTTTATAAACATTAAATTCTCTTTCCAAAATATATAAACATATTATATATGTCTTAATGGAGGCAGGCAAGACAAAGTGTGTGAAATACAAGGAAATATATAGAAATACTACTGAGAAAAATTAATTAATCGCCCTGAAATCCAGTCTTCAGCCGTTCTTAATGAAATGTGATGCAGATCACTCTTTTTGAACTCTAACTATTTTGTGTAAAAAATTACGCTGAAGGTGATATGAATATATATGTACCTTTTATGATATGATGCGATATCACTTGGCGAGCCAAATTTTATTATAATTATGATATGTTGGATAGATGGCGTAGAAAATTACACAACAAAAATGTCATGCTTACAAAATCATTTAAGTCATATCTCTCACGAAAATGAAAATTTTCAAAAATATTCAATTTGTATTTTTTGTTTACTGTGCGCTACCAAAATACAGACAGTTTTTCAATTCAATTTAATTAATAAATCAATTTAGTAATTTTGTACTATAAATTGGCGTGTAATTTTGCATTTAAGCGTGAAGAGTTTTATTTACATCATTGCTGTCTTCGGTGACCCCAACTGAAATTTTCCGAAATTTTTTAAACCTTACAAGTTCTTTTTGAAAGGACATTTTTGATTTTCTCGAAAAAAGATCTATCTGGCCTATAAAGAGTGGAGCTACATGGTTAAGATTTTCCACAAACATTATCCTCAATTTTCTAAGACATGAACTTACAACGTTTTATTCACTTCGACCAAAACATGAAAATTTTGCCCCGTGCAAAAAGAAACTCAGTGCAGCTGGGTAATAACCCTTACCCTTACCTTACCCACCATGGACTTCATTCCACAGAGGCTGTTAATTTTCGTATAAGTGCAGTAATGTTAGTTAATGTATTAGTATTAGTATTAGTATTAGTATTAGTATTAGTATTAGTATTAGTATTAGTATTAGTATTAGTATTAGTATTAGTATTAGTATTAGTATTAGTATTAGTATTAGTATTAGTATTAGTATTAGTATTAGTATTAGTATTAGTATTAGTATTAGTATTAGTATTAGTATTAGTATTAGTATTAGTATTAGTATTAGTATTAGTATTAGTATTAGTATTAGTATTAGTATTAGTATTAGTATTAGTATTAGTATTAGTATTAGTATTAGTATTAGTATTAGTATTAGTATTA
Organism: Polietes domitor; assembly: GCA_947397865.1. Classification (NCBI taxonomy): domain Eukaryota; kingdom Metazoa; phylum Arthropoda; class Insecta; order Diptera; family Muscidae; genus Polietes; species Polietes domitor. The sequence continues at coordinate 46,094,080 of OX377619.1, read as the reverse complement.
GTATTAGTATTAGTATTAGTATTAGTATTAGTATTAGTATTAGTATTAGTATTAGTATTAGTATTAGTATTAGTATTAGTATTAGTATTAGTATTAGTATTAGTATTAGTATTAGTATTAGTATTAGTATTAGTATTAGTATTAGTATTAGTATTAGTATTAGTATTAGTATTAGTATTAGTATTAGTATTAGTATTAGTATTAGTATTAGTATTAGTATTAGTATTAGTATTAGTATTAGTATTAGTATTAGTATTAGTATTAGTATTAGTATTAGTATTAGTATTAGTATTAGTATTAGTATTAGTATTAGTATTAGTATTAGTATTAGTATTAGTATTAGTATTAGTATTAGTATTAGTATTAGTATTAGTATTAGTATTAGTATTAGTATTAGTATTAGTATTAGTATTAGTATTAGTATTAGTATTAGTATTAGTATTAGTATTAGTATTAGTATTAGTATTAGTATTAGTATTAGTATTAGTATTAGTATTAGTATTAGTATTAGTATTAGTATTAGTATTAGTATTAGTATTAGTATTAGTATTAGTATTAGTATTAGTATTAGTATTAGTATTAGTATTAGTATTAGTATTAGTATTAGTATTAGTATTAGTATTAGTATTAGTATTAGTATTAGTATTAGTATTAGTATTAGTATTAGTATTAGTATTAGTATTAGTATTAGTATTAGTATTAGTATTAGTATTAGTATTAGTATTAGTATTAGTATTAGTATTAGTATTAGTATTAGTATTAGTATTAGTATTAGTATTAGTATTAGTATTAGTATTAGTATTAGTATTAGTATTAGTATTAGTATTAGTATTAGTATTAGTATTAGTATTAGTATTAGTATTAGTATTAGTATTAGTATTAGTATTAGTATTAGTATTAGTATTAGTATTAGTATTAGTATTAGTATTAGTATTAGTATTAGTATTAGTATTAGTATTAGTATTAGTATTAGTATTAGTATTAGTATTAGTATTAGTATTAGTATTAGTATTAGTATTAGTATTAGTATTAGTATTAGTATTAGTATTAGTATTAGTATTAGTATTAGTATTAGTATTAGTATTAGTATTAGTATTAGTATTAGTATTAGTATTAGTATTAGTATTAGTATTAGTATTAGTATTAGTATTAGTATTAGTATTAGTATTAGTATTAGTATTAGTATTAGTATTAGTATTAGTATTAGTATTAGTATTAGTATTAGTATTAGTATTAGTATTAGTATTAGTATTAGTATTAGTATTAGTATTAGTATTAGTATTAGTATTAGTATTAGTATTAGTATTAGTATTAGTATTAGTATTAGTATTAGTATTAGTATTAGTATTAGTATTAGTATTAGTATTAGTATTAGTATTAGTATTAGTATTAGTATTAGTATTAGTATTAGTATTAGTATTAGTATTAGTATTAGTATTAGTATTAGTATTAGTATTAGTATTAGTATTAGTATTAGTATTAGTATTAGTATTAGTATTAGTATTAGTATTAGTATTAGTATTAGTATTAGTATTAGTATTAGTATTAGTATTAGTATTAGTATTAGTATTAGTATTAGTATTAGTATTAGTATTAGTATTAGTATTAGTATTAGTATTAGTATTAGTATTAGTATTAGTATTCGAAAAATCGTGTATTTTACGTGTTTATGCAATTAGAGGGATGTACACACCGAATTTCATGATTCTAGCTGTTGTCGTATCATTCGTAACATATTTTATCCATTTTTGTCCCATTTCGCCCGCTAAAACATTTATTTTCTTTGTTGAGCTTTCAAGCTACAAGAGGAATGTCCGCAACAAATTTCAAATGTATGAAAATCAGAAATTTAATTAATAAGCCAAGGCTACCAATATTTTTATTCTATGAATATATATAATGGAAATAATACTTCAATTCATAAAGTAAATATAAGGCAGCAATCATAAATACCCTAAATATTGGGGGATAGAGAGTGTATTTTCAGCTGCAGTCCTTTCACCCTAAAAGTACGAATTTCGAAAATGTCCTTTATTTTATGTGTGTACGCAATCAGATGAATATATACCCCGAATTTCATTATTCTAGGTGCAGCCGTTTGGTTGGTACTATTTTTATCCCTCTATCCCCATTTAACCCCTTAAAAGTACAAATTTAGAAAAAATACTTGTATATTATGTATATACTCTATTAGAGGTATGTACACGCCAAATTTCGTGTTTCTATCTGTTGTCGTTTGATAGGTACTATTTTTATCCCTTTTCGTCCCATTTCGCCCCCTACAAATAAAAATCATTCTATGGTGCCCTTTTATGCTATAAAGGGAATGCGAATTGCAAATATCAAATAAATACAAGCTTTTATGTTCAAAAAACATGCTAAAGTACTCTAAATATTAGGGGTATTTTCAGTCCTTGTGAAGGAAAAAATTTTCCCTCTGGGCAGATTGCGCCCACTTTCAATCCCAACCGATCTGCAACCATAAGACACATTTAGGACAAATTTGAACCTCCTAGCTCATTTCGTTCGGCCGCTATCGTGCTTTCAACAGACAGACGGACATGGCTATATCGTCTTAGAATTTTACCACAACCCAGAATATATATCTCCGATGAATAGTTTAAGGTGTTACAAACGAAATGACAAAGTGAATATACCCTCATCCTGGAGGTGGAGGGTATAATTAAAGACTGTTTATTTATAAAAGTATTAAAAAAACAAAAAAAAAAAATACCGAGCCACGATTCGAACAGGAGACCTTCTGGGTGCAAAGCGGACACCTCTGTCACTAAAAATTCGTTCCATTCACTTGTGAAAATGCTATTCGTAAAGTATTACGGGATATTAATATATTACTAACTTTTTGCTTTTTTCTTGATTTCATTCATTCTCGCTTCCCTTTATACGCTGGATAAAATACTTTAGACTATTTTCAAGGCAATCAGACAAAAAGTACGATATATACTTTGTTAACAATTTTCATATAATAGCATACCAACCGACATCGGGCAAGTAAGCAAGCAGACGGAGACTTCTGGCGATTCTTGCTTAATAAACATTTAACATGCAATTTCCATCCAAGTTTCATGTCAAATGATGCAAAGTGTGGTTTAATTTATAAAATCATGTTTTCATTTGCAATGTAGTATAATATTTGGTCGCTCTCAACCGATTTTTCCACAACTTAGTTATATCTCTTCGTTCGCAAATTAATAGCAAATTGAATTTCTCCAAAAGATTAGTGCAATTAAATTTGCTGTCGTCGTTTGTTGTGCTGCTGAGACAGCTTGAAAGTATGAAATATTAGAATTGTTATTTTTTGGGTAGAGGATTAAAGTTTGAATGTTTACAAAGCATACCATTGGTTTAATTAAATAAAATGACATCGACTAAAATTTAAATATATGAAAATGTATAAAAAGTACCCTATTTCTTTTATAAATATTTGAGCGTTTTTTGTTTGAATAAATAAATCTGTAATTGAATATTTAATGAAACTTGCAATTAATAAGATTTCTCATACTGAGATGTTAAAGATGGAGACTAGTGGAATGGATAACAAGGAATACCATTTCAAAAAAACATTATGATTATCTCCCAAGGTTAGTAAATATTTTTTTAAATAAATTAAAGTCGCGGGCAAAATCAATTTAAAGGAAAACTTGAAACATGAAATTCTCTTCTAAAACAAGGTCCATAGATTTTCTTAAATAGTTCCAATGTAATTATATCCCCTGTATTTTCTCTTGATAAGATTCCATGAATCTGTTATGAAAACAAAAGTTTGAGATTGACTTAATCAAATCATTTTTGAAATTTCGAAAAAAAACAATATTTTTCAATGAACTCTAACGGATTTATTGTATTCTCAGTACACATTTCCTTACTTAAGTTTGATATGAGGGAGTTTGTTAGTTATTTTAGTATTAGATTATCATTGTTTAGTAGACATCCTTCGATTCACTACTTGTCAACATAAATCAAAAAAATGTTTTCCTTTACTTTAACGCATTTTCTTTCCTTTGGCATTTAGCCATATGGCTCAATGGAGCCCATACTTCATTTGAATACTTTAGGTTGGCCATTAACTGAGCATATTTCTCCGCTTTATTTCAAAACATATTATTTTCATTGCCTTGCCATGCGACAAGATCTGATGTAAAGATGCAAACGCAACGGACCCTCAATAAACACCTTTAATCTCTACATCGTATTCCTAATCCCATTTGACCATCAAATGCCCTCCAAAGAATACCGAGGACTACTGAACGTATACTAGGCTCGCTCTTATTAAAACTCAATAAAGACGGACGGTGGCATTTCAACCCTTTTCAGTATTTCCAATACGAAACGAAAAGAAAGGACTTGTACTACAGGCAAGGCTCATGCGTCTCAAATAAAAATTCCATTCACAAAAATATTATTTCTTCAAACATAATCCGAAAAAAGGAAGCCATAAATGTATGTCATAAATTCTTTAACGCATCCATTAAATACCGACCATTCAAAATTAATATCAACCTCCTCTCCCCACCCCAACCCCTGTCAGTCTGTCGCACTGGCAACAGAGCACACTTGAGGCCGGTATTCGAGAGATTCCCCACCCCCACCCTTCGCGGTGTCTTTGTATGGCATTGTCGTGCGAGTGGGTATAATAAAGGGATGAATGAAGGGCCAGCGTTTCGGTGTCCATGTAATGTGTTAAATGTTAAGCTTATTGTGTCACTAACCAATGCTTGGACACTCGCACACACACACGTCCATGTCCACATCAGGATTGCTTGGGCACAGTCTTAGCCCGTCCAAAGCCTGTCCTCCTTTGGGCTAAGCCATTATCTCCATTTATAACATTTGAAATGTAATGCCTCTTAGGAGAAATGGAAAATCCAACATAAGTGTAAATATCACAAAAATATGTTCGTTTCAGTTGTTGACCTACACTTGACGGTTTGCATTGTTTGTTAAACGATAGTGTTTGTGACATGAAAGTGTTTTTTTATTTGTGTAGGCTACATTAGTAGGTGTTTGGTAAGAATTTAAACACAAGCTATTCGCTAAACAAAGGAGAGAAGGTTGAAGTCAGCAATATTGTTGAAATGTTACGAGAGTAAAGGGGGAAGTATAACAAGTAAGAAAGGTGTTAAGTTCCGCCAAAGTTTATACACTCTTCGCCGTACTATCGGTAGTTTAAAGGCTTAAAATAACAATATTTTTTTATGCAAATTACGATATTTTTAGCTTTTTATCAATTGTGAAGATTCGATATACAAATATTGGAAAATTAGAATTGGGATATTGTCCTGGCTCAATAACATTTTGCATCTATATTTAATATAATGCAAATTTATACAAATAGCATGGCTGCAGACTACCACTATCATGATTTCCACCCTGTCAAAGGTTTTGTCAAGTGTCTTCGCAGCGACTTTTCAACATCAAACCCGGCCTCTTTGAGTACAAATCAAAACCATAATAAGTTAAAAGGGCGTTATGAGCGGCCGGGTCGAACTTTATATACCCTCCACCATGGATTGTATTCCACAAAGACTGCCGCTGTAATATTACAGGAAAATATAAATGTTTTTAATATAGCGAAACCAAAACAAATAAATATAATATTTTCATTATTTCAATACACGCTTATAACGCAAGGCTACCAATACGTTTTCATATCGAAATAATACTTCAAGACAATTTAAAAACTAAATATTCTTATAAAGGGTCCGCCAAATAACTTTTTTTTTTTGAAAATGCTATAAAAAAACTGCTGAATATTTTCTCAAATTTCTTTTTTTATTTGAAAGTACATTCATACCGGTTATTAATGGAAAATGATTTCATTGAAATGGCTGCCTCGGCTGGCCATGCAGTAGCCTACACGATCGGTCCAATTTTTAAGCACATTATCGATTGTGTGCAGATGTATTTCACCAATGTCTTCACGAATATTGTCCTTTAAAGCGTCAATAGTCACTGGCTTGTAGGGAGGGCACCCCACAAATAATAGTCCAACGGTGTCAAACCGCAGCTCCGAGGTGGCCAAACGACATCAGCTCTGCGGCTGATAATGCGATCTTCAAAAACAGGGCACGAAACATCGAGTGTGGCTTCGGCTGTGTGGCACGTAGCGCCGTCCTGTTGAAATCAAATGTTGCCAATATCTTCAAATTCGTTCAACATGGCCCGATAACGATCGCCATTGGCTGTAACGGCCACTCCTTGCTCATTTTCGAAGAAAAATGGCCCAATTATGCCTCTGAACCAAAATCCGCTCCAAACTGTGACACGTTTTGGGTATATCGGTTTTTCAATGTATGCGTGCGGGTTTTCTGTGCCCCAAATGGGACAATTTTGCTTGTTTACATACCCGCCAAGATCAAAATGAGCTTCATCTGAAAAGATGATTTATTTACCTACTCAAGTAGAGGAATGTATACACCGAATTTCGTGTTTCTAGCTGTTGTCGTTTGATATGTACTATTTTTATCCCTTTTTATCCCATTTCACCCCCTACTAATAAAAACACTTTTTGGTGCACGTTTTTGTAATAGAGGGAACGCGCATACCCAATATCAAGTAAGTAGAAGCAGACATATTGAAATAATTTTCTTAAATACTCTAAAATATTAGGGGATTTTATGGGTATTTTTAGTCCTTGTGAGGGAAAATTTTTTCCCTTTGGACCGATTTCGCCCAGTTTCAGTCCCAACCGATCTACGACTATAAGACGCATTTATACAAAATTTTGACGTCCTGGTACTGAATTCTCTGCTCACACAATTTCACAACACGAGCAGTTGGTACACGAGCCTCGTCAGAGGCCGAACGTAGCGAACATATCTTACGAAAGATTTTTCTAACGAACATTCCAAGAACTGTTTTATCCAGACATCGGCGCAATACCCAATTTTACTGTTTCTCATTATAAATTTATATAACAAATACTTTCTAAATATGAAATTAGATCTTCTCATTATCAACATGGACTTTCTCATTTTGAATTTATATTTCCAATTATGAATTTGTATGATCCCATTATGAAGTTACACATTCTGATTATAAATTATATACTTGAAAAGCTTATTTTGCACAACACCTTAATTTCAACTAGAAACACCTGTGGTGAATCAGATCGGTTCAGACTTTATATACAAATTTCGCTCTCTATTTGACTTTTTCACCTTATCCGTTTTGAGATGTGCAATGGTTTATGTTTGAGTCAATTGAAAAATATTTTTCCACTGAAGCTCAAAATTTTTTTCTTTGAATATCCTACTTTTATAAAAAAATCACAACGTTGGTACCTCTAAGTGAAGCACTACTTTCAGAGGGTGCACTGACTTAGACCACTTTTGTTCTTCTCAAAATTAAAAAAATTAAACAAAAAATATTTCATTTTAATTTGAAAAAGTAATATTTCCGTACCAAAAATGTCAGAAAACACAAACTATTTTAGTTCAAAAAAATTAAAAAAATATATAAATATTTACAGATTGTTCGTCTAGAAACTTTACATTAAAATTATTATTTACTTTTCGAATATTTTCATTTTATATGTTATTCAAATTATCTGAATCACTTAAAGTGGACATTATAAATAAAAAAATGTTTGTTTACATCACCAATGTTTTTATAAATGTCAAAAATAAAATTTCTTTAATTAAATATTTGATCAAAGTAAAGAGAAAAATTGGCATATCTCAATTTTTTTTTGATTATTGACTTAGACCACTATCATACCGACTGGCACATATATAGTACTCCCACAATTTTTTTCTAGTTTTGTACTTCACCAATATTTTGTCCCTCTTAGGTGAACATGCACAGGGTACTACAGGTTGGGTAGATAAATCATAAGGAAGAAAAAAAAATATATGTGTAATTGGCTCAATATTACAATAAATTCTTAACTTTCCAAATATATGAAGTGCAGTTAAAACCTCCTAGAAGAGGGGTGTCTGAGAGAGATTTTTCTTTTTATAATTTTTTTTATTTGTTATTATATTTTATATTATATTACATTATATTACGCACAAAGGAGATTGACTGCATTTATTCCAATCTTACATGTCACAATAAATTGAAAATTACTATTGTTATTTTGATGATTTTCAAAAAATATTTTGCACCCACATTTTGACGTATCCTGCAATACTGTGTCCAGTGCCATTCTCTTTTTTCGAATTTTCATTTATACGGGATTCTGGTTTGTTTTGGCCGTTCGTGAAAACATCGCAGGATTTCAAGATCAGGAATATTACTATAAGACATTTTTTTAATAAATGGACAGCTAGAAAGACGCACTGATGTTAGATTAAAAAGTCATGAAACAATTTTGATCTAAACATTCCTGGTGTCTTCAGTTACTCCTTGCAAATGTATTCACAGTCTGGTTGTTATCCATTTTCAGAATTATATGTACATGTATGTATGTGTTATCCAAAATTGGTGTAGTTACGTTTTTTTAGTACGGCATCCCTTTTCTTGTCTTCCTCCGCAAATTATGTCACATTCTGTGTCGTATGCCATTAAAATGTCAACTACTAATGTTTTTAATATGAAATTTCTACCAAAAGGTAAACATGTCATTTAAAGCGGACAAATAAAACGTCTTAATTTTGTAAGACATACATATCTACATTAGGCTGGTTCGCGGTCCATTTAAATAAAAAATAATTTGTTGTCTGTTGAAAGCACGCTAGCCGCTGAAAGAAATAAGCTGAAAGGTTCAAATTTTCCGTAAATGAGTCTTATGGTTGTATATCGGTTTGGGATTTAAAGTGGGCGAAATCGGCCCTGAGGGTAAAATTTTTCCCTACTAAGGACTGAAAATACCCCCTAATATTTAGACTATTTAAGCACTTGTTGCTTTATATGCACTTGCAATTTGTTGCGTACATTCTCTTGTGGTCTAAAGGCGCCAAAGTGGTAAATAAAAGTTTAAGCGGGCGAAAATGGAACAAAAAGGGATAAAAATGGTACCAATGATACGATAACAGCTAGAAACATGAAATTTGGATTGAACATCCCTCCAATTGCGTAGATATGTAAAATTGAAGAATATTTCAAAATTTGTACATTTAAGGAATATAGTTGGAAAAGAGGGATAAACCAAACCTCTGAAGTTGAAATCATGAAATTCGGTGTATACATTCATCTGACTGTGAAGATGCGAAACAAAAAAGATTTTTTTGATATGTGTACTTTTAGGTGGAAAATTAGGCCGAATGGGGATCAAAATGGTACCAACCAAACGGCTGCAGCTATAATAATAAAATTCGGTGTGTACACTTCTTTGGCTGCGTAGACACGAAAAATAAAGATATCTTTCTATATTCGTACCTTCGGTACCTAAATGTGATTAAATGTGTCACAAATCAAGCGGCTAAAGCTAGAATTATATGCGATCGTCTGACTGCGTAGATGTGTTAAATTAAAGGTCCGCATTTTTCGGGTCAAAATGGAAAAATTAGAGAAACTGGTAGCAAGCAAAGGTCTGTAGCTAAAATCATGAAATTTGGTGTTTATATTATATTCTGAAACATTTTGGACCTTCAATATTAGAATTTTTCCTATCAAAGACATTTAGGCTGTAGCTGGAATCAAGAAATTGCAAATGGGGAAAATCGTGTTCGTCGGAAATTGTTTCTACCCAATAAGATTTAGGGCACATTTTGAAGATTGCTGTCTAATGTTCACTTTTCTATTACACTTGAAGTTTTATATTTATATATAGTAGAGAGCTATTACTATTATAATAATGAAGCATAACTCTTTTCCTAATATGGTAGTGCACTTCTATGTAATATCGACAACCTCTAATCTGCCGGCAATACTGTGGAATGCATTCTGTGGTGGAGGGTATATACGACTCGTCCCTGACGAACTTATCGCCTTTTTATTTGTTGTATTTTCGTCCAAACTTTTTTCTAAATTAATAAATCCTTGAAAGCACTTTAAATATAAATATTAACCTCTGTCTTAGAATAACTTAATGGTCGAAATATTAGGTATTTAAAATATTTTTGTGGTTTTTCATTATTATTATTATTTTTATACCCTCCACCTCCAGGATGGGGGTATACTAACTTTGTCATTCCGTTTGTAACACCTTGAAATATCGACCTGAGACCCTATAATGTATATGTCATAAAATTCTAAGACGATCTAGCCATGTCCGTTCGTCCGTCTGTCCGTCTGTTGAAAGCACGCTAACATCTAAACGAAAAGAGCTAGAACGTTCAAATTTTCCATAAATGCGTCTTATAGTCGTAGATCGGTTGGGATTGAAATGGGACGAAATGGGCCCAAAGGGAAAAATTTTTCCCTTACAAGGATTAAAAATACCCATAATAATCCCTAATATTTTAGCGTATTTAAGCATGTTGTTTGAATATGTCTGTTTATATTTGCTTGGTATTTGGTATGCACATTCCCCTTATAACAAAAACGTGATTCTTATTTGTAGGGGGTGATATGGGACAAAAAGGGATAAAAATTGTATATATTAAACGACAACAGCTAGAAACACGAAATTCTGTGTGTACATTTCTCTAATTGAGTATATACATAATATAAAAGTATTTTTTACAAATTCGTACTTTTAAGGGGTTAAATACGAATAGAGGGATAAAAATGGTACCAACCAAACGGCTGTACCTAGAATAATTAAATTCGGTGTATACATTCCTCTGATTGCATAGATAAGAAAAATACACGGATTTTTCAAAATTCGTACTTTTTGGGGTTAAAAAAATAGGGGATGAAAATAGTACCAATCTAATGACCGCAGCTAAAGTCATGAAATTCGGAGTATACATTCCTTTGACTTCGCAGACACGGAAAATAGAACGAATTTTTCGCAATTAGTACTTTCAAGGGATACAATGGTACAGAAAGATAAAAATAGTACCAACTAAACGACTATAGCTAATTGAGTAGAAACGTGAAGGGGGTAAAAATAATACCAACCAAATGGGCGCAGCATGGAATTCGGTGTATACATTCCTCTGACTGCATAAACACGCAAAATAAAAAGTTTTTTTTTCAAATTCTTACTTTTTCTTTTACGGCAAAAATTGATTGAATCATAAAGTTAGGTTATTTTGCACTATGTACGTCTGATAATGGATTTTCAAAATTTGTACTTTTGGAATTCAAATAGAAAGGAAATACAACCAACTGTAGCAACCACTATCTACCAATATGTATGGCTTTGAAAATATAAATATAAGAATATTTATTTTTTGAATTGACGTATTGGTAGCATTACCTTATAAGCTTAGTTTGAAATAATTAAAATATTATATTTATTTATAAAATTAATTTTTCAATATTTGTATTTGTTTTGGTTTGCTTTTTTTAAAGAATTATATTTTCCTGTAATATTACTGCACTTTTACGAAAACCGACAACCTCTGTGGAATGCAATCCATGGTGGAGGGTATATAAAGTTCGGCCCGGCCGATCTTAACGCGGTTTTTACTTATTTATATTAAAAACAAGTAAGGAAAGGTTAAAGTCGGGCGGGGCCGACTATATGATACCCTCCACTTTCTACCACATTACAATTGAATTCGGGAAAAAAGTGGAACTATCATGAACTGATGTGACCTACTTTCACAACGTGACATATAACGTGTTCTGCAAAATTAGATCAAAATCTGTAATACCTTGAGAGAAAAAAGTTAAATCGGGACGGATATTTGTGTGAGTGCTGTATTTAAACCTAAAAAGATGTGGCTTACAATCACTATAGGTTTTATTGTTGAAATATAAAATATTTTGCCAACTTTGGAACGACATCGATCTTATCGATCGACCCCCATAATGCTTCCAGTTGAAATACAAATTACTATGTCAATTTGAATAAAATCGATAAAAATATGTGGTTTCTAAAGCCCAAAAAGTTAAATGCATATTTGTATGGGAGATATATCTAAATCCCAACCGATCTGACCCACCTTCTCAACAGATTTTTCAAGATCTAATATAAGGTTTGTGTCAAATTTGAAGAAAATATTTCAAAATATATGGTCTCTAGCGCGCAAAAAGCTATATGGGGACCGAAATTCGCATGTGAGCTATATCTAAATCGATAAACCGATCTGATCCACTTTCACCACATATGTTTCTAGTTCAAATATAAGGTTTGTGCCAAATATGAAGAAAATCTGTTAAAATATGTGGTTTCCAGAGGGAAAAATTCAAATCGGGAGTGAAATTTGTATTGGAGCTATATCTAAATCTGAACCGATCTGACCCACTTTAACCACAAATGTTTCTAGTCCAAATGTAAGATCTTGTGCCAAGTTTGAAGAAAAAATGTAGTTTCTAGAGGGGGAAAAGTCAAACCGGGAGCGAAATTTGTATGGGAGCTATATCTAAATCTGAACCGATCTGGACCAATTTTACCAAATTATAAGATACTGTGCCTAATTTGAAGCAAATCCGTTCAAATATGTGGTTTATAGAGAGCAAACAGTCAAATCGGGGCGACATTTGTATGGGGGCTATATCTACATCTGAACCGATTTGCTTCAAATTAAATAGTGTTCGTCCTTGGATCGCAAAACTCACTTGTGCCAATTTTTGGTACGATCGGATAATAATTGCGACCTGTACTTTGATTACAAAAATAGATGGACGGACAGACGGACATGGCTAAATCGACTCAAAAAGTGATTCTAAGTCGATCGGTATACGAACAAATGCACAAAGACATAATACCCTAGTGGAGGGTATAAATACACAGAAGCAATCAATACCTTTCGAATGTTGTAAAAAGAGAGTTTGAAAATTGTGGTTTCGAAGAACCATCTTTTATATTAAACTATTTTCACAAAAATGAAGTTCTATATTCAACATTTATGCATAATTCGAAAGGTATTAATTTCTTCTATTTATTTTTCATACCACCAAGAAATATGAGTTTTTAGTTGTAACAACGTCCTATAACAGGACCATTGAGTTTTGCAAGACAAGCATTAATCTATATTTAGAGTGCTTTCAAGGGTCTACTAATTCAGAAAAAAAGGAGGATAAAAATGCATTATAAAAAGTCTACGGGAAAAACATATCTTTTAAAGGTGTTTCAGAAACGCTTAGCCCACATATGCCTGGCCCAGCGACGAAATATTTTGCAGATAATCATTTAACAACCCATCTACCATCTACGGGACGAAGACCACAGCAATTTGTTTTCGTGACCCAGCCTAATGTACACATGTACTTGCATTTAATATGAAAAGGGTTTAACACAAGAAACCTTAAATTTTCCACTTCAAATCACACACAAATTTTTCCTTCCAATCCTGAAATTGGAATTTACACCGACCTAACACTAGATTTTCGCCAACGCATCATTGCTGCGACTTCCACGCCAGCATCCATGGGATAGCAAATATTTTTTGCGATGTTCATGTGAACATTTTTCCCGGCATTCGTATGCAAAGTGTACGTACGACGTGAGACAGGCGGACGGACGGACGGTAAGCTGGGGTGAGCGAAGCAACAAAAGCGACAAAAAAAAACGAAGAAGTTTGCATAACTTATTGCACAATTGTGTATTGGGAAGAAAAACGTTAGAAAAGTTTTCCAAAGAAATTGCAACAATTTTTGTTAAAGTGCAAGTTTTACGATTGGAAAGTTTCCACAATGCGTAATCTAGTAGTTAGCAATCTTTTCTATGGCAGCTGTTTAAAGGAACACTTTCGTCGAGGGGGGCGTGGAAAATCGCGAGTTTTGCTATGTGAAAATGATCAAGGATGCCAAGGATTGAAATACATGATATGTGACTAGAATCCTTGAATGGACAGATCGATTTTCTAGTGACACAAGAATCTCGACATAAGAGAATGTGCCTTGACGCTCCCCTGAGAGCGGCCACATAAATTTAAATAATTCTTCATTACAAAACATAACCAATTACCCAGTAATTTAGGTGATTATATTCATGTCTTCACTGTTTGTAGTTGTACCAACATAAATCATTCAACATTTTTCAAAAATATTAAAAATTAAAACCCTTCTTTGTATATTTTAAAAATTCTAAAAATAGTTTCAGTCCCTTGAACTTCCAACAAATATCCGTCAATTCCCTCAAGTCCGAAAGGATGTGATTTCAGCAAAGAAAATATCAGTCGATGATTAAATTCCTTCACACACCTGTTTACCCTTTGAACCAAACGAATATATGAATGTATGAATAACGTCACTACTGGGCGGGTTGGAGAGTTATACAAGTTCTTGTTCAGCATTCGTTTCCACCAGCAGCAGCATCATTTCTATCGGATGAGATGAAGGAAAACTTTTTGCGATTATTGGTTTTGGTTTGGTACCAATTGTGATTAAAAGTATTGTATGAAATTTATGTTTCTATTCCATACAGAACAAAGAATGCGAATCTGCAGGAAAAAACGGAAACTTTTCAATTTCCCAACCAAGAAACGAACACACTACCGGCAGCTCGCCCGCCCAGACACGCACTCACTGGCAAGCCACGCAGCACAAAGGCGAGAATGGATGTGGCAACTTTTAAGTGCTTATGGACGAACAGTTTTACATACAAAACAAACAGCAAAAAATTGAACGCAACGGAATTGTTAAACGAGTGAAAAGGTACTTTTGCCAATTCATCAATGACGTGCACTCCGTTACGATCCGGCAGTGAAGTTGGTGGTAACTCCAATTCCAACTCTTGCCAAAGCATCATCAAAGTAACTGAAAGCCACGGCGAGAGAATTGTCATTGTCTGAAACTGGAGACAACTTATGGGGTGACTTATTTCTCGGCGAACTTAAACATCTGAATGATCATAGCTTGGTGTTGGTTTAAAGGCAAAGGCTTACGAATGTCTATGAAGCAAGGCGGGATTTCATTAAGAGTATAATCCATACATTTATATGTCCAATATGTTGATAAAAATTAGTTAGAAAAAAAAAACCTTTGGGGGGGTGTATGGTAAAATTCAAATGCAGATTTTTCTTCTACTTGACAATTCCATTTCAGAAAAAAATATTACTTCCCAGAATTTTTGGACTATCGCACAGTGTTATCTATTAACAAAATATTATTTTAATATTTTGTTTTAAAAACATTGATGTATTAAAAACAAGAAATTAAGACAAAAATATTTTTTAAGATTTAATCATTTGAACTAGAAGCAAATTGCTTGAAATTTGCTAAAATGTATATTTAAATCTTCTACCAGATTTTTATACACTCCACGAGAGTATTATGGCTTTGTGCATTTGTTTGTAACACCCAAAAGGAAGCGAGTTAGACCCATTGTTAAGTATACCGATCGACTTAGAATCACTTTCTGAGTCGATT